>WKFP01013938.1:789037-801183 GCA_011057875.1 Pterocles orientalis
GTATTTGAAGAAGCCCTTTCTATTGTCCTTGACCCCTCTAGCAAGGTTTAATTCTAAGGAGGCCTTAGCTCTCCTAGTTGCTTCCCTGCACTCTCTGACAACATTCTTGTGTTCCTCCCAAGTGGCTAGCCCCTCCTTCCATGATCTGTAGACCTTCCTTTTGCACTTGAGTTTGCCCAGCAGGTCCCTGTTTAACCATGCAGGTCTCCTGGCACCCTTTCTCGACTTCCTACCTGTTGGGATGCACCGATCTTGAGCTTGGAACAGTAATTACATTAACACCATCATACTGTGAGAGAATATTTCAAAGATTTGCACAGGATACTTGCTGAAAACACTACACACCTGTTACAGCTTCTCAAATAATGTTAATTAACACAGTGTTTTGCTTTGATATTGCCATACATAGTTACAGCTATGTCTCAGCCAGTTCACAACTAATTCAGTCAAACAGGATTGCTGCAGCAAACATTTGTGAAGGGCTTTGTTCTGGGCATTGCTTCTGGTTTTGTTCTTATGGAGTTCCCGTGAACCAGTGATGAACTAAACTATTTTGTCAGATTCAAGGTTTCTTTTGGGCTTTGGGCCAACAGTCTGGCAGTTCTTTGGCTAGTCTCTGCAGATATTTTTAATAGATTTCAAAATTAAATATGTTGTTGAATAGCACAGTACCATGACTCTCATATTATCTAACTTGATATATTAGTATGATATTGCTTTTATTTATTTGTAATATTTGCAATGAAATAGGTAACTGAAATACTATTTAAATAATCTTTAGCAATTTTTGGATTGCTGCTGCCATCTGCAGACCTGTGGACACAGCATTCTTTAAGCTATTCATACATAGGTACTTACGCTTTCTGCATAACCACGAGAATTTGCAAATGGTTTTGAAATATGAGTTTTGATGCTGAGACCATTAGTCATTTCCAGGTAAACTGTTTATTCGTGAAATCACAAAATACATAGGAAGCTGGAGTTTAAACAGGGCAAAGAGAAAACAGAAATCAAAGAGCAGACTGTCTAGAAAGCACCAAGGATGATGGGGCACCTTTTTTTCCTCAAAAAGACCAAAGCATTGTTTTTTAAAACTTTATGTCATTGAGACCATATTTCTGTTCACACAATTGTAGAAAAGAGAAGAACTGGAAGCAAATTGTTGGCATTTATCATGCTGATGCTTTATTCAAAATATTTTCAAATCAGAAACAGTAAAAAAAACCTAAATTCACAGAAAATACATTTCATCCATCACCTGTTGCATGCAACCTGTACAATTTAAATCCAAAACCTGAAACTGTCAGGAGCATCTACAAATTATTCAAATTTATCTACCCAAGTATGTGAGTGAAATTTGATAAAATAGAAATGACACAGTAATTGACTGTGCAGCACATCATGGCAATCGAGTGCTCTCCTGTTGGAGATGTCTCCTGTCCCCAAATTCTGCTACACAAGAGAAGCCAACACAGATCACACATGTGAACATTTCACCACAGTGAAAACTCGTACTTGGCATGAATGTTGGGGAGGTTGATGGAAATAGGAAACAAAACATTAATTTAGAAACATTTTTATTTAAGCACTTTAGCGTTATCTCCTGTCTCACAAAGACTGCAGACACCCAGAAAAGGCCATCTGTCCACAGAGGAAGAACCTCATGAATAAAAAGTACAGAATTAACAGGTTAAGAGATCAAGTCAAGGACCAGATCTCTGTTAGGCTAAGTCTGTACAAACAATAACAAGACTTAATATGAAAAACAAGCAGGTTATTTATGTGTGCAAAACATTGGTGGAAACATAGTGCTACTGGATTTTTGTAGGATGCTTTATAAGTTAAGGTTTTTATCCTAAGTCTCAAAGAGGAAAAAAGAGTCAAAGAAAATGAGCATAGGCAAAAAATTATAATTAAAACCAAAAATGGATTAAACTCTACTCCACAGCTAAAACCACAAAGCAAGATCAGCCTGTGGGGTGGAACAAAATATAACAATTAGGCCAGAAGGTAGATGGCATCTATCAGCAGAGTGATAAAGGAGATTGTCACAATGAATTTTTATACTTCTTATTAGATAATAGGAAGAAGCAAACTTCCCTAGAGCAGCATTCCTCTGGCTTTCATACCTTTGTGCTGAGGCTGCAACCTGCAGGTGCTCTAGGTCCCTCAATTATTTGAAACTTCTAACATCTGAAGGGTAGGCAAGATTTATATCTAGCAATCTGCTTCTTACCTACAAAGCTAGAAGAATCTCAATCCCAAATTTCCTTTCCATTAAGTTTATTAAAAATGTATGATGTATTTCTTTCTATTATGTTATCAGTATTCCACTTTTTTTCAGTGAAACTATTTTAAAATTGAGTATTTGGAAGACTTGGGGTTTTTTTCAGGAATTGATTCCCTGAATTCTTTTAGGTCCCAGTTCATATCTGGAAGGTCAGCAAAATGGTTGCTGAAGCAACAGAGAGACAAATCTCTGCAGGGGCAGAGAAAGCGCAGGTACGTAGCATTGGGTGTGTGGCAGCAAACAGACGCCTGCCTGGTCTTCAGACCCCTGTACTCCAGAAAGAAAGACAGCTACTTCCCAGGTTTCTTCTTTGACATAGAGAAAATTCCCAGCTGACGTTAAACTCTGTCGACATCATGAGCACAACTGGCAAAGGCTATGAACACAGAAGAGTGCACTGCTTCCCTCCTGTGCCAAAAGCAGCAGAGCTGACCCCAAGGCTCTACTGCAGTCTGTGTAATTCCGAAATAAGTTTATGGCTGACCAACCATCCAGCCGTATATGGTTCTTGACAGCTACTGTTTTCAGCAGATACCCTATATGATTTTTGGTCACTGAGCACTTCATTCTTCTTAGTATAAAGGCTCCAAGTGTGTCAGAGGGGAAACAGTTGACTGGAGACCTGCAGCTGGGAGGGGTGATGACGTATCTTAGCCTTGTCTGGTCTAGAGTCATCTTAGTACAGCACAGAGCCCACACTTGAGGTTTAATTCCCTGGGAGCACATCACATAGTTTGGTTGAGATTCAGCACAGCTTGGGCATAGAGTAAGTTAGTGACTGAGGATGCGACCAAATGCTCAGTGCCAAGACTGGGTCCATGCTCTCACCTTACAGTTGCAGCAGATACCTGGGAAGCTGTTCCCAAAGGATTTCAGGCAACTGAGCATTTCTAGTCTTGCTCAGATGCCACCACCAGCTTTAAGGCCAGATGCAAGCCAATCTAACGTGAACAAAGCATCTCCACATTAGGAGAATTACTGTGAATTATGTCTTCTTCTAAAACTTATTTGCATAACTCTATAAAAATGGTCAATAGTTCAAAAAGCACTATCAGAAAATTTATGTACAATTGATTGTATGTCTTACCACTGCCTAAGACATTTTACTTGGAATATAAAAAAGATATCTTGCACTACACTGCCAAAAGACAGACTTCAAATGAGGGGTGACAATTTTTTCCAAAAATAGAGCTGCAGGTGCGAGTTATAAAACTGCAGCCTTCTCTGTAAAACTTTAATCTCTTCAACAGAAAATACAAGACACATTCATAAAATCCATTTTTTATTTTGATAAAATCCTTATAAATATCAAAGCACTGGACCAACTCCACTGTATTCAATATGTAAAAAATACATAAAACTTTTGTTTAATAAGCAACAGCCTTACTACTTTCTCTTCTGAGGCAAACAAACTTTATAACCTTTGCGCAATTTGTAAAGATTTTCTTCATGTTCTGCAGCTACTCACATGACAGGGAAACATACCAGATCCAACACTAACTCTAAAAAAAGGGTGTGAAAACACACAACACACTCCCACTCTCTGCATGCACACTTTCTACATCTCCTCATTCAGAAAGGACCAATCTGAGGTCTTTCCAGATGAATTCTTCTCCCTATCCCAGAAAACAAAAAGCACCTGCTGGTTTTTCCCCTTTGGTTAGAACTTGTACCTGCTGCGGCTGGCAAATGCCTTTTATGTCTCCCTTGGTCTATTTGTGTTCTTTCCTTCAGAAAACATTCAGAAGGCATTGAGAAGCCTTGCAGCAATAGTAGCTATCATCTGGGAAGAAGACAAAAAATCCACCTAACTTAAACTAAGCTAAAATATCTATGTCTCTATGTGTAATTTATTCAGTTATAAGAAGCTATATAAAGTCAATCCTGTTTGTTATTTCCCTCATATTTGTTCATCTAAGAACAAAACATCTATTGAGACAAGAGGCACAATTTATAAAACCTATAAAAAAGAAAATTCATGGGGAGCAGCCATGGAAGATGAGTTTGGTCAGAATAAGAAGAGGTTGGTGATTGTCACTGCCTGGGAAACCTCTAGCTGCCTCTTTCAAATAGCACTGATTTCACTATGTAGTTCTCACTGTCTGAGGGTAAATCTAATCCTATATTAAGCTACATCCTATGGCAAGTTCATTAAAAACAAACAAAGAATTTGGCATAAAAGAAACAATTGTATTCAGATAACAAAAACTCCTGAGATAAACACAGGCTCAAGTCAATTCATAAAGACAGAGTTCAACACATTGCTATTGAGGGCTGATCTTTTATTAGATATTGACTTGATTCTGTTTTCTTTGGCTTGCTCTAGATGCTATCTTTGGTCTTGGAATGTAAGTGCAACCACCCAAGTTCAGCTAGGACAGCAGAACTGCAGCCAGTACCTAGGAGACATGACATACCAGAGCAGTGCTGTGCTCCACGGCAAGCTGGGAGGTAGGCAGCAAGCATCTCACACTGCAGCATGACACATGTCTAGTACGACACAGTCTGGAGCAACAGCTACTCCTGCCTCCTGATTTTAAGCGGTAGGAGTCTGATGATGCACGGATATAGTGTTACAGTCCCTTCACCAAATGCAACAGACTGAGTTTAGTCACGAATGAACAGTTCCCTCTACGCCCTTTCACCTTCCAGGTTTCAGGATTCAGGATTCAGGACAATTTCATCAGTATACCTGGTGGAATTCAGGAATACCTAATCCACCTGATATGATCCCACAATATATAAAATCATTACTATCTGCCTTTTTAAAAAACTCAATCAGTACCTCATTACTGCTGTGAAGCAGTCAGAACAGGGTCATATAAATACCTGCTTTACTTACATGCTGTTAGTCATTACTGCTTTTTGTAAGAAGGTAAGCATGGTATTGCAGAAGTCAGCAATGAAATTACATGAGCCTTGAAATACTTTTTTCTGAGAATTACAGTGTGAAGTCTTATATAGAAGCTAAAGGATAATGTTAGAGACCAGAAGAATAATCCCAGAACATCCTTTACTGCCATTAATACCAGGAACCTTGTTCAGTAATCTAGTGGCAAATTCTGGACAACTCCTTCACCGCACCCGACCCTTACGATTAGCATTGCCCTCTGTACACACAACGCTAATGCCTCAATGCTCCCAAACCAACCCACTCAAACACAGTCAGACCTGTTAACATTGATGAACCTGCAACAACTCAGGACATACTTCTCTTTCAGAAATGACTGCATGGTAACCAATAATAAAACAAAACCTATTTTTTATAACAACTCACCAAAAAAAATTAAAATCACAAAGTATATTAACTATTAAAATTAATTCAGGCTTTGGTTTCAGAGAGACACTACTCTGGCTTTACTCCTTTAATTCCTTCTGACTTCTCGTCCCTTTAAAGGCTGGGGAGGCCGGTAGTTTCTCAGCAAGCAGCAGGCGACCTCATCCTCAGCAGTGCTCAGCAGGCTGCGGAATTTGGCTAGCTGCAATCAAAAGAGACATAAGTTTCAGCAGAAAACCCTCATACTTGTACTAATGAAAAAGCATTTAGTAAATATTAAGATCCTTGTCACCTTTCTTCTGCCAGGAAGAATGGAACTGTGTTTTTGTGTGGCCTGTGGGGAATGGCAGTTCCACCACTTCTGTTCTTGCAAATGAAACATGGCAACTACCAAGAAAAGCTCCCAAAAGACATGCTACAATGAAACTGTGCATAAGGATTATTTGTTGCCTATATTCACACTTTGTCTTCCATAACCTGATCCAAACCAGTATTTAAATATTTTTAGTTTGATTTTGTAGTTTGGAGATTCTGGAATGTTTCCTGCCAAAAATTAGATTTCTTATGTGCACCTGTGTACATCTTCTTGTTCAAAGAGAACATTCACAATTAACCTGGAATAGTAGGTGTGGTGCTATAGAAACCTTCTGAAATTAGCAATTTTGATATATTAAACATGTACTCAAACCAGGAGAGATTCCATTTATTTCCCTTGTGAAGACACAGAAAAAGCAGTTATTCATACCTCAGTATGAGCTTCTTTGCTTAGGCTGATCTCAGCAGAAACCCAGATCAGAACACCATGTCTAAACCTTGGGAAATCTGAGTCTGACTTCTGACCTGAAGTTTAGTATTTTGTCCAACTTCTAATATCTCCAGTATTTACTATTTCATATACCATTTTACCTCCCTTCTATGTTACCAAAGGTAGGACAGCACAAAAATAATTCCATTATAAAAGAACATTCAGTTGTATGGCACATTGCATCTTAATTGCATTAAGAGCAAAAAAAGTCCACAGTATCTTACTTCACCTCAGTGTAAAGCTAACATTTGTAATTCAGATTCCCTGTGAGTTTCTAAAAACTTAAAATTTATTTTAAATTTCTTTCAACCTGAAAAGTGCATCAAAAAGTAGGCAGTAAAGTGTAAAGCCCCAAAGAAATGCTTGAGGAATAAAATTAAATGGCAAACCAGTATCAGTCATGGTGATGATTGATCAGTCACAATGGTGGACATTACTGGAAACAAACACTTCTAGCTAGATGCATGCTTATGTTCATAAGAATATAGCATGTTTATACTTTAATACATAAGACACAACTACAGTCTGTGAAAAATGACTAGTAAAGAAGCACTGTATTTGATATTGTTTCCGACACCATGTCCTCTGAACCTGTTACACATGGGTGTTTGCATACAGTATTTCACATTTTGGAAAGTATTAATCATAGATTAGCCCAAATAGGAAACTTTTAACCTGAACAATGGCTTGTCTTTGGGAAGTTGATATCTTAATACAACTTTTCCATCCTAGATCCATACACATTGCAGCAAGCCTTACAAAGCCAGATTGAGGGGAGCTGGGAAGAGAGATGGATGAGAAAAGCGGATGCACTGAGCAAATACACGACTTCTGGTCTCCTGACTAACAAGCAGCCCATTCAGTGAACTGTCTTAACATCTTGCATAAAGGCCAAAGTCACCATTTCTGCTGAGTATGTGGCCCAGGGTATTGAATTTTCTGAGGTACTTGTAATATCGACCATAAATGAGACAAACGCTGTGGTACAAAAATCTTAAAGTTTCCAGTGTGCCCAGAGTATTAATAACATATTGCAGATGACGTACTTATCAACACTCAGTATTAGAAGCTATAATCTGAGGTACTTCAGTCTCCAGTGGGAAAAACTCTATTCTTAAAATGATCAACCCACTGGGTGTCACTGTTGCAACATTAATATATAGCATAAAGCTTAATTCAGCAAGAGGTATAAGTAGACTCTTTTATGTGGTATCATACTTTTCCTAAGATAGCCTAACATAAAAACCAACTTATTGCATTTGCTTTTCATTGTTCTAGTAAACTCACCAAGTTTTACACATCTGGAATGCAAGAAGAAATTTACTATTGATCTGCCAAATAAAACTGTCAGAGAAGAGGTTTGAGCAGGACATGCAAATAATTGAAACTGAGTGGAATTCCAGGATTTCTAAGTGTCACCAGAACCCTTTTTTTGTAACTTCCTTATGGATTATTTTTGATTGTTAATTTTTAGAGTACGCATATTCTTTTTGAAAAATCGATAATAAATAGCTGTTATGCAAACAAAGGCAACAAGAAGGATAAATTTGATAGACACATTTTGTCCTTTGAAAATTTGATAAGGTGTGCAATGCTAAGGTCTGCAAAAAAATATATTTTTGGGTGGCATTTAAAATTTCAAGTCTTACAAAAGCAACATTTCTATAGCAGTGAAAAATCAAAAACTACCTGTTCAGAACAAACACTTATGGGCTCTCTCAGAACAATCCAGATGACACTCTCAAGAAGAGGTGGAACAGTGAGAGAGCCAAAGTAAGTCCAGTAGTCCAGGGACTTGGGAAGCAGACAGCTAGGATTGAAGTTTGTGAATAGTGCTCTTTTACCCTGGAAAGAAAAAAAAAACAAAAAACAAAAACCAAACAAACCTCATGATGGTTCTAGACTATATATGTTTAGAAAACTATTTTTTTTCACAAAATTAAAAAAAAAATAGGCAATATTATTTAAAAGCAAGAGGCGAAGATAAATCACGCCAAAGGAGACCGGACTTGTTCCACTTTGAAGTGGGCTGACACCATCCTGGATGATCACAGCAGTGAGCCAGTGCACTTCTGATGAGGTCTTACCTCCGAGAGCTTTGCTGCCAGCAAGGACACCATCAAAGGCATGATGTTAGCATAGGCTCCCCATAGTTACATATGGCCATGGGATGGAGGTTGGAGGGAGAGGCGAGATGTCAGACTTTCAATGTGGAGTTGATGGGGCTGGCAGAGGAACCCAGCAGGTCCCTTGTCCTGCCACCTGCTCCCCTCTCTGTTCATTCCCCCCTGGCCCACAGGTTACTACTTCTCCCTATTCAGGCCTCCGGGCTAGAGACGCCTGTACAAAATGTGATGCTCTGAGTCTAGCTGATTTCTCTCACACAAACAATAACTTATTTCTCACCCTGTAACTCAGCAAAACAAGGGAGGAAACTTTTCCCTCATGTTTTTCACCGCTTTCCATAAAGTATGTTCTTTCCTGTTACTATTCTCATAGCAACAGATTTGTCAGAGATTCAGTTCTGTGACCAATGAGCGTTTTCTTCTGATCTCTTATTGTGTAAAAATTATTCTTTATCTGCTCAGTTTTCAACTTTACCTAACAAGAATGCTCCTAAACTATCCCAAATCAGAGTTAGATATGGATAGCTGTGAAACTAGGGACTGGAGAACATGAAGGTGAAGGGAGTAGGAGCCAGGTTACAAAAAACCCCAAAACAACAAAAGCAACCACCAGTATTAGTATTCTTTTAGAAGCATTAATTCACCTTGATTCTGATGGTGTCCAAGCGGTCAGTAATCTTCTTCAGCTGAGGGTTGCATTCACCAATCTGTTAGCATGAGGGAAAAAATAATACTTGAGCTCCACAGAAAAATAGCAAAAATAAATAATCAAAACGCAAATGCATAAAGCAACTGTTTTATGTAACTTTACTTAAGTGACTGTGAGATCTGATGGATTTTGAGAGTATGAGCCTGTGACTAGCTGGTCCTTAAAAACAGTACTAGTCATAAAGATCCACTCCCCTGCTGACGGTCTTTATCCTGGCTACTTGTGGTAATTATTTCGGCTACAAAAGACCCACAGATTTTACACGGGGGGGAAATAAAAGTAACTTTTTTCATGTTTTATATGCAAGATATTAAAAGTTGCAGGCTTACATCTGAAAATTAAATTGCTCAAAACAGTGAAAACACCTTTCTTGTGTATCCCAAGCAGAATTTGTGTACTAGGAAATCCAGTTAAACTTTCCTTCAATCACTACAATGTAAACTGGAATGACAGAATTACTGACACAGTTCTTTGGAACTGCTGCTGTAATGGCTCACTGACTGTGCCAGTGCCAGCACCAGCACCAGCTGTGCTTGGGAAGCTGTGGCGGCCAGGCAGAAACTATAGACTTGACCAAAGCTCTATGATTTGTCAAGAATTGGGTGAATTCTCCATCTGCTCCTTCATACAAAAGTCAATGAAGTGGTTGCAAGGTTTAATTTCATCTTAGAACAGGTACAGAAGGCAAACAGGTATATAACAATTAGAAGGAAATTCTCCCGTTTCTAGTTTTTTTTGGGGGGGGGTTGTTATTATTTTTCAGGACAAACTACAAGCTCAGAAACAAACTGTTAAAGAAGCATTCAAACCAAATCAGATTGCCCTCCTAAAGAAATCTGTTAATCAAGTCTAAGTTACTGGGATCCACATAGGGGCAGCTGAATTAAGCTCCACATCTTACGTTATACAGGAGGGAAGACTAGGCAAACTGAAGAGCCTCACTGTCTTGAAAATCTATTAATCTGATATTTTTTTCTTCAAGGGAAACAGTATAATTTAATGCCAAAACAAGTATGTCTTTAGCAATAATGATACCAGCCATCACCATTATCCCTTGGAGTCACAATGAAGATTCATAAGGAGGGCTGCGGTATTTTTTTCTCACCTTCAGAAATACAGCCATGACTGCTAATCCATCTGACTGACGAGCTGCCTCAACAAAACTGGAATACTTTTCTGCGTTCCAGTGGACCACATGAAGCTGAAAAGCAAGAGACAGACAGCATCAACTCCCGCTGAACTCAGATAGTCACAAATTAATACCAGAGCTTTACTGGTTTTGATACTTTGCTTCGCTCTTTTGTATTCAGAGCCATTCAGCTTTCTAAATGCAATTGTTTTTTGAAATCGGTAAACATATAGTTCACGCAAATGGCAAAAAGCTTTTCCAGTGGGATTATTAAAAATTTAACAGCAATCAACACACTACAGTGCCTGGCAAACTGCTGTTGGGTCCCCAGATTTTGAACAGAGAAGCTGAGACAAGATATCCCACGGTTATATAACTAAAGATTTTAAAACCATTTTTAGTACAGCTGATTTTTTAAAGTGATTGAAAATAATGAGAATGTTATTAGTGCCTCCTCTTTTTTCCTTAATCAGCTAGAAAACAGGCAGAGGAACACACATTGAACTTGCACTGACCCCTTTTCCCTTGTTTAGTTTAAGCTGGGCATCAGAATTCCTTTTTTTTTTTTTTTTAACTTTCCAAATGTCATTTTCTGTGATTACCAGTAGTTAGGCACTTACAAGCAGCTTGATTATCTCAGGTTTGAGCATTTGGGAGCATTTCCAACATGAATTATTCTGGAACTGTGGTAGTTGCTTAAGCTGCTTAAAGACACCACCTAGCAGGCGGGGAAAGGAAAAGCCCATGGTGTCTACCCCCCTACCACCTCAGTCCCTTCTGCTAAGCCAGGTTTCCTAAATCCTGGCCATGCTCTGCAGCAGAAGCTTCTGGATCCTGGGAAGCACCAGGACATCCCAGCCTTGAGCAACAGTCTGACTGCCAAACTGGAGAGAGCACAAGCACTCACAGAGCACTTAAGACTAAGTACTTCACAAACATTAATTACTCTCCAAAGCCCTCAGTGGATTAGTAAATCTTACTACCCATCATTTTTAGATAAGGAAAGAGAGGGTCAGAAACAGGGCATGGGATTGGCTTTTCTAAAATTGGTGAGCATCTTTTCAGACTTTGAACTTTACTCGAGTGCTGAAAAGCAGCTCTGCTGAATGACTTAAGCTGGGATGAATCCCTGAAAAAAAAAAGGCTTCCTTTTGGAATACAGTGCTTCAAGACCTCTATAGTAAGAGCAATTTAGGAAAGCTAGAACTTGCTTTAAAGGCTTTCTACAAGAAGCAACATAGCTGTGCAGTTGAAACAGGCATCTAGGAGTGTGAAGAGTTTAACTCTCAATGTCAATCTCTGCCTAACCTTTATGTGTTTTAATTTTCTGTATCTGTAAAACAAATCTTTGGTGTTACAGGTTATAATTAATGTTTGTTAAGCACTTGTGCTGAAACATTACTTCCAGAAAGTAAGGAATCCCACCGAAATCAATAATAATACGTGTATGCTCATGAAGAAACACATGCTGGCTCACAGCTTCAGAGATCCTTGAAGGAAAGTTGCTGAAAATATTATAAATTAAACCCAGAGGAGAACACAGACCACTAAACCATTCTCAGATGCATTACTATCATGGAGCTCATAGCACCTGCACCACTCGCTATTGTAAGTTCACAAAAGCTACACTGAACAATGTGCAAATTACATTTTTATATACACAAAAAGGAAACAGATACTTTGCTGTCAGAATGGACTTTTATTACGGATTAAAAAAAAAACAACAAAAAACAAAAAACAAACCGTCAAAAAAGAACAACAAGCAAAATTCCCACAACTAAATAAAACCCACTCCCTCATAGCTTTGTCA
>WKFP01013938.1:801203-831540 GCA_011057875.1 Pterocles orientalis
CCCCCCCCCCAAAAAAAAAAAACCAAAACCCCCAAACAAACTGAGCTTTGAAACACTTTTGGGTACAGCCCCCTTCTCAATGGCTTGTGACTTCTCTTTAAGGAATATATGCCGTCTTACCACCGCTCTGTCACTGCAGCTTTTGAAGAGACCTTGATCAGATCATATGTTGTCACAAAGAATGGAGCCATGGATCTCTTCTGCTTCCCGGTGGGCTTAGAGGGCTGAACTTTGCAGTCTTCTTTACCTGTACACTAATTCTTTCTGCGACTCACTTGATGCTTTTTCTTGAAATCTTACACATCTTCCTCTTGAAAGTGAGCACTGAAACCATCTTCATGTCTCCTTCTGAGGTATCTTCTTTTGTTTGAACAGTGCTCAGAAGCCTTGATCTTAATTCTGGGTTTCTTATCCCAAAGCCAAAGGGGCATCTAGAGAGCTTCTTGTGGAGGGTTACCCAACCAACAGGTAACACACAGGTTTTTAGACTGGCTAGAAATTCAGAGACATTTTCTCCTTCCATTTGGTTTCTTAGATGGAAAACATACATATTTTTTCTCAGCTAGAAATTTGGTTTTGGTACTTAATGGTTTTAAAGGACCTCTATTAATTCTTTATATTCCATCCCACCTGGTTCCTGTGGAAAACATAAGCCTTTAAACACTGCAAATGTCACTTTTCCCCATTAGTGTTAGAAAACTGATTTTTTTTTTCAGATCACTATGTCTTATAGCATTTCCAGCAAAATCTGATCACATTACTGTGCATACATTTATTTTTTTCTTCTTTAGTATTATGTCTTTTATTTTCCATTAACATTTATTTTTATACTCTTCTTTTTAACCCCAGAACACTCTTCACTGTCTGAACTATGTGTTGTTAAAGATCCCAGTCTCATCAAAATACTCCATGTTACTTCCATTTGCAAAGAGGAATCAGATACAGAATACTTCTTACTGTAGGCTACTCAAACACACTGAAGGAGACAGGGCAGGAGCAAATTCTCCATGCCAGGGCAGACAGTGCATTTCTCCCTGGGGCATGCTGCCTCCACTGAAACCCAGTACCTCCACAGACAGTGGGCACCCCACAGATCTTAAGATGCAGTTCTCAAAGTCACAACCATCACATTGCTAAATGCACTACAAAACACAACACTCCCAAGTCTGGCATAAACTTTACTCTGCACTGGCCCCAAATCAAATCATTCTGTGGTTTGTAACTGAAGCTGACTTTGAAAACATTCTCCAAGGAAGACGCAGTGAAAGACAAAGTTTAAAATAACTCTGGAACGTTAAATCTTGCTCTTATCAAGCTTTTGTCTTCTGTACTCCTTTTTAAATCCTCTCCAAAGCTTTCAAATAGGTTCTCCTTTGAGAAAGGACCAACATGCAACACTTCAGGAAGACCGCTTGTCTTTTGATAAAATGGGGAGGAGAATGAAAAGCAGGAAGAGGAGGGGCAACATTATTCTTATAATGGAAAACTAGTCACAAACTTAGAGGTACAGGTGACTCCAGGTAAAGCCTTACCTCTGCCGCGTACTTCATCCCATCCACCGTGTGCTCGGAGCCAGCTTCATCGCTGGACCCCCAATGGAAGTGGATCTGGCGCAGCCTGTAGGTCCCGCTGAGCGGCCCCCCGGTCAGCACTGGAAACCCAAGCAGAGGAAAAGGCTTCACTGCAGGAACAGAAGCTGCCACCCACATCGTCTAACCTCACACCAAACTTCAGTCTTCGGACAGTCCCCTACTCTCTCAAAAGCTGTCTCAGATAGCTTCCCACTTCTTTGAAGTACTACAGAAACCCTCACTTGTCTGGAATATTACTTTCAAAATTGTATTTATGTGTAGATCAGTGGATTATGGCCCACTAAAAGGTATGCTGTTACCACCAGGTTTGTCTTGCTATGTCCTGGATATTTCTCAGGTGGGAAAACATTTCTATTTTGCAAGTGGTTCCCTCTCTTTAATGTATTTAAGAGAATAATTGAGAAATTAAGCTAAAAACATAGGTTTTATGAAAAAAGGGGAGGATAAGAAAATGTAATGTGAACAGGCTTTCTTCTCTTTTTTTTAAATTTTGAGGAAAGTAGGTGGAGCTTAAAAAATTTTCAAGGCTCTTTCCTTCATTTGCAACTAGATCCACCTACATCAGTTGAAATCTGAGAAAAAGCAGCATATATTAACATAAATAAAATGAAGCCAACACTATATATGCATTGTACAACTGCAATATTACTGACACTTAATTAGCCATTTATTTCAACTTAATATGCATATGGGTGGGTTTTTCATTGTTTTGTTTTTGCAGGTGTTCATCTTTTGCTAATCAGAGTTGGAATCAAACCATCTCTGCACAGAGACTTGAATGTGAATCACATTCAGAAAGATTTCTTATTCACCGCTAAACAAATCACCCCACTCTCCCGGCTCCATATCTGCTCCGAGGGTTTGGGAATTAGTCGGGGCTGGTTTACTGGCTCATTATGGAGATTTTAAGAGGAAGGGATGGGAGCTTTAACCAGATGGTTTCTAAATTAAGAGCACTGGGGAGGACAATTGTGAATTTTTTCTCTTTTCTAGGTTTAGTCCAAAACCTAAAATTTGTTAGGAACAAAATCCCACCAAATAAAGGTAAAAGAAGAATTTCTTAAGTTGCCTATCTGCTAACAGAAGTAGCCTGGCTAACAAAAAGGAACTGGAACTGTTTATCTGTGTGGATATTTGACCTCCTTAAAACTTTGACTCAAAAACATGCTTTTACAGAGCCTATAAACCTAATGAACAAAAGGGAAGGGGAAGTGGCACTCCTAAAACAATTATCCTTTTTTCAACGACTGAAAACCTGGACTCAAACGATCCTAGAAATGTGTAAAGACCGCTGTTCTAACTGGCTGAAGGAAAACAATTATGTAGACATGCATCAGCATTCAATGAAATACTTATGCTGGAAATTGTGGAAAATGGCCTGACGATGTATTCGTGCCACATCATACAGTGATGGTAAAACCCTTCAATTCCAGCAGTAATTAAGGAAGAGGTTAGTCAGAAGTTTAAGGTAACTATCAGTATCTCAAAGTTTTAAAAGATCTGGAAGTAGAGGTCTTTGAAACATCAGCAGCCCAGTTTCAGAGAATGGAGCTAACGTGGTACCAAAGAGGATAAGCAGAATTACACAGTTACAGACTTGGCAACCCAGTTTCAGTGTTGGCCAAAAATGAAGAAATACTTCATATGGAAGTCAGTTAATAATGTATTAAAAGATGCTAATGTATTTAGTACCAATTAATTTGATTTTTTTTTCATGAAACCAACATATGGCAGGAGTGCTTACTTCACAAGGGTGCCCCAGAAGCCATATTTTGGCCCTAGAAAATACAGTATTTTTTTATCAATGACCTGAAAGAAAACAAAAACATTACTGATAAAGTTTGTCAGTGACAAATATTAGGGAAAATAGTGAATTTGAATTCTTTGGTAAGTAAGGCATGACAATGGCCAAAATGTAAAGCCATGTATGTGGACTGAAGAATCTAGTCCACACATAGATGACAGTCTCCTGGAGGAGACTGGGGATTACATTTGTTAATTATCTGATCAACATCTGTCAGTGCTTTGCCATGACATGAACTATATCCTTGGAGATATGGCCTCAGGAAAGCAGTAAGAAGAGGATCACATTACCACTGCTTTGGTACCACTGTAAGCCCACAGAAATAGTATGTTCAGGCCCTGTCACTTCATGGATGGAGTTAGAAAATGGAAGAGGTTCTTGATGCATTCATATTGATATTTAACACTTAAAAAAAAAAAAGAAGGAAAAGGAGTTCAAAGGCTGAATTGATCTAACTCAAACCAGAAGTTGTGTGATTTTGATTTTTTTAATTGTGAGGGTAATTAGCAATTAGAACAACTTACCAAATGCTGTGGTAGGTTCGTCATCGCTGGAAATTTTGAAATCAAGATTCTATGTTTTTCTAAGAGATGTGCTTTAGTTCACCCACGCCTACTAGGCTTGAAGCAGAGATTAATTCTGGGAAGTCCCGTAGCATCTGACACACACGAGGTCAGACCAGATCAGTGACGGTCAGCTGATGGCTTTCAGGCAACATCCAATGTTGCTTGTATTGACAGGAAAACTAAGAATTAAACTAAGACTGTCCAGGAAAGATGCTGTCTCCATCTATGTCTTTCCCTCTTGCCGCTACAAGCTAACAGGTCCTCAGGACTAATGGACAAGGTGATCACAAATTAGTCCTCCTCTGGCTTTGACACTTGTGAAAGCATCACATGGGCTTGGATCCTCAGCTAAGCCTCACACAACCACAAGAGGATTTTATTTCTTGAAGAATCTGCACTCCTACAGTTTTAAGGAGAGGTGTGCTAGCTTGCCTACCATCCAAGAGAAGGTTTTAAAGATGAAGGCACTAACATTACAAAGACTATGCTAAACCAGAGAACTTCTAAATAAGAATTACTGCTTGCGAAAAGGGAGGCTGCATACTCCTAGGAAAGACTGAGACAATAATACTTTTCAGAAAAGAAAAGGGATCACTTGGGATATATTTAATTTGTTGTGTATTGGCTCTTTCCTGACACAAGAAGTCCAGGTATGAATTGTAAAAAGGGAAAAAATATCTAACCAAACCTGCAGCTAGAGTCAGGTAAGAGACTTGAGTGATTCGGTTGGAATGAACCTGTAATGAGA
This sequence comes from Pterocles orientalis, assembly GCA_011057875.1. Classification (NCBI taxonomy): domain Eukaryota; kingdom Metazoa; phylum Chordata; class Aves; order Pterocliformes; family Pteroclidae; genus Pterocles; species Pterocles orientalis. Next base: position 805,914 of record WKFP01013938.1, read on the forward strand.
CACAAAGGATTCATCTGCAGTGAGAGAGAGCAGCATTTGAAAAATTGTACACAACACGGTTCAAACAGGGGGGCTGGCACCACCTAGCTGGCTGGGGTGGATCAAGCCATCCCTGTGAAAAGGGAATCCTAGCATTTTTTGAGAAATGCAACCTCAAACTCATGTCCAAGTATGTTCCCACATTGTATCATGCTGAAAGACAGGGAAAAACGGAATCTCTCATCTGGAGGAGCAAAGTTTTACTGTTTATGAGCAGTTCATGGCCAGCAGTGAGACATACCCAGACTGCATGTACTTTATTCAGGAAACGGTAGAAGACGACACGGTGCAACAGGAAAGAAACAAACCTGATTTGTTGACGGTGTCATCAAACTCAACGCTGGTGGAGTGCCCGTTGTTAAGGATGATTTTAGCAGAAGCCGGATCGTAATTGGGATTTAGAGGACGGAGAGAGGGATCATATTTGGTTTCCTCAGTTTTGATGTCGATGGGTGACTGACGGTCTCCATTAGCGACAGGAAAAACCTCCTTCCAGTGGGCAGGGCCTGCAATGCATTGGAGGAGAAGTCTAAATTGATGGCAGTGCCCTGCTTCAAATGAAAGACTCTGCTTGAGTTGTTCTTGTTCAAATCTTTTAAATTCAAGAAGGGTGCACCAGAAAAACACAGATTAAAAAGTTCAGCTATTTTTGCTGCACCACATTGCAACAGCAAATCACAGGACTGCTTTTTATCTACTTTGCGTGGTATATCTAACTGTATTTGGCCTTTGAAGAAGGCCACATGCAGTAGGTAGATATTTATTCACAGTTAAGACTCAACTATGCAAAAGACATATCCAACAAATGCTCACTCAAATCAAGCATCCTTTATCCAACAGGCACTGTGCCCCAATGAATTCTTGACACGCCATTTTTCGCCTAACATCATTGTGTCTTTAAGGATTACCTCTTATCTATCCAAAATCCCTGCTTTAAGGGGGTTTTTATACCTTAGTAATTGGCTGCAAAAGACCTGAGAATACATCTTCTACTGACTACGCTGAATGAGATGGGGAGATGTCAAAAAAATAAAAAGGCTGAGTGCATGGACTCTCCTGGGGCTCGATGGCAGCGCCTGCAACCTAAGCATCATTGCAGATCTGATCACGTCCTCCCACCCATCAACCTGCAAACCAGCTGTCACAACACAAGAGAAAATTTCACCCTCTAACCATAAAGTCTAGGCACACACACCATACACATACACACTAGTATAGTGTTGACAAAATCAGCAAGGAACAAGAACACTTAAGACAGTGGTGCCTGCACAAAGTTTGGATTTCTACTACCTCCCGCTGATAAATGAGAGTAGATCTTCCAGACACAGACTTGCACCACCATTAACCAGAGTTAGCTAGAAATTAAAACACTAAAGAAGCTGTTAATCAGTATCAGTGATCTCGAGTTAACCTTCCTTTCTCCACGCAAGCTAAGACAAAAGTCAGATGAAAAGCATTGTCTCTGTAAATCAACAATATGGATATGAGAAAATGGCAGACTAAAATAGTAAGAGAAGCTTCATTGATGGGATATGTGAGGTGTCTGTTCTTATCCACTAAACATCAGAGAGTCCTCATTAATCATAGAGTCACAGAATGGTTTTGGTTGGAAGAGACCTTGAAGATCACCTAGTTCCAACCCCCCTGCCATGGGCAGGGACACCCTCCACTAGCCCAGGTTGCTCAAAGCCTCATCCAGCCTGGCCTTGAACCCCTCCAGGGATGGGGTATCCACAACTTCCCTGGGAAACCTCTTCCAGTGCCTCACCACCCTCACAGGAAAAAAATTCTTCCTAGTATCTAGTCTAAATCTACCCTCTTTCAGCTTAAAACCCTTACCCATTGTCCTCTCACTACACTCCCTGACAAAGAGTGCCTCCCCATCTCTCCTGTAGCCCCCTTCAGGTACTGGAAGGCTGCTATAAGATCTCCCTGGAGCCTTCTCTTCTCCAGGCTGAACAAACCCAACTGTCTCACCCTGTCCTCATATGGGAGGTACTCCAGCCCTCTGATCATCTTCATGGCTCTCCTCTGAACCCGCTCCAACAGGTCCATGTCCTTCTTTCGTTGGGGGCCCCAGAGCTGAACACAGTACTCCAGGTGGGATCTGAATATATGTGCCATTGTTGAACCACATATTAATAATAAACAATGCAGAAAGAGGCCACAGAAGAAAAATAGGAACAGTTAAGTTGCTTGGGGAATATGTTTTATAAGGTAAAGACAGCAAACAAGGTTTAAGATGGAAAAGGCAGTAAGATGGAAAAAAGAAAAGGGAAAAGGGAGAAGTCTGCAGGGCTAACGATCTTTCAGTATGATACAGAGCATAGCACAGCACTTGTTTTTCCTCCAGGCTTATCATGGGTAAGGAGCATAATAAATCAACTAAGAGAGACTGGATATAAGAAAAACTCAAATATGAGCATCAGAATCTGATATTGTAAAATCTGCATCACTGGAAATCTCATAACTCCCTATACTGAAGGTAACCGATATCAGTCTAAAAATCTTCCTGTTGGTTTGGGTCTTTCTGGATGGCTTAGCACTTAAAGAATGACAAAAAAGGATTAAAATGTATTACACAGTGATTAATAGCCTAACATCAAAAGTTGTCAGACAGTTTTCTCTCCTTGACTTCAGTAGAAATGAACATAGCTCAGAAACTCACAGGTGCTAAAATAACCCAAGCACCCCAGCAGTAAATCAGGGAGCGAAGCATCCCACAGTGCCGTGGGGAAGCTCCTTGTGCAGCCACCTGGGCAGAGCCTGACTCTCCTCTGAGCAGCACTGTAAAATGGAAGAGGGACGGAGCAGCTTGTAAAGACCAGCCTAAGACTTAAACTTCAGGCAGAACAAAGGCAAGGGCCTTCAGTCTTGAGTTTTTTAAGAAGTCCTTTTGTTAATGACTTCATTAACTAACCTCATTAAGCAAACCACTTCTAAGGCAGAAGATAAAAATCCTGCTGTTCTGAAATATAAAGCTGTTTAAACTTACTTCTTCTCGCTTCACAAATGGCCATCAAAGGTATTAAATACTTTAACTACATACAGCTTAGCATATGATGTAATGTTGATTGTGTTTAGATCCTAGTACCTTGTAGTCAGAGATGAAATGTACAATTTTATTAATTGAAGAAGAACCACTCCCTCATTTATACCTAACTAACTGCTGTGACTTAGGATGCTTAGAAAAAGCTTATTACTACTTATTTTTAATGCTTAGGATATTCCTAAACTGAGGAAAGGCTAAATACAAGCACCTAACAGCCGTGCTTTTTTATCCAGCTGGAGTCAAAGGTGATGAGTGTCATCAAAAGGCTAAACTAACTTCAAACAAGCCTAGCGGAGACATCACAGAATACAGTTCAGTGGCAGTGAGCCTCTATACTTGCATAAACAGAGTGGGTACATGAAAGTCAATTCTTTTTTGGACAGTTTGCTATTAGATGCAGAAAGTTTACTCTTTTGCTATAGTCTGACCTTTGCAGGATCACATTTTCATTTATTCCTAAAGAGGATCCACTGCCCTGTTTATCATACACAAAATGTTTAAATTTATGAAGTTAGGTTTGCAAGTAATTTAGTTATACATTCGGTTACAGTAAGATTAGCTCTAATAAAAAAAAATTAAAAAAAATTAGTCTATAAAATGAAGTGCTGTTTTTTAAAGCAGGCATCAAAGTAATGTAACACTTCTCAGGGAGAAAAAAATAAGGAATTCATATCCATTTTATTTATAAAACACCTCAATGTTATAGTTGTAACTAGACCAAGACACATTTTTGCAGTAAAACACAATGCATGGAAGTACTTTCCATATATTCTATTAAACAAATAGTAAACTGAAAGCAGTTGATTCTTGATTTGTCTTTTAACCAAGGCAATACCCACGTTAACTGAGGGGACTGTTTCTGTGAAGGGGTGAGAACATTCCCCTCTTCACAGGAACATCGAGCACCTAAGAAAAGCATTCAGGATGCCACACTGAAACCTGTTTTCAAGATCTCAGTATTACACCTCCATACATAAGCACCATCAAAAGTGTGAGTCAGGAACAGTGGCAAGAAAGCAAAGGCCAAGGTTTGCATAGAAATAAAATAATTCCTCTTTGTATTTCAGAAATATGTGCATCAAAGCAAGGGAGAACATTTAGTTCTGTGTATACCAGTCAGACCGTGTCCTTACACATAGATATATATGCAGACCTGTATGTGTAATATTTGACAGTTTACTTTATGCACAGAATGATTTGTGTTGTGATTATTACTGCTAAGGGGCAAATGAATTTTCCTCCAGTTTATAAAAACAGTGCTTTTACCATTGCAAGTAACAAAACTCAGAGTGAATCTCTTCAGGATGTCAACTTTAACACATGACTGCACCAAATTAACTAATTTCACTTTGTTGCCACCTCCTTAGTTGCAAAAGCTAATCTTAGTCTCAAGGAAACTATTCAGGGCCATGCAGGGCAATAAAAATTTTCAAGAGTCAGAGCAATCTCCTGCATTTGCTGTTCAGCAAAACAAGAAACAAGCAAAAACAATAAAATAAATTCATAAAGAGACAAAGGTGAGAAATAAAACTGATGCTAGAGAAGAGCAGTGAAGCGTTGGATATCCACACCTCTCTCCTTTAGTCTCCTGTGAGAGGCACGGGAAAGGGGATGGACTGATGAGGAGCTACCCACCACAGCTGCTGGGGTCTCCAAGAAAGGAGGAGAGCAAGGAAGTAAAACTCCACCCTAAATACGTTATCAGCCAGTAAACAGAGTCCTATAGGAGAAATGGGGCCTCAAGCAAGGTCCAAGGCCACTCCGATAGAAATTCTGGTGCCCTCCCCTTCCTCGAAGTTGAGAATAGCAAAAGAGGAGGAACAGCATAAGGGAGGGAAAGTGGGCCTCTTATCTAGACAGTGCAGGTGACGTCCATAGCACTCTTGGAAAACATATGGAGAAACAAATTTGAAAAACAAGACCCATTTACGTCTTCAGGGGAGGGGTAGAGCGGACTGCACAACAGCAGATAACACGCCTAACCACTGCAACATCGCTGCGATCCACCACCACCCAGCTTTTCAGGAAAAGTATATCCATCCAGAAAAGATTCAACAAAAGGACCAGGAAGGAAACTCAGTACTTGTGCAAACAGTATTCCAAACTCCAATTAATAATATAAACGAAGCATACTCCCATAGGCACTAGTATATGCAAACATATAGCTTTCTCCCTTTACTGTCATGGTGTTTTACTCCTCTGTGTATTATAATGGACAACATAAGTTATTCCACTTACTTTATCAAAGCTGAGTCTCCAGTTTACAAAAGCACTTTCATTTCTACTTGCACGACTCGTGAGGCAGCCTGTGCACAGGAGCAGTGTTTGCATGACTTACAATGCAAAACAGAGGAAAGTCTTTAAGTGTGCTGATGAGCACATCTTGGGACTTCAAAGACTGACAAGATTAAGGAAACCGTGAAACAACTAAAATCCAAAAGCATCTCCTCTTAGGTGCGTAGTTATACATTCAAATGACGGATTATAGTACCTAGTATTTCCCACCGTGTAACAGAAGGAGAAAACAGCCGGACCCAGAGGGGCACTGCCGATGCAGGAGCTCTGATCAGTGTGACCGTCTAATAAACACTCCCTACGTGCACGCAACTGATTAACGAGACGCACAAACACAGTCCTTACAGGGAACGAGTCAGACCCATTTTTCCAACTCAGCGCCAACCCCCGACCCGACTCCGGCGGCGATGCTGCCCGCACGGAACACTTCTCTCAGCAGCCAGCCTTGCGTTATGCCGAGACAAAAACCTGCTCGCTCTCACGTTGCAAAGCCTCGACAGCATTTCCGCTAATTCAGCCTTCTCATGGGCTCGGGAGCTGCCGAAGCCAGCACGGGAGCTGCCCTCGGGGTACCCCGCTGGCCTCGGCGACAGCGGCCGCCCCGACGGCCCCGCGGCCACCCCTAGCCCACCGCCCGCCGCGCCCCGCCGCTGCTTCCCTACCGTTGTGCTCGTCGTATCCCCAGTGCAGCATGGCTCTGGGCTCGGGACAGGACGGGGCGGGCTGGGACAGGCTGGGACGGGAGAGGCAGCCGCGCCGTCACCGCCGCCCGCTTTGAAGGCGACGGGCGGCGACGCCCCGATGCTCGGGCGCCGATAAGGAGCCTGCAGCGCTCCGCGCCCGCGCAGCCCGGCCCCGGTCACCCCCGGCCCATCCGCGCCGGTTCTTGCCCCCCTCCCCCCCAAAAGCCCTCCGCAGCACAGCGCCGTCGGGGCGGCCCGGGGGTAGCAGCCGGGTGGCAGCTGCGGTGCCACTTCGCAAGGAACCGCTCCAACAGAGCGAAGGTGCCCCCCCTCCGCCAGCCACCTTCCCGCAAGCGGCAAGTCTGTGCCTGGGGTTATCCCCCTGCCGCCCCGAAAGTGAAGCACAGCGAGCCCAGCTGCCCGCTCCCGCCGCCCACCCCCCTGCGTCCCGCGGCGGCCCCGGTGCTCCGCTCCCGTCGTACTCCCGGGGATCGAAGGCGATTCCCTTTGGAATTGTCGTTGTACAGGAACTCGCGTTGTACAGGTGGGGCCCGTGAGACAGGAGAGATTCCCGCAACGCACTCGATTTTTTTTATATTTTTATTTTTTTACACCTGTGTTTCAGGCACTGTCGGCACATGCTCTGGCACCGTGGCGTTCGGCCACCACTGCCGCGGGCACAAAGTTTCGCTTCCCCGCGCTGGGAGCCGCTGGCTGCGGAGAGCGGGAACCGGCGCGGCCGGCAGGGATCTGCCGCTGGCACCGGGACATCACCGTGCCGCTGGCACCGGCCACTGTCCACCCGCTGCCCGCCGCTGGCACCGGGACATCGCCGTGCCGCTGGGACCGGTCACCGTCCACCCGCTGCCCGCCGCTGGCACCGGGACATCGCCCTGCCGCTGGGACCGGTCACCGTCCACCCGCTCCCCGTCGCTGGCACCGGGACATCGCCGTGCCGCTGGCACCGGTCACCGTCCACCCGCTCCCCGCCGCTGGCACCGGGACATCGCCGTGCCGCTGGCACCGGTCACTGTCCACCCGCTCCCCGCCGCGGGGTCGGGGCAGAGGCGGGCGAGGGTCACAGCGCCCCCTACCGGCCTCGCCGGCCACTGACAGCGCTGTGGGGGGATTGGCGGCTTCCCCGGCGCGCGGGTGAGACGTCATCCGTCCTGCGCGGTGCCGCCGCCATGGGGAAGAGCCGGTCGCGCGCGGCAAAGGCGGCGAGTGTGTTCCGCATCGCGCGCAGCGGCGCGGCCAAGGCCAAGGTCAGGGGCAAGGCGCGGCCCGTCACCTCTGGGCTGAAGCAGGTGAGCGGCGCGGGGGGAGGAGGAGGGTGGCCGGGGGAGCGCCGCGGTAGCTTCCCACGTGGGGCCTCAGTCGTGCCGCGGCGCCCGTCGCCCCAACGCGGGGCTGTGGCCTGGCGGGCTCGGCCGCCCCCGCGGGGCTTCTCCGGGCCGGGCTGTGTGGCCTCTCCTCCCTCCTCTTGGGCCTCTTCAGCGGGCGGAGGAAGCGCGCTTCAGGCTGGTCTCCTTGAGGGGCCTCGTTTCGAAAGTACCCGATAGCGGCTTGGTACGTCCTGGGGAAGGTGCTGCTGAGGACAGTGTCCGTGTGCTGGACCGCACTGGCAGTGCGCTGACGGTATGACCGGGGTGCGGTTAAACAGCGGCTGGGCCCAAGGTACCAGGCACAGACACTGCAAGGGGAATGCCTGCTCCTTTCTGTCGCGTTTCGGACCCTAGCCCCCCTTACCGGGCTTCAGGCTCTGTTCCCACAGCTCACCTTGGTGCTGGCTTGGGAACTCGTTGCATGTTAGGTGATTCAACTTGGTAAATCATCACCAGAAACAATTAAAAATGCATTTTGCATTTTTCTGTGTGGGGTTGGTGAGTTGAACAGACTTAATGATGAATGAGCGCAAAGAGAAACATTGGGGGTGAAGAGCCTCTGTTCCAGTAGCTGTTTATTGGTGTCGGCTGTCAAAATGGTCAGTGAGATGTGTGAACGGATCTAAGAGCACACACTGCTCTGTGTTTTAATTCATCTTTTCCTCCTCCTTGCACCTTAGATGGGCTGTGATGCTCTGTAGATGCCTCTGTGAGCTGGTTGGACACACTTTGGCTTTGAGCATCCTGGTCTAGTGGGGATGTCCCTGCCTGTGGCAAGGGGGGGTTGGAACTCGATGATCTTTAAGGTCGTTTCCAACCCAAACCATTCTATGGTTCTATGACTAAAGCAATGCAAAAGTAAACAAGCAGAAATAATATTCTGCTGTTTTTGTGTCGAAGGCACCATGGCCCAGAGGAGGGAGAGAGTGGTTCATGTGGCTGGGAGCGATGCAGGGGAAGAGGGATGGGGCTGATCTATGTTTTCCTCTTGGTAGCAACAAGTCATTATATGCTATCTTCTCAAATCCTGCCTCCAGCATGAGCTGTGCAATCTGCTGAGAGTTCAGTTCTAGAAAGGCATCTGATAATAAAAGCGGAAAGTAGGTGGCTTATTGTTCCCATTAGATTTTGCTGCAGACTGCTGGGCAAACAGAGTTAAATAGCAGCTCTAAAAAAAGGTCCTTTCAGATTTTCTTCTGTAAACCAAAGCCACTTGACAAGTTAATCCGGTAGACAGACAGGAATGTAACAAACTTTGGACATAAACAGTGAGCCTGAAAACATTTTCATGTTGCTGGCATCAAATTTGCACTTGGTCTAGAGGATTCTGTATAATGAAGGGAGAAACAGGTTTAAGAACATATTCATGAAAAGTCAGTAGCTTATTAGAAGTAAAATCTTATTCTGTCTGTTTGAACCTGTATTCTTTAGTTCATTAAGCCTTGGGGATTTACTTATCATTAAGGAGTATAGGAAAATGCTCCAAAAATAGTTGAAATTGATTTATTTAATAAGTAAAAGCCCATTATAACTATTCAAACAACTTTTGATATAGATACATATGTTAGCTACAACTACACAGCATCTTTCTACAGAGGAGTCCTGCCAGAGTAGTTGAGGATATCAGCTATTAAAGCTGACCGGATCCTTTCAGCACCCCTGTGAAGCTGGAAAATGGTAACAAGCCCCGTCACAGTCCCACCCACTCAGATTTGAGCTAGGAGCTGACTCTGTATTTCTCAAGTCACCATCCAGGTTATTATGAATGAAATAATCTGAATAGGCTTGTTTTATCAGCCTCTTGTCACTGCTTTCTTACCTCTGGTTCTCTTGGTCACTCAGAATAAATGGAATTACTGTTAATTTACATGAGCTCTGAAATTATGGAAGCTTTGAAAGCAAAGGGAGTATGTGTAACAGTTCACAGTTTGCTTCAGCCTATGTAAATTGCCGGGAGGCGAGTTACAATGATAGCTGTTGGAACAGCAGTAGGTATCCTGAAATCTGGGGTTGCTTGAAGAAGTATGAGTGTACTTCTGGAACATTTGCAATGTAATAGGCTGTTATCTGGCTACAGTCCTGTTCAAAACTTGGTGCTTCAGAAGCAACAGGTGCTAGGGCTGAGACCAGCTGAATTGTAATGCTTCAGTGGTGAAAAAGTTGATGGCTCCACTGTGCTCCTCTACTACAGATTGTTGTCCCCAGGGTACAGCACAGGTCCATGTCATAGCACGTCCCCTTCGAAAGCAAGCATCTTTGCTGAAATAGCATATGAAGGCAGACTTGGGCTAATAAGTGGGGCTGCGGTGTCCAGGGACCAGATACATGTCCTGGTCTGCTGCAGCCATAGAAGTTCCTTTAAATAACATAGCAAAATCTGATTGATGTTGGCCAGACCCACAGTATGAACAAGGAGGAATGCAAGGTGTGATGTCGAAAGGCAAACTACTGGAAAAAATTCAAAATGGTAAGATCATTTACAAATGAAGGAAGGAGCCCTTCCTGGAACTCCACTCCAGCTCAGAGATGCTGAGAGCTGCACTGCAGGGCCTGGCCACAACCTGGCTTCTGTTTTCTCTGTGTTCTGTTTCTGGATCACTGTGGGCTCCCTTTCCAATAGAACAAGTTTTAACTGCTTCCATAACTTTTAATTTATTAGAACATCAGTAGTACATGACTAGATTATATAATTAGGTAACAGATAAACTCACATTAAAAAACATACTACTAGAAAGCAATTTTGGAAGATATGTATGTAACACTGGCTGTACAATAGTTGTACAAAAATGGTGCAATTTCACATGCCACTAGAATTTCACTTAAAAATACCAATGTGTGTATTTTTTTTCCCTCCCAGATAAACATTAGAAATGCTGAGAAAATTAGCACAATAAATAAAGCGTTTGCTGAAGTTCAGAAAGAAGTACAGCAGCTATCAAAAGGCACTGCAGCAGAACCTCAGAACAGTCACCAGGTAATTTCCCTTTGTAAAAATCTGAGGAGGTAAATGAAAGGAAAATGCATGTTCAAAGGGTTAGATTCTGGCTCAAGACTGCAGGCAATTCATGCCCTTGCTTTAAAGCTATAAACCCAGCTTGGTTCATTTCAGTCGTGTGGTAACATTGAAATCTGGTTAGCACATTCAAGTACTATATAACTACTAAAGTCAAGAGAGGAGATGGTGGGCAGCCAAGCTGGAGCATGGCTTTAAATTATGTTCTAGCTGGTTTTTAATTCATTTTTTTAAAGTTAATTCCAGCTCCAGCCCCTTGATTTGAGACTTGTGTCTCAGCATGAAGACACAGAAAGTAAGGATGAACCTTGCTGAAGCACCTGATAGTTCTTTCAACTGAACAGCTCTGCCTCTTTCTGTTCCCCATTCCTAAGCTTTAAAATTACCTCATCAGAATTACCAACACCTGAAATAGCAATTTCTGTATTGGAGCTCTTGCCTGTTGCACTTTGGGTTCAAGAGAATGTTTTGCTAGTCTTCCTTTGTCTGCTTTATTAAACAGGGTAACATGCAGTCTTGAGCAAGAAATAATTCACAGAATTTAATTGCAGACAAGCTCCTCTGTATAAGGTCTTTATGCTGACTCTTCCTGATGTATTGGGCATGGTTTGGGGGAGGGAGAAAGCAGTGGGCTGGGACAAAGTACAGATGAATCCATCCTGGCTGTTGGGGGAAGTAGGAGAACTTGGAAGAAGCTTGAGTTGAGTGTTATTTACTGTGCCTGGGGTGATCAAGTTTCTCTATGGCTGCGAGCAACAATGTGAGTGTCAAATACCTTAAGGAGAGGCTGAGGGGAAAATGAAATGTAGGTGACAGTGCTGCCAGCACAGGATGAGGCCAAGCAAGGGTTTGAGGCAGTTGGTGCCAGCGGCCCTGTCCCTGGCTGGTTTGTTATTGCATGCAGTCAGGAATTCAGACTGTACCACTGCTCCTGTACTAGGAGGGCTGTACAGGATATAATGCTGAATGTCATCATTCAGGCTGTAATGATATCTTCTCCAAAGTTGCAGAAGTGTTGTCAAGAGCATTTCTGAACTAAAAGCTGAGCCTGTTTCCAGTTAGCCCCATCCCTGCAGGTGTTCAAGAGGCTAAATTAAATAAAGACAAACCAAACTTCTAGAAAATGGGTATTTATTAGTGCGTTTTTCCAAGCAGAGTAAAAAGAAGTTGCTTTCTGCTTTAAACTGAAACTTGTTTTTTTTCAGGTTTCCACAAATCTGGAAGAGGAACCAGCAAATGTGGATGCTGCCACAAGCCTGTTATCTCAGTTGTAATGCATAATAGACAATGAAGAGATTGCAAGAAATGAAGATCACAAATACTGATGGCTTTGTTTGCACAATTTTATTAAAAAAATCTTGTTAATATACAAGTATTGGCACACTTTAATACAAACTACAAACAGACCTTTCCTATTGACTAGGAAAGTGGAATGTCAGAAGTCAGTGTGAGAAACTTAAAGTGCTAAAACAGAAGGCACTTCACAAAATTGGTTCACTGAAACAATTTAGCATAACTCAAGTTGATATCCTTCACTTTTCAGCTTGGCAGTGAAAGCTTCAAAATTCATTGAAAGTTTTAAAAAAATATAGAAAGCTTCTTGGCAGTAAAGCTTCAAAGAAAATGCTGTTAACTGTCAGAAAACCCCTAGTCATTTTTTAAATGATCAAAAGGCTGTAAAGCATTTTCACTTTTCTTATTAAACTCCAAATAATTGGATTACATAGAGGACACTCGGGTGAAAAAACATGCCAGAATTTTTGATAGAAGCCCTTTTTTCTGGTTGTTGAATTTGTTTTGTGAAGTAGTTAAAGGAAGCAAAAGTAAATATACTCCCAGAGTCAGTGAACTAAGAAGTTATACATTCATTATTCAAATACTCAGGTTATGAAGAAGTCTAGAATGTTATAGTTAGAGGTAGATAAGTAGTCTGGTTGACACAGTATCTAATAATTTAGTATCTGCACATCAAAGAGATCACAGACTCCTTCATTATCATCCAGGTTAAAGTTGTAGTCATCTCCGGGAGTAGGAGAGAGTCGTAAGAGAGGAAAAACTGTAAAGCAGGAATAGTTTCGTTTAAATTAAGCACTTTTGGAATATCAGCCCTGTCTCATAATTCAGTATGTTTGTCATCACCACTATCAGAGTTAGTCTTAATAATTAAAATAGTCTTGATAATCTGACAAGCATGCTAGGATACATACTGTGAATACCTGTGTTGCATTCAAACTAAGGCAGTAAGTGACATGTCTACATTTTTTGCTTAGTATTTTAAAGTGAATTTGCTGGAATGGAGTGATAGCTGTGGAATCCACAATTAATTTCTCCTTCTGCAGAAAGGAGCTCCTGAGCAGCTTTTGAAACTTTCATCAGAAAGCCATAATTTATATTTACATTCCTTCATCTTGTTACAGTATTGCATATATCAGCCTTCAACTGTTTATCATTTTAAGTAAGGAAGTTACCATTATCCCTATTTTACAAATCAAAAATGGAGGCTAGCAGTTTCTCTGAGCACTGCATTTCAAGCATGGACTTGAAGCTGCCTTTGGGGAGGAAACACGAGAGAAGAAGCCTCAGCCCTCATGCTGCATCTCAGGAACACTAACCTACTGTAGATGAACTGGACATGCTGTACCTGCTCTAAAAGTGGAAACTATTTCCATTTTAGCCATGTACTGGCACATTCATGTAATCCCATCTTGCTCTGTAGATCTTAAAATCACATGCTGCTTTCTGGATAAGCCCTGAGGTTGTCTGCTTGAAGGGCAGATATTGGCACAGGCTGTTTACTGAGCACAGGGCAAGAGGAACAGTGCCAGCTGAGTTCACCTCTGCCTGGCACCTCAGTGAGGCAGTACTCCTTAAGGAGCATGTGAACTTACTAGCTGTGGTTCAGTTCTGCATTCATATGGCCACTGAGGTGCACAAGCAGAAATGGGTGACATTGTTCTGTTAGTTTACCACAGCTGGCCATGTATCAGTCTGCAGGCAGGCATGTAAATATGTTCTGAAATGTTGACTCAAAGCTCCTGCAGGAAGCCTGAGGCAGAACAGAATTAAACTAGGGTTTTTGTTGGGTTTTGGGGTTTTTATGTTTGTTTGTTTGTTTTATTAAGGCAGCACTCTAGTCATCAACCTGTTCTTTCTTTGTTCTGAATTAAGGACTGGGGGGTTACTCATGCATGTAAGTGCTTTCTGGATTAAGGCTTTCATATTTTGATTGTTAAACAAAACTGTGGCAGGGAATGGAAAAGGGAGCAAAGACAAGAATGACAAAGATAGAGGAGGCAGTACAGGGGAAGAAGTAGTTTCATACTGACTCTTGGCATCAGATTTAACAGACACCTAGCAAGAGTGCTGTTCACACATAAACCATGCTGCTACTTGTGATTATTAGAAGAGTAAAGGTGCTAAATACTTACCGTCAGACGACATGAGTTCATCAATAATATCCCCACTGATATTTCCTGTGAAAGACAGGAGCATGTGTTTATGGAAATCAACGTATATTCTCTGTGGTAAAACACTGAATTGCAAAGTACAGCATGGCTCACCTGCCATGTATACGTAAAACACTCATTTTTGTATCCCTCAGTTTTTCCTGATACATTTCTCCCACTGATCCCTTGTAACCCTAGAGCCATGTATAATAGGAAGCTTATTTGGCAGCAGAGAAGGGTATTTTGCTCAAAATTAGTTTGCTACTCAGAGCTGGCTCTGGCTTCATTAGGAGCTGAACAAAGGCCTGTCATTTCCTCTGGGGGAAAAGTGGTCATCTTTCCCTCTGCATAACTCATCAGTAGCTTGGTCACAAAGAAGGGCTCAAGGAAGCTAATAACAGTTAAATAATAACTGCTTCTTCCTACCTGTAGGCTCCTCCATCTTTGCTATGTCGAATGAGTTTGGCTTGAGAATACAGTTAACGTCCAGGGGCAGCAAGCCCTGGTAGTCATTTGAGCTAGCTGTAGCTTGGGCGACATCTCCTGAAAGGCTGGGGTACAACACCGGTTCTGACAGGCTGGAGTAAGGAGCTGCTGGGGTTGTACTGTTCTGCTGCACACTGCCGTCTTCAAAGACAGAAAGGCACGTTATAAAGCCTGTTATGGTAAAAGGGAACGCAAACTGTGTGCACCCAGCTTTGTCTTTTGAGGAGAACATGGCCAGTGTCTGGGATGAGGTGAGAGAAGTCTCCCTGTTCCAAAGTCACATGCATAATGTAATCAAGACCCCTCAGAAATGCAGTCTGTAACACTGACAGCATTTTATTAAGTCTTCATATTACTCTACTATTATTATGAAGAAAATACCTGATACTCAGGCAGTCTCTCAGTGTGGCTATGTGGAAGAAGGTGACTTGTGGCACAAAGGCTGGAAATGATGCCTGCATTATCTGTCTCATTAAAAGCTACATGTTCAAATCACATACTCCTTCAGAGGCTGGCAATTTCATTCCATACTGCATTCTGGAGAAGCACCTCAGAATAATTAACAGGGTCACATCCAAAACCTGTTTGGTGTAAGATGATAAGCTACAAGGGAAGAATCTGTTTCACCAGACAGAAGAGAAGTGGTTTCTGTGTGATCTTGTGAGAGCTGTCAGTAAGCCCTTGGGGCAGTTTCTTAACAGACAGCTGCTACACTATTCAAATTCTTGATCTTTCCTTCATCTACCATCTTTTCTAACAGTTTCTTCTTTCCCTCCATCTCCCTTCCTCCCCCACCCATCTGAGGTAGGAAAAATCCTGGACCCACCTGATGGTGTGTCTGCAACCGATGTCTGTGGTAGCTCTTGTCCTTGGTTCAGATCATGATGTTCTGGTGGATTTTGAGGAGCTGTAGCAGCTTTAAGGGGAGTCTCTGGAGCTGCAGGTTGAAATGGGGGCTGTGCAATGTCATCGGGTGGCGGAACTGGAAACACCATGGGCTTGGAGGAGCTTGACTCTTTATTTATAAGCAGCACATGGATAGGTCCTGAACTGCTTTTAAGATTGATCTGGTATTTCTTCTGTCCATTCTGGCCCTGTAAAAGTAGTATATTATAAAAGTTACTTTTCCTTGAAAACTTGGAACTTTACAAAATGTAACTGCATAGAGTTATTTCTTTCAGAAAGGAATGAAGATGTTCGAAAAGAATTCTCCAACTGCTGCACTTTTTACTTCCCCAAAGATGAACACAGGTGTCTTCCAGTTACATCACTAGGAAGAGCTGATAATTGGCACAAACTTATCGGATCATACTCAGGGAAAAAAATATCTAATACATGTGATCTAATTAAAAAAAAAAACAGATTACAAACCTGTAAGTGGGAAAGAAGCCTTGGGGAAGGGGAACCAAGGCAAAACCATCCATTTTGAACTTGGTGATGAAGACCAAGATCAGCTGTTTTAGCCCTAGACAGCAAGCCAAAATCCCACCCCCTGAACATCACAGCTGCTAACTTTGGTCCCACAGAGAACCCTACCATTGCCTAAACTGATTTCAGCAGAGATGGTCAAAGACAGTACCACTGATCAGTGTCATTGTTCTAGCTTTGGATGCTGTTATTAGACTGTGCTTAGCCTCACTAAAAATAGCTTGTGAAACTTCTCAGGTGAATTTCAGCCTTCTACAAGCATACTAGCTATCATGCTTCATACAATGCTCTCTCCCAGCTGTGTAAACCCTTTTTAAAACAGAGCACTGCAACAAAAAGAAATATTAAAGATGGACAGAGGTTAAGTAATCTGGCCTCCTACTTCAATCTTGCCCATTTAAACCTTTTGGCTAAAGTGAGACTGCAGTCTCTTTCTCTATCCAGTCTAGTACTATAAGACTAAACATAAACTAAATCTAAACTGAACCTACAACTAGATCTGAAAGGCTTTTCAATAAGAGATCTGTTTTAACAATACAACAGAGAAATTTGACACACAAAAGTCACTGCTAATAAATTCCCAAGGGAATTAATAACAATTATGCCTAATTTGGAAAGCTGTAACATTTAAAAGCAAGAGAGAAGAAGAGAGGTCAAAGAAACCCACTACTATATCTTGCTTTTAATAGAAGACAGAGTTACCATTTAGCCTATCTAGATGTACAAAAACCATTTTTTCCCACCCAGCCTCTCCCTTCTCAACTGAAACCATCTTGTACACAGATAGAGGTAAATCCTCCACTCTAATGGAGCTCTTCTTTTCCGTTGTCCCTCTGGAACACTTAGGTAAACAAGAAACCAGTACATACCATTTCGGGTATAGGTACTTCCAACTGTGTACCGCAAGGTGCTCGAATTGCTAGAAGTGTGTCTCCTGGTTAAATAGCAATTTTAAAGAAAGTGTTAAGTGTGCATATTTTTCTTTAGTCTCGCATGGTATCCACTCAAATGAGACATGGCAGTTCTCTAAGGTCACTTATAACACTACACAATTCTAGCATAAATAAACTTACAGTGGGACTTGCATGGTCCCTGTAAGATCCAAGTGTATCCTATAACATAAATCACAGAATTCCAATACTTAGACCACATTGCAAGAACCTTTTCTCACAGCAATACAAGATTTACCACTTCCATTACCTGTTGCAGGAAACAAACCCCAGATCTCCTAGTTGTGTACAGAACATGAAGTGAAAATATTTCACTAGTTTCTTTTTCAGCTAAAACAGCTCTCTGGTCCAGCTCACTTTATGGCTTTGAAGAATGGTGGCAGTACAGAGAGATCTCACAGAAGGAAGAAAATGTCTAACCAATACATTTTAGTGCGTGTAGGTGAGTTTAATAGCCAGCTGTTACACCTCCATTGTACATGCTGCAGAAGCTGTGAGAATGTATTGGTTAAAGTCAGGAGATCATGATTACATCAACAGCACTGGCACAATCTGCCTTATGCTTCAGGTCATGTACCCACCTGCACATCATTTCCCCTTTGTCCGTAACTGGGAAAAAGATATTTCTTTCTCTACCTCCTAAGAGATACTTATACGAAGCACGATGTAACTGGCATACTAGGTGCCTCCACATGTTATAATGACCAACTCTTTTTAGTAACAGCTTGTTTTTGTTAAACTGCAGCAGTTGCCTAATCTTGCATTTTTTATTCAAAACCAAACCCAACCTTCCTTGTGGCAAAGAAGGGATGGTTCTGAGCCTAGCTGGAGGTTAAACAACAATCTTCTCTTGGGTGCACCAGGACCAGGAGTGGATGTCAAGGGAAGTAACTTCTGCCAGCAATTCTTGGCACTTTCTTCAGACCTCCTGTACAAAAGGAATCCTTTTGATTTAGTAGCAATGCCCCATCACTGAACTTCATCTGGCTCCATTTGTACAGTGTCATCAGGAGTTCCCTCTGGCTGCAGCTGCTACCAGAAAATTTTAGGAAATTTGGACCTGCCTGGTCTTTCTGGTGGGTTGGACCAACATGCCCTGTCCCTGGTTTCACTAATAGCCTGAGGCAAGCTGCTGCAAAGTATGAATACAGACAAGAGACATCCAAAACCAGTACTCCAAAAACAGCTGAGCTGTTTCCATTCCATACCATCTGTGACTACAACCAGAAAATGCTGGTAACATTATGAGAGACATCTACTTACTACTGATCACTATTGATATTTCTAAATTCAAAATACTCACAGGAAAAAGCAGGTTAGTTTTCAAGTTAATTTTCAAGAGGAAAATCAGGAAATCCCTCACTTTAAGAAATTCACCCTAGCAGCAACTTACCATTAAAGCAGTTGCAGATATCTTCATGCGTGACATATGAAAATGTAATTTATGTCAAGGAACATTCTTCTTAAAGCAACATGAAACTGGTATTTGTTGCCCTTTAAAATAAGTTTGTCCAAACTCAGCCTAAACTATAAAATTATTGCTGTTACTCAGAGGTGTAATCAAGGCATGATTTTTGGCTTTCAGAACAGCTAGTTAAAAAGAGCGGAGTTCTGTCTTTAAAGAGAAGAAAATCTGTATCTGTGAAGAAAATACAAAAAGGAAAAAGTTGCATAGCTTGAATGAGAAAAGATTTTTCTAAAAAATAAGAACATGTAAAATCTTGTTTTGAAGAACACCATTTAACTCACAAACTTGACACTACAGAATTCAAGTAAGTATCAGGACTTCCCATAATCACAAAAAAATACTGCCAGAGGGAACTTGAGAGTTCATCTGCCATCCCATTCCCCTGCCTCAAGGTAGGATTAACTGTTAAGACATTCCAGAGAGACGTCTGTCTCCGCTCTTCTGGAAAACCCAGTGATGGATATTCTACTGCCTCAGTGGGGGATCAATTCCAGTGCTACCTCTCCCAAAGGAAAGTTTCTCCTAACGTCTAACTCCTTTCAATCTCCTTTCTACAAAATCCATTTTACACCAACAGTATCTGGGGATACTGTTACAACTGCAAGTAATTTTTAAGCACTTATAATTGGTACTATAGATAAGAACAGCACTTTTCTGCTCCAGATCTCAGGTGTCTATTTTGCTCAGTCTTGCAAGACAGCTAAACATATGGTTACAAGAAATGTAGCAGGAACTCTCTGCTCATGGGGTATTTACACACACACTGGCTATTTTTCCAGTTCCAACAAGCTTCAGGACTTTGCCAACTCAATTTATTTTTGGGTGATAGCTTAAACATTTCAAGAGAAGGAAGCAACACCAAAAAGATTCAGGTAAAGCACTGCTAAGTGCCAGAAATGCACTAATTGCCAAACAATGCAAGTGCCAGAAAGCAATACAATTAATTTAAAATAAGCCACCAGGATTATACCATGGACTTAAAAATTACTGCCATATATCTATCAATACCTATACATATATGCTGAATTATTTTCAGGTTACATACAGCCAAAGAGGTTAAAAAGTCATGTAAATAAGATTTATATTTTCTTTCTTTTTGAACCAAAACCAGAAAAAATATTAACCTTTCCTTGCTTCTGGATAAAATGGACTACACATTATGTTTTACACTTTAACTGTTGCTTTAATTCTAGCTCTAAGATGCACACAATTAAATTAAAAGGATATTGGTGGTTTGTAGAATCATCCATGACATTCTTGATACTTTGCTGAAGCCACAGTTTCTGTTGATCCAACTCTTTTTCTTTTAGCTCTAGATCTTCAATTTCAGCTTCCAAATACCTCAGCCTGTCTACAACTTCTTTTGTATTGCAGCCAGCACCTACACCTCTTAAAAATGCATAAGGGTTCACGAAAACAAAAAGTGAAAATCTGAAGCAAACACGCAAAAATAACTTCTTAAGACTAGTTTCAACATTTTGAAAATCTACGAATAGCTAATAGGAAGGAAATTAGTGTTCACCTTCCCAGCAGTGTTTTAACAGAAAAATGAAAATTCCTAACTTCAAATCAAATTTAAAATTCCCCATTTTTTTTTGCAATGTAGTTTTTTCTGCATTGGAACTGGTTTGCAGGCCCTTTCTCCTTCCTCTCTAACTCTTAGCTTGCGCTTTCACCTTCAGCAACCCAAAAGAAAATAGGCATGGACTACAGGAGGGCAGGTAGGTGGAGACAGTGTGTCCCAATTCCCTTCCCAGATGCATCTGGAGTAGATTTTTCAACTATAAGTGCTAATTATAAAGTAGCTGTACAAGTTTTCTGAAAGTTTCCCTCCTGTATGCTTTAAACTTGATTTTATGTATCTAAGACACAAGTTAAAGGGAAGACAAGTAAAGTTTATCTGCAACTTTACTGTAATTCTAAAATGTCATGTTGCTCTTTGATGAGCATAGCATTAATTTTACAGTGTCATATCTAGTCAAGAGAAATGGAAAGAAGCTATTTTTTCTTTTGAGCACATGAAAATTTGCAGAATTGACACAGCTTACTTCCACTGAATGCTGTTTTTTGACTTCTTCTCAATGAGATCAATCCCCTCCAAAACGTTGGTGATATCATATATCCTTCTCTTCTGCCTCACAGCAAGGGTATCAGCAGCCTGGCAAGAGAAGAATGACGGGTATCAGCAACTTGCACGCTGAGGGTAAAAGACCGTTAAGCCATTCCCTTGGAAAAATGCCAACTAATGTCATTCTGAAGGGAGAAGGTTCAGCTCTTCAAGAGCCAGACGCTCAACCAGGAATTCAAAAGTTCGGCAGAGCAAGCCTCTGAAGCCGATGACGTGTTAATTTTATTATCCCTTCTGCTGACGCTCCAGGTATTGTAGCCTTCTGGATTAAACCGGGAGAGGATACGCAGTGACAGGGCTGTAATTTCACCAAGGGGCTGAAGGAGAGCTGCATAGTGCACGCCAGCATCCTCCTCTAACGTGTCACTGCACGAGCCCACCTCGCAGCATACCTAGGCTTGCTCAATCCGTCACACCGAGCACTGTTGCACAGCCACCCACAGGGACGCTTGCCGCAGTCACACGATCACTTTTACATGACAGCCAGCTGGGCCATGCATCTGTGTGCTCTCACCGCTCGTCACCTAACGCAAAGCAGAGTGTCAGGCAGGGGAAACAGTCTGCTTCGTGCTGTAGATCTCTCTGTGGTGACTTTTATGTACCTGCTGCAAAGACTTAAGATAAAATACGCAAACTTGAGCTAGTCCTGCCTTCCACACCCTCATCTTTTTGATGTGGTAACGTGGCTCAAGTTCAAAGAATACTAGCCAACAGGGGACAAAGTAAAGCGGAGTCTGGACCATCGGAGACAATGATTACAGAGGATTATATGTATTAAACAGATTAAGAGAAAAAAAGAAGAAAAATAAAGATCACGATAACTGGCAAAGACTTCTGCATCCCAAATTTGAACCAATGCGTAAAGCGAACTAATTTCCACCATAGGCACATAATAATTTATTTCAGTTTGTCTAACAATCTGTTAAATTTATGCTTTTAGTAAAGTTTTTCTGAAGCATAAACAAACTCACTAATCTTCCAAATAAATGATATTTTCCTATTAGAAGGTTAATTACTAGGATTTAGTAGTTCTAGTAATACTGGTGAATGTTTTACTAGTGAAGTAAAACTAAAGAAAAAAATAAAAGAAGAATGGAGATTAAAAAAATACTCTTACAGCCATGAAGCACAAACACTGCTCTTTCTCCTTGACAGTGATGCACCTACTAAACAGTGTTTCTGCTGATACTGTTATCAATATTTATCTTTTGGATGGTCTTCTGTAGCAGTCTGTTAAAATCTCTTCCTATCTAATAAAACAAAATACATACAAATACATATAAAGCACACACTTCAGTTCTCTCCAAGAAAAATGGATCTTCCATTATTTTTATCAGCAGGTATCCACCTGCTATCTTAGTCTGCTATTTTTGTTGCATACACACACACTGCTTACAACAATTGCAAGAGAAGCCTTCAAAATCTAGGAGGTTACAAAACTGATGCCACCTGCGCAATGTTTAATCAACACTCTGTATATCTCACAGTCTTCAGAAGCACAATTTCCACAATCTCTTTACATTATTCATTGCAAGGAATGGACAAGACACACTTAATCAGCTGCTATTCTGATGAATTACTTTCTACTCAACACATGGACCTAGAACTTAGTCCAGCACTCATGGTTTGAATGAAACTGCTCTGGAGACAAATTTCATTACCTCCTGAGATTTTCCAAAATGCCCATCTGTACAATATATAAATGATTTACTAATCTTAATGTACTTTCAAACCAAAGTTCAAGACTAAAAAAAGAAGTAATTTATTTCGAGTGCCCAACTTCAAATCTTTCAGAGTTGGAGTGGCCTCAGTACTCTGAATTCTATTGCACTTCGTACGTCCAAAGCAGAGTTCCCATTAACACCAGCTGTGGAGATTCACTTCTGCTGCAAACCAGGCTCCAGAGCCCTAGGTTAGGGACTGAGAAAATGAAGGATGCAGTCACATACTTGGCTTGACTAGCACTGTATATAATTCAATCACAGCTACACAGTCCAACTACTTACAACAAGAATTCAAACAATGAAATCAAACTGGAGCCAGCCTGCAAAGTCTAATCCAGACATTAACTAGCTTTCTGGCGCTGGTCTTAAAATCTAATTATCTTCTCAAAATTTTATGGGGTGTTTCACAAGTATTTAAAGAAACAATTGAAAAAGTCCTCCCCAACACTCTAGCAGTTACCAGTGTAACACCTTCTGGCAGGCACATGGCTCACAAATGAAGTTCTGTTGGCACCCAGATCCTCCATGCAAACCACTCACTACTGACTTAAATAAAAGAGCCTCCTGAGACTTTTGAAGAAATCTCCTGTTGTCAAAAACACTTTTAAAACTTATCACTTCTCAGCCTGGTTGAAGCAGATCCAAGCAGGACAAGAAAGGGACATCTGCTACAATGTTCCAGATAACATGGTTGGACACAGCTTCCACATTCCTTCCTCTGAATCATTTGCATTTGGAGTTCCTTCACAAAATATTTTTAATCTAAAGCTGCTGCACTCTACTTACTCATTCTAGTATCTCTTCATACTTTGGAGTAAGTATGTATCCAAGACAAGCACTACATGGAAGTAAAACATCTTCCACTACATGGAAGCAAAATATCTACGCACCGTGTTTTGGTTCTGTGTGTGTGCATCTACCTTGTGCAACATCTGGAACACAGGAGACACGCTGTCAGCACAGTTTCAGTTGCAGGCACGCACACACACACACAAAACCCTGCCCAGAAATAAATGTAAAAAACAAAAACCAACCAGAAAATGGATAATTGAGAGTTTGGGTGCACTCTCACACAACTTCTTCCTGCTGAGAAAAAGCAGCAGGAATTACCAGCTGCACATTTGCTATGTTAGCACCAAAGAGCAGATGAATTCGCCAGAGTACCATGAAAGTCAGTACTGAGAAGCTGAACAAAGCAGAAGGACCCCTACTTGCTCTCCAGGTCTCAAAGGAAAGAGGTCCTGCATCTGCCAGCCTGTCCCCATAGCAGTTAACAACATCTCCTCCCCATGAGGGCTGTCAACAGTTTGGTAGGAGTGTTAAACTGAATGGCACGCCTGGCAACCTGTAAGTAGAAGTACTGAATATCACTGCACATGTAACGGTTAAGGGAATGTAACATTTAATAGATAGGCTTTTTTCTTCCTCTGTGGAATAGGGCATGCGTGAGGCAGTTGTTATTTGCTGCCAATCAATGCATTTCTAAAGGTAGTAGCAAACAAGTAGATTTTAGAATACCTGGTGTTTTACGCTGATGATCAGGAACACTACCCAACTGCCACTATAGCAGGGATGGCATTCTGCTGTAAACCAAGACCATTTAAGAAATCAAGGCAAAAGCAATTGTATGCTACCGAAGAGAAAGAATACATGATGTTTTGGGAGTCATTTCAGGTGGCTTATCCCTTATTCACTGATCTTGCTCTTTTTCTCTCTTCTCTGCAATTCGTGGGTTGCTGCAAATAGGAACTTTTTTTTTTCTTCTATCTTGTCCCTTAATGTTTTAAACTTATTTCCATAACTAGATTTGTTTATACAGGGTTATTCAGGGACAGCTACACAATGACTGGAGAATAGCCATTTGATTTCAAAGCACTGCAGAATTCAAATTCCAAGTAAAGAAAATCCTCACTTACACTCCCAAGAGTTCTCAGATATTAGCAGAGAAGCGTCCAGCGCTAAAACATTTCCAAAACCAGTTCAGCATACAGAACTGGCAGGACTCCCTGCTCCTAAAGTGAGGAACTGTGCCCACACATAGGACGATGCCTCACTACCACTTCATGACGGGTCAGCACACATGTCCCAAAGTATCCACTTACAGACTGCTTAACTATAATTATAGATGTATCAAAAAATCACCAGGAAATGTCCTACAAACCAGCTTATCACTCTGAATTGCTAAATCACAAAGCCAGAAGTACACTTAATGTTTCTAAATTGTGTTTTCTTCATAGTGCACTGCTGGTTTTGCTACAGAAACACTTCTCAGCACCGTGACACAGATGGTCAAATACCTGCCAGCAGGGAGACATCTGAAGATCTTCACTGCATGAATCATTTCTCGGAACGCTCTGTTCCGTTCCAAGACCATCCTGGTTCTTCAGTTCCCCGAGCACCCCGACATAACACGCATGCTGGTTTTCATTTTTCCTTAGATGTGTGGCTTATTTATGAGAAACACCGGTTAGAGAAATGTATGCTCTGACTCACTGTTTATGAAAGTACCAACGATTTACTCACTTCAGTTAGTACTTACTTCCAACAAACTGTATCCTGCAATTCAGAAACCAGTCTTCAATAAACGTCTTGAGCAGAAATGTCTATGACTTTTTGCAATGCCCACTTACTTTTCCTGGCTATCAACCTTTCCATTCCCTCTGGGTGGACACCTTCCTCACAAAATGAAATGAGAAATGTTGTCCCATCCCTCTACACAGCCCAACTTTACTGTTCAAGTCAATCCTCTTTAGCCCCTTAAGCTAAGGTTTTTGGCCCAATGTCTTACACATTGTGTTTTGCTTCTCAAACTGACCTGGAGCACCTCGCAGCACATGACAGATAACAAACTGCACAGCCATCCCTGAGATGACGTACAAAGCTTCGTTCCACTTTACTAAAGAAAGAGGCAGTTCAATACTAAGAAGTTAATCAGCCACAGTAACACCACTGAAGTCCTTGCTCTCTGAACAGGGATACACAAAAAAGCTCTGACAACACCGCTCACCTCCTGGAGCCCATTAAGAACAACCAGCAAACAAGGTCAGTTTTCTGGAAAGGACTTCAAGGAACCAAAGCACCGAGCCAGCCTCTTACTGCACTTCGCTTACCTCCTCAACCGCAGCAACCAGCCCGGCAAAACACACTATTGC
The DNA here is from genome assembly GCA_011057875.1 of Pterocles orientalis. Classification (NCBI taxonomy): domain Eukaryota; kingdom Metazoa; phylum Chordata; class Aves; order Pterocliformes; family Pteroclidae; genus Pterocles; species Pterocles orientalis. The sequence goes on from WKFP01013938.1 coordinate 831,163, forward strand.
CTCAACACACCGTGCACCTGACAGCCTGGAGGGCCCGAGCAGAGCCCCAGGACCTCGGCAGCACGCTCCAGAGACCTGGTGAGTGGGACAGACACCTTGCCGAGGGTAGGGCTCGTCCCAGGGCTTCACCAGGGAAGTGCTCCCGCTGCCCTGGCCTTGACACCTTTGGGGCTCCGAGGCGGCCGGCTGCACAAGGGGGCAAAGGGGATCTGCCACCAGCCCTGCCTGTCCACCATTATATAATACATATATTATATATATACGGCATAGATACATAGCATGCCATATATACATATGAAAGTAGTAAAGAGGCGACGGTCTGTTTTCCAGCATCATTTTCCCTTTGCTGAAAGGACACGGAGGGGGACGGGTGAGGAA
>WKFP01013938.1:837960-879246 GCA_011057875.1 Pterocles orientalis
AAGCCAGAAGTACACTTAATGTTTCTAAATTGTGTTTTCTTCATAGTGCACTGCTGGTTTTGCTACAGAAACACTTCTCAGCACCGTGACACAGATGGTCAAATACCTGCCAGCAGGGAGACATCTTAAGATCTTCACTGCATGAATCATTTCTCAGAACGCTCTGCTCCGTTCCAAGACCATCCTGGTTCTTCAGTTCCCCGAGCACCCCGACATAACACGCATGCTGGTTTTCATTTTTCCTTAGATGTGTGGCTTATTTATGAGAAACACCGGTTAGAGAAATGTATGCTCTGACTCACTGTTTATGAAAGTACCAACGATTTACTCACTTCAGTTAGTACTTACTTCCAACAAACTGTATCCTGCAATTCAGAAACCAGTCTTCAATAAACGTCTTGAGCAGAAATGTCTATGACTTTTTGCAATGCCCACTTACTTTTCCTGGCTATCAACCTTTCCATTCCCTCTGGGTGGACACCTTCCTCACAAAATGAAATGAGAAATGTTGTCCCATCCCTCTACACAGCCCAACTTTACTGTTCAAGTCAATCCTGTTTGGCCCCTTAAGCTAAGGTTTTTGGCCCAATGTCTTACACATTGTGTTTTGCTTCTCAAACTGACCTGGAGCACCTCGCAGCACATGACAGATAACAAACTGCACAGCAATCCCTGAGATGACGTGCAAAGCTTCGTTCCACTTTACTAAAGAAAGAGGCAGTTCAATACTAAGAAGTTAATCAACTCGTCCAGATCACAGCATAACTAGAGGAGGAATACAAAATCCATCAGTATCCCTACCAACTCACACTGAGGTTTCACCAGCCACAGTAACACCACTAAGTCCTTGCTCTCTGAACAGGGATACACAAAAAAGCTCTGACAACACCGCTCACCTCCTGGAGCCCATTAAGAACAACCAGCAAACAAGGTCAGTTTTCTGGAAAGGACTTCAAGGAACCAAAGCACCGAGCCAGCCTCTTACTGCACTTCGCTTACCTCCTCAACCGCAGCAACCAGCCCGGCAAAACACACTATTGCCTCAACACACCGCGCACCTGACAGCCTGGAGGGCCCGAGCAGAGCCCCAGGACCTCGGCAGCACGCTCCAGAGACCTGGCGAGTGGGACAGACACCTTGCCGAGGGTAGGGCTCGTCCCAGGGCTTCACCAGGGAAGTGCTCCCGCTGCCCTGGCCTTGACACCTTTGGGGCTCCGAGGCGGCCGGCTGCACAAGGGGGCAAAGGGGATCTGCCACCAGCCCCGCCTGTCCACCATTATATAATACATATATTATATATATATACGGCATAGATACATAGCATGCCATATATACATATGAAAGTAGTAAAGAGGCGACGGTCTGTTTTCCAGCATCATTTTCCCTTTGCTGAAAGGACACGGAGGGGGACGGGTGAGGAACAGATCTGACAACGGCCCGTCCAGCGAGTCAGCGCACGGAGCAACGCAAGGAAGTGAAAAACAAACACAGAAACCCCCACTGAGCTGCATCTTCCGCATGGCAACTGCTTTAACCTCTTCAGCAACACTCCCAACGCGGATCCCAGCCGGCCGCGGCGGCTGTCAGCCTCCCCGGGCAGCGCCCGGGGCACCCCCGCCCACCGCGGGGGAGGGAGCGGGCGGCCCGGCCCGGCCCGGCCCTGTCCGGTCCCCGCACCGCGCCGCCCTCCCGGCGGGTCTGTCCGCACCGGCGAGGCCCGGCGCTGCCGCGGGCAGGCTGCCGCCATGTCGCCGCCGCGCCGCCCCGCCCCCGCACCGCTTTGAGGTCCAGCACGCCGTCCTTGGCCTCCTGCAGCAGCGACACGAACTTGGTGGTCAGCAGCCCCAGGCTCTTCTCGTGGCGGCTGCTCCCGCCGCCGCCCGCCGCTGCCTCGGCCGCCGCGGCCATGCCGCCCGCGGGGCCGTCCCGCCGCGCCACGTGTCGCGGCCGCTGCAACAGCCCGAGCCCGGAACGGAGCCCCGGCCCCAGGCTGCGGCGGGAGGGGCGGCGCCGCAGGAAGTGACGCTGCCGCCGTTGCCTGGGCACCGGCATGTTTCGGCCGCGGGGGGCGAGGGGCTGCCCGTGGAGATGGGGCCGTGCCCGACTTTCGGGGCTCCGGGCCAGGGCCCGTCCTGGCCGGGGTAGGCCGCCGCTGCTCAGCCCCGCTACTCCCGGCGGCAGAGCCGTGGCGGGCTGGGGGGCGATGACAGTCGGCTGAGCCGGGCCGGGCGGTCGCTCGGGGTTCCCCAGCGCGAGTGGCGCGGGCCGGGGGGACCCCGCAGGAAGGAAGGACCGACCGGGGCGTCGGCGACCGACCCGGCTGCCGGGTGCGTGCCCGCCAGCCTGCCTTCCCCCCAGCACGGGTCCGCAGTGGATGTGAGCACACGGGGATTGGTTCTAAACTGTGTTCTCTCAGCTCCTGCGGCCGGACACGGGACGCGGCGATGGGCTGGCGCGCAGCGCGGAGAATTGGGGCGCTCACCCCGGCCCTTGGTGTCCAGGTGTGCCGGGCCTGCACCTCGTCCCTTCAGCCACCACAGAAGCTTTAAAGTCCCCATAGCCTAAGAATTCAAGAGATGCCCTTCAAGAAAGAAATGTTGTTGGGAAAGGGCCCTGGGCTAGCTCCCGGCAGAGGCTGAGGAGCACGGTGGGAAGGAACAGGACGCTGAACGGGCCATGGCCCAGAGCTGTACCTGCACAGGCAACAGCGTGTGCGGGGCAACATGTGCGTGTATGGGAGCGAGCAGGGTGCACCCCTGGGGACCTGGAATCACAGTCCTCCCCGCCTCAGATAACAGGAATGTCCTGACTGATCACACATTCATTACTGATTGAAATAGATCTATTACCTTGTCTGGAAATAAAACCAAATCAGAATCTAATAACAGAATCGGTTTTAAATTGCCCTGATTTGGCAATTGACACTGGCACAGGTTGCCCAGGGAAGTTGTGGATGCCCCATCCCTGGAGGTGTTCAAGGCCAGGCTGGATGAGGCTTTGAGCAACCTGGTCTAGTGGAAGGTGTCCCTGCCCATGGCAGGGGGGGTGGAACTAGATGATCTTTAAGGTCCCTTCCAACCCTAACCGTTCTATGATTCTATGATTAATGCAGGAGAACATGCCTCACATCTGACAAGGTCAGAACTCACATCTCATTTATATTTTTATTTTTTATTTATTCATTTATCCCTTGCAGTAATGTCAGGCTGAAATTTATCCTCGCAAAAAGGTAAATTTGTCACAGGTTTGACCTATACCATATTTTTATTGTTTTATCATTCTGAAGGTAAAAATAATTTAAATATATATTAAAAAGCTCCCAGGGAGCCATGCAAGCATAAAGAAGGAAATTATGCCAAAGGCAGGATTAACTGCATGAAAAACAAACAAACCAAACACTACAAACGTAGTGGAGTATGAGCTTTCTTATCCAAGAGCAAGGTACATAAAGAATTTATGTTAAAAACAGCAACTACTCCCTATGATGAATTCAGAAAATAGTTTCAGAATTAAAATTTTGGAGGAAAAACTCTTGATATTAATAAATTTAATCAGGGTAAGAGTAAGTTGTTCTGCCTTCCTAGTGCATTCCAGATGTTCACTTAGTTCACCCCAAGGTGTAGCTCGGTTAAATAATCAGTAAATTAAAAAGAAAGGTGCAAGGAAACACTTGATAAACATGACAAAAAAGCACTCTGAAATGCTGCAACCTTTCTGTGCAAGTGACATCCATGTAAGTGCTGTACAACAGCTTCCCAGGTATTTCCTCACATAACGTGGCTTCTGAAGAACCGAGTGTGCAGAGCACAAGGTAAGAATGCGATGTCATTTTCTTCTGCATTTAAATAACATCGATATAGTTGTATCAAGGAACCAAGAGACCACTGGGATGCCAGTAGACCCATAAATTAGGCTATGATTTTGAATTTTACAGTAAAATTTACTAGACTGATATTCATTAACCCAGTGGTGCTAAGAGTTCGTTCTTACACCTTGCTAACCATTACCACTATGTATTAATTTTTACATATTATCAACTGTTAGCAGGAATTCAAAGCAGTCAGTCCTTACCAGCTATATCCCACCTTAGCTGGGAGCATACAGTACCACAGAGCAGATTCCTCCTTGTTAGTGCCGAGGGCTCTGGTCCTCAGTTGTCTCCGGGGCCAGGTGCAGGAACTCTGGATGCAGATCCGAAGCTGCTGTCTGCATTTCTCCCACAAATTTGGGATCTTGCCCCTTTATAAGACCGTGTAATCTCTAGATCACTCCCAGTTCTCCACCTTCCGACAATGTTACTGTGTGAAGTGGGGCGGATGTGTTGTTTTCCCAGGCTGCTGCAGGTGACTTGTTCAGTTGTTGGGCTGTTTTGTTTTTTTTTAAAATTTTATTTTGTTTCACACGTCCTTTCTTAAAGCAAAAGCAGTCTGACAAAACACAACCTTGAGAGCTGGGAATAAAGACCTTTCGCTAACCATCAGTGAGTTGTTTTTGCTGCCGTGGCCCCCGCTTTCAACTCATGCCCATGTTTTCAAGGCCTTTGTTACATCCCACGTGAAAGCTGCACCTCATAACAAGAGGCAGCTGGTATCAAGCTCTGGTTCCCACAGCAAGTTCTCATAACAAGTTGGTAACAAGCCCCACAGGCCTTGCACAGTTAGCCAAAGGCCAGGAGCCTTTTACTAGCACTCGTACTTTTACAGGGGTGCTGGGTACAGAAATGCGTACACAGTTACACCATATCAGTGTCCTTATGCCTAGGTTCTGAACAAGCTGATGGTAAAGGTTTGCTTAGTGGCTTCTCTTATCCTTAGAGCAACAGGACTCTGATTTAGTTACTGTGAGGTGGGAAGAAATAGCTCTACTGGGTGGAACAAGAAGTAACTGATTTTACTATTTTACTTGCTACGGCAGCATTAAACACTTCAGAGTACAGTGTAGGACAATCACCCTTCAGGATCTTCTGAGAACAAGCAAATGAAATAAATGCCCGAGTACAGTGGAGATGGTAGGGTCTCCAACATGAAAGAAGGATAACAGTCATATTAACATAAGGCTTATGATGAGCTTCCATAGGAAGCTGTAAGTTTATTATCTCCTATTTTTCAAAAACCTGGTAGGAAGCCTATTGCTGTAGAGAACCAAAATATGGTGCCAAAAAAGCCACTCTTAAGTTGCAGGAATCATACATTCTTCATCAACAGTAGCAGATTAAACGTATATTCAGGTAAATTATTGGATCTCTTATTACAAGAATCTTTAGCCCAGTGAAGGCAACCTTCAAGCTCTTGTCTTTGGGCCTTTCTTTCTACCTTATTTTCTCTTATTAAACAAGCTAATTCCTAGTTTCATATGATGCTTTTCATTTATAGGTATGTTTGACCGATTTTGACAAAAGTTAAAAATAACCAAGGGTTAGAAATAGCTATTTATTGTGAAAATAATGTACAAATATTTATGTCTGAGTCCTGAACCATCAAAATATATGACAAATAATTTATTACCTAGAAAACAAGGAAAAAAGTGCACTGTACTATATGTATTTGCTTAACTTTGTTATACACTATATACACTTAACTAGTGTATATAGTAATAATCTTCACAGATCTTGTTGAATATCATTCAGTGCATGTGTAAGTCTTCTTAATTTATTTTCCATGGCTTTTTTATTGTTTGCAGTTTCCTGCAGAAGCTGCCGCATTTCTTCTTCAACAGAGTAAACCTGAAAGGGCAGATAGAGATTAAATAGAATTCTTGCCTTTTCTTAACATACCTAAAACCATATAATTTTGGCAATTTTTAACACTGATAAGCAACGCAAGAGTTATATGCTTCTGTTGAAATAAGCAATGCACTACTTTTGTTACTGGATGCAATAGCAGAATTTTGCTTAAAAAAAAAAGTATTAATTTACTAGCATATAACCAGTAACGTATCAAAACCAAAATCCCTACTAGCAGAGAAACCACCAGTTGTCACAGTAAGGAAGAATGCAGCGTATGAGAGGAACAGTGACTGTTAACACTGCCATAGGCGAGTTAAGTGGATTATCTGGCATGATACCATTATTCTTGCCTGTGTACATAAGGAATGTTTAGCTATTGACTTACAACAGCTACACAGCATGCAACTTTACTTTGCTTGAATACAGAACCTCATGATGGTAGTTCTAGAGATTCTCTTTCTGTGAAACTGAGTACTAAACCAGGGCTGTTTCCATTCAGAAATTAGCCAGAGAGATATAAACAGGTAACTTCAAGCACCACTGTTGCAGCAGCTGTAGAATAAAAAGGCAAATAAAGTAAACATATAAATTTAGTATTAAAATTACTTTTTCATTTGCTGCTTCAATCTGTTTTTCCTTTTCATTTGCCAGCTGCAATAGTTCTTCTTGATGAGCTGCCAACATTGACTCAAGTTGTTTTCTAAAAGCGTTATCCATTTCATGAAGCTTTTCCACGGCAATCCTAAAAAAATAAGGAGAAAAAAAACCAAAACCTCCCACCACACTCCTGCAAACAGAAGCATTTTGCTTTGCCCAGTTCTGCCTTAGATAAGGTTTTAAAAACATGGGCATGAGGAGAATTATTTCAATACCTAGCTTTAGAAGATATCCTGTTCTCTCTAGTTTTATGCACCATATCTAGGGCTTCTGGCATTCCTCTTAAAAACATCTAAGCACTAGCAAAGAATATGAAGATTCAGGCTTGCTACTGTCAACATGGATAAGAAGTCTACCTGTTTTCAAACACCTGCTTAACATGCTTTTGCTTCCTGAGAAGTCAATGACTGAACTATGCAATCCTGTGAACAGCCTGTAAGCCTGTGTCTCACAGAAATACAAAAGTATCTGCTTTAGAGCAGTGAAGCATTTCCTTGACTCCAAGCAAATTCTGTTTTTAGGGCATAATTCTAAAATATGTAGCAATAGAAAGCAAGGCAAATTATTCCACTATACAATTAATTTACACCAAAATTTTGAAACAAGACAACAATTTGGGACAAAATTTCAGTTTCACTACTGATTTTCCAACTATTCCAAAGCCTCCTACTATAGACTATGAGGTGACTGTTGTGGTTTTTTTGTTTGGTGAGGTGTTTTTGGGGGGGGGTTTTTGTTAAACTTCACCATGAAGGTGTTCTCTTTCATTTAATAATCAGATAACCTTCCTTAAAATAATAGCAAAAGTGTAATTAATTTAAAAATGTTTAATTTAAAAATGTAAAGCAAAAACCCTAGTCATACTAGCTTATTCCTTCAGTAACAGTGTGGTTATCGCTGCTAGATAAATATGCAGTCTTATCAACTAGCTAATCTTTTCTTAAGAATAGTTGGGAGGAAGGAAGAGAAAATAAGAGAAATAGGCCAAAGAATAAAAATCATACTAACAATCTAAGATCATCATGGGCAGCAATCTACTGTACTTCTCCGTAATGCCAGATGCATATGAAATAACTGAGCATCATCGAAGTCCTTGACCATTTCCTGGGTTATTTGTTTCTGTATCATCTCATATTTATTATTTACTGCTCAAAAAAAATTGACAGTACAAGAGGAATAAGAAAAGAAATTAAAAACCTTGTGACTTGTATGGGAAGAGAATGACAGGTAGTAACCTACAAAGAGTCTGTCTGTCACAAACTGAAATATTTATTATTGTTTATCCTAGGTTGTGATAAGTATTGAGGATCTGTTCTCAATTTCCTATGCTGCACACAAAGTATTTTCATCATCCTGCACAGACATTAGTGAAGCACTGTGGCCTCTCTTGTAAGACCAAATACCAGCCATAGTTTCTTGGCTTGACCTGTGTATTTGCAACCAATTTGTCCCATGCATCCTGGTCATGATCTAGAAGGTTGGCAGGCTCATGCTCAAAGAAACCCTCCTGCAGACTGCGAGACTGTGCCTCATGTGCACCAGCATCTTCACTGTGTGACTCCAGTCAGCATGTGTCATGACTGTAGGATTCTCTATCATGTAAGAGTGACATGGCATTTCCTCACAGAGATAAACCAAAAACATTGTGGTGGAATAGGCATACTAGGGAGGAATGAGTGTAGGCTCTAATTATTTTCAAACAAAATGGGAACATAGCTAAGAAGTGTAAAGGACAAATGCGGCAACTGAATGCCAGTTCCACAAAGTGAGTCACCTGTATAGCAAGAATTACTTCTGCGCACACAGAGCTTGCAGCAGCTGGGCTCAACAAGTACTTAAAAAGGTCTTATGCATTCTTTCACCATATAATCAAACATTTTTGTATACTTATTAAGAGTGCAACTCTACAGTAACTGAGCAATCACAAAATAAGCTATTAAGGTTTTTACCTCTGAGTTTGAAGACTTTTATTTCTGTCTTCAATCAGCTTCTTCTCTTTGATATCGAAGCTCTCCTTCATTTGTTTAACCTGCACCTCCAGCTGGCTTAAAAGTTCTCCCTTACCTTGCCACTTCTTTTTCAGTACACTGAAAATAAAAGCACATATTTACAACGAATGTAGATACTACTTCTTAGGAAGGCAGAAAAAGTTTTCCATGCTTCTGTTTTTCCACATTTCTGTGGGCTTTAATAGCAAGCAGGTACTCTCTGAACATAAAATAACTTCATAGCAGTGTTGCATACTACTACATCCTAAAGAATTATTGCCACTTATATGTATCACCTGTGTGCATTCTTAACATCATCAAGTTCCACTTCTTTTTCTTCTAGCAGTTGCTTTAATTCCTCTTTTCTTTCATTTTGCCTTTCTAATTTTTCCATTAGTTCTTCAACTTCAGCAGCTTTTTCATCCAACTGTACTTGAAAATATTTCTGAGATTTCAGATTTTCTTCATGCTGTTTTCTGATTTGTTTATCTTTTTCTTGTAAACCCTTTAGAAGACAAAATATTTTAGAACACCCTTCATTTTAGCTTTATTGTTACACTTAAAAAGTTATCTGTTTAGTCTATGCTGGAATAAAGCAGGGATGGACATGTGAACGTTTACTCTTCTAAAGATATCATTTTATAAAAAATATTTAGTAAAATAGACAGTTAACTACTCTTCATCTGAAGTTAGAATTAAAAAAAACCCCAAACATCAAAACATGAATCCAAAATTGAAAGCAAGTGAAGAAAACAGTAATTTAGAACTCTAATCCAACAACTTATTTTACGTACACAAATCACTGAGCTGACATGTTGTTAGGTGGCTATATGGTTTAATGCATCTAACCTTGACTGACATACTATAAACTTTGCTCTCATTAAGAAGCTAAAGACTTAGGTCTCTAAATGAGATGAATAGAATTAATAGAACAAAACATAATAGCTCTGCTGTTAAAATATTGTTTTAGAAGAACAGAATAAAGAAAAAATATTTACATTGTAAAATAAACCTGAAGCAAACTTTCTAAAATGTTTTTTGCTTTACTTTTAAACACATATGAAGAATTCTACTATCCTGGTTTTTCCTCTCTCAAAATTATCAAGAAAAACTTGAAGCAAGGCAAAGAAGAAAATATTTACAAAAAAATGGTTCAATTAGAGATTCAAAGTAGCATCTATACATCAACTTAATACAAGGTCCTCTTCTGCTCTCAATGAAATCAATTGTCACTGACAGCCTGATTGTGCTTTCTGAGTTGGTATAACTAGGAGCTTAGAGTCTGCTTTCATTTCAGCTTTTACAATAACTTTCACTGCTAGTCTTCATTTTAGCTAAGCACACAAATTGTCAGACATAGGACTTACTTCTTTTAATCTCCTAATTGTTTCCGTCTGATCATCCACTATTTTGTTTTTAATTCTTATAGTATCACTGTCCTGTTCCTTTTGCTTTTTTAACATCTCAATCTCATTCGTTAAAACTTCAATTTTTGCCTCCAGTTTTCCTCGATCTTGAGCAAGATGAGCTCCTAGATAAAACACAATATTCACACTACAGCACTCATTTTATAGATGACTTCAAGATGTATAATGTCAGGATAGAGGGAGAGGCAAAGGTAAGAATCACCTTAAAAATTAAACATGACTATTTTGCCCGCTGAAAACACTGTAGGGCTTTAATCCATAGGTAGGTAATGCTTAAGAGGAAATACAGAATGGAAGGTCTGTATTTTATCCTTTGAAAACTTCTCTGACAAAAGTCAACAGTAATTCTTACAGATCCTGCCAATCTCAAAGAACCCACAAGGTGGTGCTGAGTCACATGAAAATTAAAAAAGCCCAAGCTTTTTTTCATCCAGTACTTAACATTTTTTTTAAAAGCTATCTACTGACATTTTCACATTAGACTTACTTATCTGAGAGACAAATAGCACTGCATAATACTATTTACAAATCCTTGTTTTCCCAGTTTCATATTTAGAAGTTCTCCATATAACGTTATGGTATTTTGACATTTTGGGGAAATAGATAAACTGTATTCACAACTAGCTCCCACAACTGCTGTTATAGTTCCCATAATGGCCTGTGTATTACAGAATGTCTATTTTTGCACATCATCTTTACTGTGTAAAGATAACAAGGCATCTAGAGACACTGTCATGATTACAGCTATATTGGAGTGGTCATTTGAAAGGTATGACATGGAACACCGCCATTTTTTCTGCAAAAGAAAAAACACTATTTTACCCTGTTGTGCCAACTCCTGCCCCCATATTTTTCTTTCCATTTTTAAGCCATCAATCACAGATTCCTGGGCTGTAAGCTGAGAAATAAGTTTTCCATTTTCCTTTTTCAGAAGTTCAACTTGAACAGCCTTCTGTTTATCCTCCTCAATCACAGCTTCAAGTTCTCCAGTTCGACACTGTATGAATGAACATTGGAAAAAGACAGTAAGATCCTTTAAAACAAGTATTCAAAATTTCAAATCAATACTAAGTGGCCAAAAAAGTAATACTGATATACAGCAAATTAAGTTCACTGAGGAATATTCTGCTTATGTACAAGGTTCTAGCTGATAAAAAAATGCATCTCTTCCCTGTAATGAAACACAAATATTTACTTCAAATAGACATACTTCAACCCCAGAAACTGTAAAGCTGATTTCTAAATAACCACCTTAAATTGTCAGTGCCATTATAAAAACCTGTTTAGAATAATAAATGCACAAGTCAAGAAAAAAAAAAAAAAGTCAAGTTATGATATTAAAAACCAAACCAAAAGAAAACAGACAGAAGCTGGGATGTTTTGAACTTCCACTTCCCATGAGAAAGATTATCTTCAGTTATGCAGGCTATTTTTTTGTTCTACAGATTACAGATATTTTTTGTTTTTAGCAACATTCCTGACTGGCAGAATCCTGCTGTCTATAGCTACACAATGTTGGACACTCCAATAGCAGCATAAGATTAGAAACAGCTGTGTAGGGGTTGTAGTGCACAGAAGTTTTAGCATGGAGTGGATCACACAACAGGTTAAAAGTTATGTTCCTAATATTTTTCAGAACTGCTTATGGGGAATGTAGTACTATGTTACCACACAGTGATCAATAGTGTAAGATAAAGCAACTGTGCCCACTGTATTTAACATTAAAATTAGATAATTAGTAGATAATGACTAAACCCACTAATTTTATGTGGTGCTCAGAGATATTAACCTGCTAATAACTACATTTGATGATTTGTGCAATTTCATTTTTACTTCATGTACAGTGACCACCACAGAATCATATTCTATTACTCTGAATTTACAGAAGGTCAGAGGTGTTAACGTAGGTTTTTAAGTCTCAGTTTAGATTAAATACAAACTGCTAGTGCGCACAAGGCAAGGAATGCATTTCCGAAGACATGAATGAGTCTACATTTTGCTATATGGGGAGCAAAGTTTTTGTGACAAAGAGAAATGCAAGGTGCAAGAGTAAAGGCTGATGCAGAGTACTAGGTTTTAGTGCAACAGGAAACATGCGTCTTTCAATTTACCTTGTATGGTATTGCTATTTTTAGAGCTAAAATATTACCAAAAAAACATATATGTCGTTGAAATGTTTTGAAACAAGTACCTTTAGATTTGCCGTAGCTTCTTCATTCGATTTTGTTAATTCTGCAATCTTTATTTTCTGTTCTTTCACTATACTTGTCAGGTCTTGGATCAGACTTGACATCTCTTTTTCCTTTTGTTCAAACTCAAAGACAGCTTGTTTATGTTCAACTAGATCAGCAGAAACATTTTCGAAACCGTCTTTTACCTGAAGTTTTAAAAGATAAAACATGAAAAATGATAACATTTGGAAATAGTGTGTATACATACACACAAGTGCGATTTGAATTTCAAATAAAGGAATAAATAAAAGTTTATCAACATTGTGTGAAGTCAGTAAATATCTGAAACTTGTTTTCTACCAGTTTGTTGATGATACTTCAACTCAAAAAAACTGTTTCTTCTCAGCTACAAGTTTGTAAAAACACAATAAAACAAAACAACAAATAGCTTGGGAAATGAAAACAATGCCTTGCTTTAATCTCATTGTTAAGATTAACATTAAAATCTGGAAAGAACTTAATTCTGGTTTTTTTCCTTGCAAAAGAAAGATTTGGAGGGTGAAAAACCAGTATTTTCTTTCCCTCTTCTAGTGTACCAAACTGATTTAAAATGAAGAAAACCCAGTTTAAGTGACGGTGAAACATTTAAAATTTTATTTCACTTAACTTATTTCTATGGCTGGTGTTCACATGAAATAATTATCTAAGGAATTTAGTAAGCAAGTTTTGAATTTGAATTTCAAAATGCATCTCCAAAATTCAATTTTGAAAAGTTAAACAATAGGGGAACTTTATTATTAAATACAGTAGTATATATGTAAGCATAACCTTATCAAAACACCACAAGAGTTTTTACAATAACCAAATATATTCTAGTAGAAGGTCAACATATTTTAAAAGAATTTAATATCACCAAATACAAGTTTCTATAATTTGATTAACTTTTACTTATGAATAAAAGTGCTGGGTTTTTTTAAGTAATGACTTTTGAGTGCAAGCTTTGACGGGCTTGAGAAGCAGGCCCATACAAACATCATGAAGTTCAACAAGGCCAAGTGCAAGGTCCTGCACCTGGTTTGTGTCAGTCACAAGCACAAATACAGGCTGGGTGGAGAATGGCTTGAGAGCAGCCCTGAGGAGAAGGACTTGGAGGTATTGGCTGATGAGAAGTTGAACATGACTCAGTAATGTGTGCTTGTAGTGTAGAAAGCCAACGGTATCCTGGGCTGCATCAAAAGCAGCAGGACCAGCAGGTCAAGGGAGGTGATTCTCCCCCTCTACTCTGCTCTTGTGAGACCCCACCTGGAGTACTGCGTCCAGCTCTGGGGCCCCAACAAAAGAAGGACATGGACCTGCTGGAGCAAGTCAGAGGAAAGCCACAAAAATTATCAGAGGGCTGGAGCACCTCCCCTATGAGAACAGGCTGAGAGAGTTGAGGTTGTTCAGCCTGGATAAAGAAGGCTCCAGGGAGACCTTATTGCAGCTTTCCAGTACTTCAAGGGGGCTACAGGAGAGATGTGGAGGGACTCTTTATCAGGGAATGTAGTGATAGAACGAGGGCTAACAACTTCAAGCTGACAGAGGGCAGATTTAGATTAGATATTAGGAAGAAATGTTTTACCGTGAGGGTGGTGAGGCACGGGAACAGGTTGCCCAGAGAAGCTGTGGATGCCCCATCCCTGGAGGTGTTCAAGGCCAGGCTAAACGAGGCTTTGAGCAACCTGGGCTAGTGGAGGGTGTCCCTGCCCATGGCAGGGGGGCTGGAACTAGATGATTTTTCAGGTTCTTTCCAATCTAAACCATTCTATGATTTTATGACTGTATGATTTGGTGTTTATGTTCTAATCACTGATATTTCAAATCTTACTACCAGTATTTTGAGATGAATCCTTGGAGCAAAGGCCTTAAGACCAAAAAAACTGCCAGAAAACCAACCAGACACATTTAAGATAACTACAGCTACACCTAGTTTAAAATTAAATGTTCTTAGTCTTACCTCTTTAAACCTTTTGGCTTCAATAGTTAAAGCTAAACGAAATTCATCTTCTAACTCTCTGTACTTCTGGTTTAACATCCTAATTTTCTCCTGAAATTCTTTAACACGCTGTTCATGTCTCTGTGCCTCTTTAGCCACTTCTTTTGACAAAGCATCTTGAAATTCAGGTCCATTTAAAGCAACTCGGGTTTCAAGTTCTTTCCTGTTATCAAACATATACTTGAGACAAAACTTGCAGTATCTCACGATGCTGTTTCAACCGATTTCCTTTTAATTTCTTAAAAAGGATAATAAATGGGATAAATTACTTAATTTCACAGACAGATTTCAGTCTTCTATGACAATGGCCCTGGGATAAGGAGAAGCATGTTGACTACTGTTAAAACCCCAAAGGAATAACCTTACTTTTAAATTCAGACTTTTGTAGGAATTATTCAATTGCTCTTTTGCTGTTAGCATTTGTTTGCTTTGCTACTAACAAAGCTCTGGAGGAGACACTGGAATTGGGAAAAGCACTGTACAGCCAGATGCCCTCTTTTGCAGTCATTCTCTTCACCCTCACCCAACAAATGTTGCTTCTCACTCAGACCCAAAACCTGAAAAGCAGCAGCAATGAGACCTAAACGGTTCAGGGATAAGCCTCATTCCTGTCTAAATATTCCTGTAGGAGAGTGTTGAAGAAAAATTATCCTGCGCTTTAAGACTATTCTGTTCACCTGCTTTAAAACACAAAACATATCTGCTTTCTTTCACATAACATCTTTTGGGGATTTACAAGATAAGAACTGGAAGGTCTCAAAACACAGCTGTCAGATTCTTCCATCTAAACCTGCAGTTATCTTGGCATCTAAACACATTTATCCTTGTAAAACTTAGCAAGTATAACCAGCTTCTTTTATTAATAACCTCCCTCACATACTAGTATGCCACACACCACTTGTTCCTTTAGTTTATACACCTATTTGATTGTATTAGCTCGACAGTAGAGAATTATGCTCAAGTATTCTCCAAAAAAAGTAAATTTTGACTAGAAAGAGGAAAACAGCGAGGCAAGCCACCCACCCACCCTAAAGCACTGTAGAAGCTGACTTTTTCTTTGAAAACTTTGTGTTACAGTAGCATTTGCAGATCTTCAGGCTAATTAGATAAAAATAAAATTGCATTTGAATTATTTCCTGGATTAAAGACCAAGTATTTAAAATAAAAAGTTCAGCCATATAATAAGACAAATGAAAGGCTAGAAGAACACAGTTGCCTGCAGGGACCTGTAAGTCAGGAATCTCCAAGATATGAAGATACTCTTAAATGAGCAAGAAAATGGGTCAGAAGACATCTATAGTTTTACAAACACTATCTCACACATTAAAAAACAAAACCAAAACTACACACATACTTTGCAGAACACATTTAAACAAAAGATGTTTCCAACACTATCTCTATTGACTTGTTGAAAGAAAAAAAGACTGTACCTTTGCTCTTGCTCTCTTAGTATAAGAAGCTCATGCAGTTGTTTTACCTTCTCCCTCTGTTGTCGAAAGGATATTCGAAGTAACTGTACTTCTCTTTCATTTGCTGATGCTTTAAGCTCTGCTTCTTGCACCTTTTTCATCTGTGTAGAATTCATAAAGAGAGGAACGAGATTTTTTTAGAACTGTATTCTATTCCTCATGTCTTATACTAGAATACAAAGGAAGAGGTGCTTTATTAAAGTTTTACACATGTCTACTAGGGCCATTATGTTTACAGCATACTCTACAACTGTCAGGATTTTTCACAGAATTTAATGGAAGGTTAGTATGTTATCTAGCCCAAGACGAAGAAAGGGGGTCTTTTTGTGCAGGTTTTGTTTATTCTGTTTGTTTCGTTTGTTTGGGGTTTTTTTCTTAATATATTTTGTTACACTTGCAGAAATTTAAGACAGAATAGTTAAAATTAAGTCTTAGCTTAGCTTAACACACAAAAAAATAAACTTTCATGCAAATCTAAGGCCATTAACTTAAAGAGAACTTGAAAGTGTCCTGCAGAAGTAGAGTAAGTGTATTGGCAGAATGATTTCCTCAGTTACGAACTCTTGTAATGCTTGCATTAGTTTCAAGCAAAACATTTTTGCTGTATTCAATATAACTTGTTTTTTTAAAAAAACCAAACACTCCAGTTACAAGAAAATCTGTATTTTTGAGCTTTATGGTTTAAAGTTGCTGAACAAAGCTGCTTTCTAATGATTTTATGAAAAACAGAGAATCAGTATAAACACCAGGTGGCATACTCCACTTTTTGCATTTGATACAAGCTTTTATGAAAACCACACTCTCTTCTAATCACTAAATTTAGTACTTTTCAAGTGACAGGAAGATGTGATCCAAACAGAAGATCACTTCTAGATCCATAATAGCTCCAGGGTATTTACAGGTAAGGAAGAAAATGGAAGAGCCACTCAGGTGCCTAAACAGGACCCTAAAGTGGATGGTGGTTAATCCATTACTTGAACAGTACTTGCTGTCAACACACTCTTTGATTCTGTTTTCTTACAGGGTGTCCGAGCAACAACACGTCCTAAAGCACCATACTGGCAGTTCAGAGACTTTTACAGATGGATACATTGGGATTCAATTTCTGAAAGTAGATGCATTCAGTGACACAGGAATGAACTGATACAGGAATATAATCAAACAATAGGAATAGATACTGGAGGATGCAGCATTTGGCCACTGAAAAGTCACCAGTCAATTTATTCAGTCAGAAATTGGGGCAGCATCTGGTCCAGCATCTTAATATTAATGTGTTTGTATACCGAACAAAGTGCCTCTGACAACAAAAGCATCATTATCTTTTGCAGCTGTAAGAACAAAATGAAAAAATCCCAAACAAATAAAAACACCCCAAAACAATCAGAATCTTTAAAATAAGTTCTTGGCAATTACTGTTTTCTTCTGGTTGCAATTAGAAGCTTCTAATTCTTTAGAAAAACAGAACAAACAGCAAAACAAACAGAACCACCAGATTTCCATCCCACTAATTAGGTCTCTATTGATTTCAGCTACATTTTAAAAACTTGTCTTTTTTATTGTATATCTTCAGGAAATACCAACTCTCAGTATTAAGTACATAGGTCTTGTTCTCCTTTATCTTATAAAGACCACATCACATATTTCTATTTATAAAAGACATTAATTGATAATTAAAATTGATACTTGTTATTAACTATCATAGAATCGTAGAATGGTTTGGGTTGGAAAGGACCTTAAAAAAAATCATTGAGTTCCAACCCCCCTGCCATGGGCAGGTACACCCTCCGCTAGCCCAGGTTGCTCAAAGCCTCATCCAGCCTGGCCTTGAACACCTCCAGGGATGGGGCATCCACAGCCTCCCCGGGCAACCTACTACTACTACTACATAGAAAAAAAATAGCTTTTATTGTGGAAAAATCAGACTTAAGGCTTGAAAAATCTAGTGTTTCTCAATATCTAGGACTGTAGTAGCCATCCTGTTTGCCATTGTATTATTTACTCATGAAAAATATTTACCTCTGTTGTTCGTTCCTGCAGTCTCTGTGTCTCCATCTTGGATAGTGTTTCTTCTAAAGCTTGCATGGCCTTCTGACTTTCTGCTTCTTTATTTCTTGCCTGATTTAACTCATTAGTAAGTCTTTCAGTTTCACCTTTCAACTGCTGGATATCTGCTTGCAGTCTTGATTTAGCATCTCTCTCTTTCAGTATCAATTCCTTTAACCTGAGAATAAATGCAAGAAAGTTGTATCACAAACATTTTAGTATTTGATTTCATGCCAGATACATTATAGAAAAATCCATTACTAGGTGTTGTAACACCGTATCTTGCTCTTTGCTGAGTTTTACTATTCACAGCACTGTCATGTAAAACTTAAAAAATATGTAAAATACTACTGAAGTTACATGTAGCAATACTATATGGAGCTTCATTTTAAAAGAAACTAAGCTGGAGACAACCTCATAGATAAGTCTTTAAGGAAATGACATTCCAGCATAATTTTACTTCTTACTTCTTACAGAAGTAAAACATATAGTATCAATTTGTAATTTCATAAATTTTCTTCAGAAAATTTTATTAGAATATTGAAGGATATTTCAATTTTTGCTATCTTTCCCCCCAAAAAAGTCACATAAGCCTCTTATCCAAGGTGATAACAGATGAATGTGGAAAGCAATCCTAAAACATAAAGATTAAATAATCACAGTCAGACATGGATGGTAACTCAGGAAGCACTGGGCTGTTTATTCCTTACAAGAAAGAAAATGTGTCTTTGATAAATACAATGCAGTTAAAAAAAAGACAAATAGAACAGACTTCTCCAATCACAGCTGACAACAAACAGTACTTTGTTAGAAGGGAGAACTTTTGAAAAAAAGGACGCTGTTCAGAACTTACAAGGATAATGACAGCAGTCTATATGAAGATATGCTAGACCTGACCTGCAGCATATAGCCTATAGGCCAACTCTTGCCTGCCAGAAACATCTTTGTTCAAGAGCACTGCACAGGAAAAGAACAAACAAACAAAATAAACCCAGGTATGTACAAGTGGAAAAGGAGACTGCGAACTGGAAGCAAAAATATGATGCGAGACAGCTACTAGAGCTTGAGCTGAAAGTACAACTATGATACAAACTGCTTGGAAAGTACCAGCTAGAAATGGAGGTGAGTAACATACTGATAGTGTTCCGAGACAAGAACAGGAAGAAAGCAGCAAAAGGAATTTCATTAGGTAAAACAGAGAAATTCTAGCACTACTTCTTGATGCATTGTTTTCCAAGTATATTGTTTAAAGCTGTTCTCATTTCTTAAGACTATAAATGGAATTGTCCTGAATTAAAAAACAACCTCATACTCCAGTACACTTTCCCTACCTGTCCGTAGTGTATACAGCCATAGTCTGAATATTTTTTTCTTCTTTTGCATATTTCTGGAGCTCTCTGACATGCTCTATTAATTTCTTCTCTGCTTGCTCTGCTTTCCACCTCTTTTCTTTCTCCTGATCCAGTTCTTGAATCAGCGCCTTAGCAAGAATGTGGTAAGCATCAGCTTACTAGGAAACATTCAGATGTAGTAAAAAATGACAAACAATATTCATAACTGTAGAACACAATTTTTTATCTTTCTGCAATTCATGAATGACAGAGGGAACTGCAAGCAACCAGGCCAAAAAGCCCCATAAAAGTGAAATAAGATAAATTCTCTTGCAGCTGACACAAGAACTCCACTACTTTTTGATGGTGTCTACCTGCAATTATTTTTTGTCACCTCCAGTTTTCAAGTTTCACCAGTAGACGTATGCTTGGCTTCAGGTGAAGATATATTTAACTTGAAATGATGCAAAACATACCCGGTACGTTGATTCCTCTGTGGCATTTGAATTAATTTCTTCTACTTTTTCTATATTGCTCTGTCTTACAGTCAATATTTCAGCTCTTCTTCCCACTACTTCCAAGTCTTGAGTATCTGATGATGAATTGATATGACAGTCTCTCTGACTGGAGCGTGGACCCTTTGAGGAACTCTTCTGTTCCCTATAATAGCAGGACATCAAGGTATATTTAAGAATATTCAGAGTTGAAACTGTAACAGGGGATTCAGACACTTTTACAGGACAAAATTTCTCAGTTCTGTGTAGAAGCTGAATTGGACAGAGTTCAAAAAGCCCCAGAAAATAATTCACAAGCAGATCATAAAACAACTAAATTCAAATATTCAGCTGTAAAAAAGTATGTAGTACTAGCGGATGCTATCTGAAAAACATTATTATGTAGATATGAAACAATTTTAGAGAAGCAGAGTAGCTGTAGAGCTGCAGCGGCTGACTAAACTAATATATTCCAGTTGATATAATCTTCTATTAATCACTTCTGATATTTACTATATAAATCAAACACATTAGTATGGCATCCTCAGTTTCATAAAAAATACCGACAGTTATATTCTCCACCGTCATTCTGACACCACAAATCTTTTATCATTGTTTTTTAAATTTGACTCAATTCTTCTCTCTGTGAAGAATTCTTCTGTCTCCACAATTTAAAACAAAGATGACAATATAAGCTGTTAGAATTCTGAAAATGCTTATTTTGGAATATTCAGTTCAATTTCCTTTTCACAAAAAGACAGAAATGCTCATATAGGGAAACGTCTGAGTGATGAGTGAACTTCCAAAAGTTTAAAGGAATAGATAATAATACATGAAGGACTAATATAAAAAAACAATGCTGCAGAAGGTTATATATAAACAGTTAGAAAAAGGGGCTTATATAATAAACATTTACGAGCAGGGCCAGCTGACAAATATCTCATTTTCTTTGGGGAGAGTAGAACACTTGAGAAGTTTTACACAATTGTTTTCCTAATCAACAAGTTTGCCATGAAGCCTCAGTAGCTAATAATTTTTAGAGCATTATTAACAGAGCTAATTTGTCCAACCCATGGCTTTCAGCAAATTGTTTCAAGTCTGACAATATTCAGCTTAATTCATTTTGGCGTTATGTAGCAAACATTAGGATACCTGTCAGTTATTTTGTTCTTAGGATGATTCACGTGACACCTAGTGGGTAAGGTAGTTTTACGGTAAGTAGGGATCTTGCTTCTTTTCACAACCTTTCTGTTGTTCTCCTTCCCACTCTCATTTTCGCTCTCAGAAGTTGGATCTATGTCTCTCTTAGCTTTGAGAACATTTGAAGGAGCTTCCCTTCTTGAGGTATCAGATACCTAAGAACAGACAGAAGTTTTATCTATACATTTTACTATTTCTAATTGGCTAATTTCTAACACTCAGGTGTTATTTTTAAAAACTTAAGAGTTACAAAATAATTTTCATAGAGAGGTAAATAATTGCTTCTGAACTACTCCTTCTCTCCTTGTTAAAACATGTCATTGTCTTAAAGATAAAATAAACCCAACAGAACAGGATGCTTGAGACCACGTAGTTGTATCTTTTTGAAATACCTGAAGTTTGTTTAAAATCCTTAGGCTAGAAGCTTGGTGCAAAATGTAAAACAAATACAGCACTTAAAAACACAGAAGCCTTGCAAACATGCAAGATTGTCCTGGTTTCCACTGGGACAGAGTTAACTTTCTTCACAGAGGCTAGTGTGAGGCTACGTTTAGGATTTGTGCTGAGAAGAAGGTTGATAACACACCGATGTTTATAGTTGCAGGTGCAGGAGTAGCTGGGAGGGAGCACAGCCCCAATTACTAGTCTAGGATTTGACCTTAGGTTTAGGACTGAAACCCAAATTGGCCAACAGTCTATTCCGTATCATGCACATCATGCCCAGTAGATAGATGAGGATCTGTCCCGAAGTTCTCTTTTTTGGACTCTTATCTCTTTTCTGGGAATAAGTTTCAAGACTCTGTCTGCTCCGGGATTGTCAGCCAGGGCCTTCAGTTTTATTGTAGTTTAGTTTTTAAGTTGTTCTTATCTCAACCCATGAGTCTCTCTTCCCAAGACAGGGGAGAGTGAGCAAGCAGCTGCACGGTCTTCGCTGCTAGCTGAGTGGATTAAACCAAAAAGGTACACCATAAACTTGTACAAAAAACATACCCAACAAACATATCAGACCAACTTGACCTATTACTTAGCAAAATTAATTCTCACCAACTCTATAATCCAGGTATTTTACCACATTTCATATTTTCCTCAGGTTCAGTTACATATATTGATGGTTTCAGGGCAAAAACCAAAGAACAATTTTCTACCTAGTGTAATACCACATGGTCTATCAGATTAGGAAGACTATGGCTTTTATTTAGTACTAAAGTTTTCGTGATTCAAAGTGCAATCTTCAGTTTTAAAGACTTGCTTTTATTTTATTGCCAGCTTCTCAAAATTATTAAATGTACATTATCAAAGTCAGAACATATGTACCAGTACAAATGCTCCAGTCTGTCCCAGCAAAGTCTTGCTTTATCAAGAGATACAGCCCATTTTACAAACAGAACTTTCTGTGTGATCACAGGAAAAAAAAATTTACCTTTTGCAGTATCTGTGAAATCTGATCTTCTATTTTTTTAATTCTTATCTCACTATATATTTTATCAAGTTCTGCCTTCTCTGGTTCTGAAGAGGAGACAAACTCTGTAGAGGAGTTGATGGCACTTTGTACTGGTATTCTTGCACGTTGACGAAAATGAGCTAATGCCTGGTCAATATGTGGTGTCTCCACCAGTAAGGTAACACAGTTCTATTAAAAGGAAAGACAACCCTTGTAACATTAATGAGTTGCTGGCAATACAAAAATAAAATGTATCAATTTAAAAATCAGTACACAAAAACTATGGCACCTGGTCTCTAGATGAGGGGTACCCAGATGAAACCAAACAGCCCAGAATGTCTTCTAAACACTGCAAATCTGAACAATTTTCTTCTGCCAGGTCTACTGGTTCACCAGAAATGCTTCTTCCATCTAGAGTTGTTAGCTGAGGCAGTGTCTGAAGAACAGTTTCTCTATAACCTTGAGGAAAAGACAGCATTTAAATTGAAACTGATCTCCCAAAGAGATGTCTAGTGTAGTTTAGGTACCCTGTCATCTTAAATTATTCATTGCATTTTTATGTGCAGAAAAATAGCGCATTATCTACAAATGTCTCACCTTTCCCCACCCATAAGGCTTTCAACAGCCAACACTGCAAAACAAATGAACTGTGAAGCTGCCTGCCTAGTCCTGATCTACATGGGGATTTCCCCACCATCATCAGCACACTGCAGTTGCACAGACAATCTTTTAATATTGGCCCACTGCCCCGGAACAGTTGTATCAAGTGCAAGGCCAGACAAATGAAATGGAAAGGCAAGCTCTGAAAGGGCTTAGATAACTTCATCCTTTTCCAGCGAACGAAATAAGGCATTATGAAACATTGAGGCATTGAAGTTAAATTTATTCAAATCAATAGAATTTCGACTCCTAAACATTGCAGTTACTTTTGAAAGTGACACTAAAGAGGCAGATTTGAAGAGGTATGTAAAAACTGACAGAAGAAAACTAGTGGAATTATTCTAAGTTACCCAGATAATTTAATAGTCCTGTTACTGCTTCCGTACTGCCTGAATGCATTTGTAAAACTTGTTCATGGATGCTTTTGAAACCACCACCTAAGGCCTTATTTGGCTTCCCTCAGTTATGTCCAAGATTTCTTTCTAAGAATTGTACACATATTACATCACTATCAGTTACACGCTCAAGATATGATTGTTATTTTATATTCTTTTAATTCCTACTCTTTGTAGTTGGCAATGAAATTTCCAGTTTTAAGTATTTTAGGAAGCGTGAAGAGCCATGGACTAATGTTTAAATACTTCCAAGATTGTTTTTGAGCTGTCCCATAAGTATCAATCCTCCATTTCTACCTTCCCGTAGAAGGTTTTCTCCTCTCTTACACATAAAGAAAACGAGCAGAACCTGCACCAAAACAGGATGCTATAGTTTAACTTGAACACAGGGTGTAACATTTAAGCAGCACAAAAAAACCTACCCCCAAACGCAACTGAAAGTTATGTACCCACACACATTCCTCCAACTTCTCTCCATGCTGTCTAGTGAAACCCCGGACTACTATTTTGATGAAAATGCTAATTACTGCAGAGCATCTTATAGTCCATCACTGCTTACTGAAGATGTGGAAAAGGAAGAAAAGCTAACAGAGGTTATTACTGATCTTCCTCTTGTGGTCTCTATCAGTAGAAGATGACCATCTGCTCCCATGCCTGCTCTCTTTCTATACAGCAAAATATCTTTATGTACATTCTTCAAATTCTCAACCCTCCAACTTCATAATATTAATACTCCCTTGCTCCTGTTTCTGCAATACTTTCTCTTCCCATCACTCTTTGTCCCTCTCCTGCCTTAACCTAAAATAATATGTGAAAAGTTGAGCCTTATCAAAGCATACAACAAGTTACAATTTTGAGCATGGGGCTGAGGCAGCAGAGGGAGAGATTTCTCTGTGGAAAACACATCCATTCCAACAGAATTTAGACTTCTGCAGGCTGGCTAGTTTATGAATTAATTTGAAGCTTCAGAACCTGGCTGACAGCTTAAAGGAAATGACTGGCTTAAAAAGCACCTAACATGAGATCCATACCTGGTGTGTGACAAACTGGATTGGCCTTTCCATTTTTCTCCAGTGTCAGATTTGTCAAAGAGCGCAGCCCCTTTGTGCAGCGAAGTAAGTGATCAATATTGTTTACACAGTTGCTGTGAAGGTCAATATGGCTAAGCTTATGACTGCTTCCATGAAGGCACCGAAATCCTGAAAATTTGAGAAAAACCACAAAATAATGATTTTTGCTACGATCCTAGACTACAGGGTTTAGAACAAATGGCATCTTGCTGAAAAATATTCAATAAATGCCTCATAACTAGAAATGATTAACAACTTTTGCTCCATATCCCCGTGTACATATACTAATTATCTATGGTACACTACCACATAGTACGATACTTAGGCTAGTTATCAGAGCTGACTTTAAAGAAACAGATT
Source organism: Pterocles orientalis (assembly GCA_011057875.1). Taxonomy (NCBI): domain Eukaryota; kingdom Metazoa; phylum Chordata; class Aves; order Pterocliformes; family Pteroclidae; genus Pterocles; species Pterocles orientalis. The sequence goes on from WKFP01013938.1 coordinate 862,427, forward strand.
AGTTTATAACTGTTAAGAAACATGTAAAAATAAACATTTTGCTTTAAGTTCCTTTTTATATAATTCAGTTCATTAACAAAATTGTTACAATCTTTTTTAATTTTCTATTACAAACCCCCTTGATTTTGTAGCTTAAAATCTTAGTTGGAAGCAATAACTGACCATTTTAACAAACAGATTTATAAGAGAATTTCAATATCATAATCAAAGTTACATCTTCCGAGACAACTGCATTTTTCACTTTGGAAATAAGTTTGAAATGTTTCCTGTACTACTTTGTGAACAAACTCAGCCTGGACAAATACAGAAGAACAAATTCCAGTTCAGAACAACCTGCTATGTTAGAAACTTGAAAGCTGAGAATGGCAGCAATTGCCGTCTTTACTAGCATTACTCTGTTAACTGTCTGAATGACTAAAAACTTCTGAAAATACATTTGGTCACGTTTTTAAAAATTAAAGTAAGGTAAATGCTTTTTAATGCACTGCACATGGCAAAGTCCCTTACCAGAGAGATCACGTATGTGGTTATATGACAAATTCAGTACAGTTAAATTAAAGAGTTTTTCCAGTCCTAAACAAAATGAGGAAAAAAAGAAACAGTTAAGATTTTCAGAGGAATGCTCTGCTTTAATCAAATCAAAACTTGCAAAATAAGCCCTTTAAAATAATAACTACGAGTTATGACAAAAACCATAGCCATAAACTAAAAATCAGTTTTTCCTTCTAAATTAAGGCATCCTTCTATGATAAAGCTTACAGAGACTAAGTACTCTTTTTAAAATTTACATAATATACTTAATAGCTCATATTAACTTCGTATAACCCTAATTATATGCATACTTTCAGAAGCAAGCTTTAACACATCTCTTAGAAAAGCTTCATAAGCTGCTAAACGGACAAAAATAAACATCGCAGACCCTCCACTTTCGTTATCAGGTTACAGGATAAACTGAGGGTGTGCAGATTAGCCAGGGAACTCAGCCCCTCGATCCGGCGGATTTGGTTTGACGACAGGTCTAAATGCTGCAGATTCCGGAGGTGGCTGAGCCCTTCGATTCTGGCGATGCGGTTACAGTGCGCGTTGAGCGTGTGCAGGTCCGAGCTCAGGGAGACCTCCAGCAAGCTGCCAAGGCAAGGCACATCCACCATAAACCGGGCGGCGTCATCCCTGGCCCGCCCGACCCAGCGCACCGCCCCCCGCCTCAGCGCCCCGCACGGCCGCAGCCTCCCCTCACCCCACGCGCCCAGCTCCCCGCGCCGGCTGCGGTGGGGCACCACGCTCCTCACCTCTTAACGCCCTTATCGATGAGGCTGAGCTCGCCGCGGCTGGCGCGGTCCTCCGCCATTCCGCTGGGTCACCCGCACAAACCGCCACCTCTCTTCAAACTTCCCTCGCCTCCCAGCGGCGACGCTGTGTGCTTTACGGCTCAGACGCAAACCCCTCACGACAAACCCGCCACAAAGCGCCGCCTCCCCGCTTTTCTTCTCGCTTCCCTCCCGCGTTCCGCCGCCTCCAGCCGCGGGCTCGGCGCGTGCGCCGAAGGGGAGGGGGGGTTCGCGTTCCTGTGCTTCTTTGTCCTTGCTGAACGTCAGCTGTAGTCAGCTTGTCTATTCAGAACTGTTGTGGTTTTGTCTGGTGGGTTTGTCTGGTAGCAGGGAGGGGCCACAGTAACGGCTCCTGTAAGGAGCTGCTGAAGGTTTCCTGTGACTCCAGCTCTGCTGGCAGCAAGGGAGGGGCTGCAGTGGTGGCTCCTGTCAGTGACTGCTAAGGGTTCACCCCACCCCCTGGCTCCAAGGTTTCAGTAGCCGAGGGGGAGTAGGGGAAGGAGCACCACCAACCTAGCTCCTGTGAGAAGCTGCTGGAAGTTACCCCAGCTTCAGGCTGGACCCACCCCAGGCCAGGGCTGAGCCAATCAGCCCCTCTACAAATGACATATTGAAGAGGGGGCACAGAACAATCGGTTGGCGAGGCCCCGGGCAGAACCCCGCTTGGGTGGACTGGCCCGGGTGCCCAGCCACCTGCCCAGCTGCTGTGAACAGACCTGCAGTAGCCCAAGCCTCTGCCGTGGCTCGCCCAAGAGTCAGTTTCCCTGGGAGTGGATGAAGACATGTGGCAGAGAGAGAAGAGGGATTTTGAGAGGAAAGACCACACGACACTCTGGTCAGAGAAGGAGAGAGCAAGAAGGAGAGAAGCGCCGCCAGAATTCCCTTGCAGCGTGGTGAAGATTCATGGTGACTCACAGTTTGTCCCTTGGCGCAGCCCATGAGAAGATGCAGCCATGGAGGACTCCATGTAGGAATTATGGAGAAGCCCACACCAGAGACAGGCAGTTGTCAGGGACTGTGGCCCCGTGTGGAAAGGACTTACGTTGGAGCAGCTTGTGAAGGACTCTCCTGTGAGAGGGACACCACGCTGGAGCCGGGAAAGACTGTGAGGAGCCCTCCCCTGAGGAGGAAGGAGGGGCAGATTGACTGCACCCCCCATTCCCTGCCCCCGTGCACTGCCGGGGTGGGGGGGGCAGAAGATACAGAACAGAGTCTTTGGGCTTTGGGAAGAAGGGAGGGGTGGGGGAGAAGTGCCTTTCAAAGATGTAGTTTCTCTCTCTCAGTATCTTGCTTCTTGTTGTAAATAGTTAATAAATTCAATTGTTTTTTTGTTCCTCCCAAGTCATGTCAGTTTCTTGCCCATGACTCTAAGTAGTGAGTGAAACCCTCCCTGTCCCTGCCTCAGCCCACCAGTGTTCAACAAAGGACTGTCCCTATGGCTTTATAAACCACGACAACAACACAGAAGAATATTTATTGAAACTTTGCAAGATAAATTATGCTCTAATTTTTGCTCTATCTTCTCATATTAAAGTATTTCAGATGATGCAGACTGATGTCAATACCATGCCTGAAACTCTGTATAGTTAATTGAAAAGGAACTAACCAAATATTTTTAAGTCTGGCACTGTTTAGGCAGATGGACTTCCTTCTAGTCCATCTAAGCAGTGAGTGGGTCATAGGAAAGACCTTGTGAGTACATACAGGAAATTTTTGCAAGATTGAAGTCAAGACTCCTTATCTAAGTACACTGACATTTGGTTGATTACAACTAGGAGATAATACATACCAGTTTTAGGCAACAAAAACGTTCTTCCATTTCTTTTCTGCATTGGTTTTTCTCTTAAATCTAGAGAAACAGCAGTGATTGAAGATATCAGCCATGATAAGCATTTGATAGTTGACAATTAAGAACTTGACATTGAAGGCTAAAAGAATTTTTAAATTCAGAAAATTAAAAGGGAATATCCTAAATGCTAGCAGAACTATAGAAATGATCAGCTGGAGTTTCAGCTTTCAATCATAGGTGTTCTGTAGCACTCTCTTGACCTCATTTTATGGTCAAAAAGAACTCAGTAGTTGGCACTCAAATGTTGTTGTTCCCTGTTGACTATAAAAATTGCAGTAGTTTGGCATTTTATTTGATGATGAGATAACCTTTCAGTCTACTCCATGTACCGGGGGAATCTCAGGCTTGTCTTACAAACATGTCTAGGTTATATTAATCATTTATCTTAGCCCTGTATTCAACGATTGAGTCTCTGGATAATATCATCAAAGTGAATGTGACCAGGTATTGAGTACATAGTTGGGCTTGAGGCAGGAGACACTGACATATGAGACTTTGAGATAATCATACAGACTGTGGCAATTTATCCTTTCAGCCAGAGGGAGAAGTTGGATATGTTACAGAAAACCTGGGAAGGGAATTTTATGACATGCTTCAGAAGACTCTGCCCTTACATATTGAAAAAGAAACAGTTTGGCTGAAAACTACCTGTTGTTGTGTAATCAGCTGTGTTTTACTGAGTTCTGCCCTGGTAATGCAGATGTTAGTGTACTGTTTCCAGAACATTGATTTTTGTTGGATTTGTAGAAATGTTGTCATTATCTCTGCTCTTCCATCCTCCTACTCTGGCAATAACACACCAAAGTGAAAAGCAAACTTTGCATAAATCTCCAAAGCATTTCACTGAAGGCAGAAAACACACACAAGAAAGTAATAATCTCAGTAGGGTTTTCTGAAATCGGGCAGCTTTGTGAGAAGTGAAAAATCCTAATTAATCTGGTGCTTGTGAGATTTTGGAAGTGGCTCTATTATACCAGAAATAAACATAGTTTAGGATGAACAGTGAAACAAAATCAGTTGCATCTGTACTTTAAGCTGCTGTTTAGTATAATATTTGTTTTAAAAATAGTAATACAAGTCTAGCTGTACGTGGCAGAACACCCAGAATAAAGAGTTGGAAGATTGCAGGATATCAAAAAATGTGTATGCATTCACAGAGAAGGACATTTGGAAAAGGCACTGCAGTGAAAAACAAAATTACATATTTTAGCCATTTAAAACATTTATCACGCTTAATTTCCAGTTCATGAATACTGATGAATAAATACTTTGAATTATTATGAATTATTTATAATAAATGGCAAATGCATACTGGAATTTAAGTACATATTGTAGGTTCTAAAGTGAATAAATGCAATTTAAAACACACAAAATTTTAGAAATAGAGATGTGTTTTGTGTAGAACTAACATTTTTGTAGTCTTTAGGACATTTTTTTTTGCAGTGAAGGTATATGATCAGTGCTGCAGTGATCTGCGGTACATGGAAGAATTGTCTTATGGTTAAAAGCTACTCTGAAGCTGTGGGTTCTGTCGCTGACTGTGCTGCATAGTTTCTATGTGGTGATGGACACTCACTTTAACCAACTCATTGAAAAAAACCCAAAATGGTCTGTGCACATGCCTCGTTTAACTACAAGTCTTTTACATGATGGCATATTACATAAACCTAATTTTTGAGACTAATTTGTCTTGTACTTTGATGAAAATCCAGACATTTGGGACTGATCTGAACCACTGCGTATTTCAAGTCGGGCCCTGTAAAAGCTGTGAGTTTTGTTTGCTGCATTACTGAGCCTTGACCTTTGGGACAAAACTGCTTCCGCAACTTGACTGACAAAAAGTAAGAACTTTGCAGCTGCTACTTTGGGCACTTAACAAACCCTTAAGGTGCTGAGCTTCTTTTTCAGTTGATTTCCTACTTTCTGTCCATTTTTCTCTAAAAAGAGCAAACGTTTTTCTTGGAGCAAATGACAGGCAGTGGTATATCCACAACTGATTGAAGAGAAGCTTCTTTTCTGTATTTTGAACAAAAAATATACCACGGATTGTTAATATGTAGAAAAATCAGTGGCGGCACCTGAAGAGATGGTGGGAACTTTTACCCTTTATCTTTTTGTCCCCCATAAAGACAAGGGAAATGATTATACAGCCACTTACCCTTGCAGCAGTGTCCAAAGGTTAATACCTGCTTAGGAAGTGGTTGGCTACTACTGTAAGGATGAGCGCTCAAGAAAAGCTGTGAACAAACTGATAATTTTCTTTCTGGGACAGTGTTTAATGAGTGAACTATGAACAAGCTCCACTATACCCAGTGACTGATGGGGATTTGGCAAAACGTACTAGTGTTCACTGGTGGTCAGTCATTTTTATGTATTGATGGTGGAAGAATAGTACCAGACTGTTCAACTAATGCCAGTGTCACTGACAGTAGCATAAGGAGGGCTGATTTCTTTCTTCATGCTGCTGCATCCTTCCCCCTTCCCTAGGTCTGATGCAGAGGTCACATTTGCCCACCTCTTGCAGTTGTCTCCGAAGACATACATAAAGAATATGAAATCTGTTGATGAAAATCAGCTGAGAAATGAGCATTTACTGCACATGGTTTCTTTAAAAATATCCCCAGACTTCAATAATTTCTGAAGTACATATTAAACCAAGATGTACATGATTTGCCAGTGTTTCTTGAAGCATTTGGTTAATCATCTTCACACACAGGACATCAGAACCCAAAGTATGCTCTCTTTTCTGAATGATTAAGCCACGATTCCCATAACACTTCACTAGCAAGTAGGGCTGTGATGGTCTGCTAACAACAAAGGGAAGGGGAAATACAGCCTCTGAAGTCATATAATCTGTTGTGAATAAACAGAAGACAATGGGAAGAGGAGAGAGCAATGATCCCCGAGATGTGAAAAGAAAAGAAAAGACTCAACTCAAGAGAAATATAGGTTATTTTGATGGGGTAAGTTTTATTGTAGGATCAATTGTTGGGGCAGGGATCTTTGTGTCTCCCATGGGGGTGTTAAAGCATTCCTTACTCAACGTCGGTGTCGCACTAATGATCTGGACAGTGTCTGGACTGATTTCTCTGATGGGTGCCCTCTGCTATGCGGAGCTGGGGACTGCTCTGCCCTTCTCTGGGGGAGAATACAGCCATATTAAAAGAGGCCTTGGATCCGTACCTGCCTTCATGTTTATGTGGACATCAACCTTTACCAAACCAGCATCAAATGCTGCTCGAGCCTTGCTGTTTGCTGAATACGCCACCCAGCCCTTCTACGGCATTTGCCCTGCACCAGAAGCACTGAAGAAATGCTTGGCCTTGGCCGTTCTCTGGTCCCTGGGGATTCTGAATGGCCGCAGCGTCAAAATGGCTGCCTGGGTGCAGACTGTTTTCACCCTGCTGAAGATGATGGCCTTGTCTGTAATCGCCATCGGTGGCATAGTTCTCCTTGTTGGCAGGAGGAAGGAGAGTCTGGCCAGGTTTGAGGATGCATTCAGCTCAGAGATCCCCAATGCGTCACAGGTTGCCGAAGCCTTCTTCCAAGGACTGTATGCATACGGCGGCTGGTGGTCCCTCAATTATATGGCAGGTATCTCACTCCACTTCTTCAGAGTTTGTTCTTTGGTCACCCTTCTTCTGTTCCTCAGCTCATTTTAGTAGAACTTCTCTCTCTATCGAGACCATAGGGTCTGTGAAGATACAGGTTTTAAGCAAGCCCTGTGTTTGTTGGGGCTGGTAGAAGAGGAATTTGTTCCACTCTCGGGAGGCTTCTCTCTTCCTCTGCAGTCTCCAAAATCAGACTGACATTTCCAGAGGAGTACAAGAGAAATCCACACAGTTCATTTAAAACCTCATGCATAAACAGTCATACCTTAAAAAACTGCATTTTGTCTTTCACTGTGTCAGTGCATTGTTTGAAAAGGATACCTGCATTGTGATATCTGTACCAAACTATGGGCATAGTAAGGACCATATTGAAAAAGATAATAGATTATTTTTTATTTAAATATCTGTACCTTCTCTGAGATTATCCAGGTGATTTGTACATGGAGAAATTAATTTTGAATGGTGAAAAAATAGAGCAATTTTAAGGAATATATAAGCTGTTCAGTAGTCACTTCCTTGGGAAGACAGAGTTTTGCATGTAAGGTGAAGAAAAATACAAGAAAAATGGTTAAAACCCTTTCATATAACTTAATTTAAAACATTCAAAACTTTTAAAATATCCTACACTATTTTGTATCTGATCACATGTGGCAGTAATAAATAGAGAGGGTTTTCATGAAAGCTGCAAAGAGATAATGTTCACAATGTTAGTTACACACATCATGAGTTAAATGAATAGTGTTTTATAGTATCATCAGATGTACAGAATTAAGTTGTAGCCAAATGGATGTTGCTCGTACATCTTTAACCCTATTTATCCATTGACCTCTATCGCATGTAAAACATTAAATAAACTGAATGTGTGAAATGCAGAACACAAAGTTCAATGGTGAGAACAGTGTGAAAACTGAGTTAATATTTTTAAAAGGGATTGTTGTTATTAAAATCCAGCTATTCAAGCATTAACAATGTGCCACAAAAAAGGCGGTAGAAATCAGCAAAGTAAAATTTTAAAATTATAAGACATCCTCAGAGGCAAGCATTTGGATTTGTAAGTTCAAGAAAATACAAAATACTTGGTAACAGATGAATTTATGTTCTGATCAGTTAGCAGTAGTAATAAATACCAGACACTGGGCAGCACAGCACAGCTGTTTAGACAGATGCAGCCTGTGCAATAGTCCTCTTCTGGACTGAATTTCCTATTCTTCAACAATAACGTAATTCCTGTGAGCTTCAGCTAAAGCATCAGGTGCCAGCTGGATGGCAGGACTGTAACGATCAACAAAACAAATGGAAAGACAAATTTAAGTTGGCAAATTTGGTCATTGTCCCCTTATGGGCTTATAATTACCAAGTGTGTTTCTTACATTTGAAATAAATCCGGAACTCTTTGATAGTCTGTATCTGAATTTTACTGTTCTGCTCATTCAGTCCCTCTGGCTCTGTGCACTGCAGCCAGTGCTGGGGCAGGCTCAGAGCTGATGTTCTGGGCAGGAGACAGAAATTATATTTGAGGGAGGAAAGAGATTTGTCTCTTAAGAAGAGCTTAAGTAAGCTGCACATCTTACTTTTCACTTCTTCTCCCTTGGGAGTTATTGGCTGGCAATACTCAAAACTTCTTCTGTAAATGCTGAGGGAAGCAGGAAGGGGAGAGGCAGCAAGAGGGAATGTCTGAAGGGGTGAAAAAGATGAAAAAGACCCTTTTTGACTGAGATGAGGATAAATAATTAGAATTCTGGAAGCCAGCTCCATCTTTTTCTGGGACTATCATGTGATCAGGAATGTGTGCCAGTGTCTCAAACGTTCAGCAGCAAAGTTTGGAGTTTTTTCTTATTTCATAAGACTAGTTTTAAGCGAAGATGCCTGGTTTAACACTAAACAATTTTCCTCCACCAGCCTTGCCCTGGAAAAGATAATCAACAGCAGAATCCATCTGCAAATGGCCCCCTTTTAAAGCCACTGTGTTACTGCTCTTATGTCAATACCTTCAGTCTCATCCCATTACATCTTCTGTATTTCCTGATGTGAGAGCAAAGAGAAAGGCTTTGTGCAAGAGTAGGAAAATACCCACAGAAAGTATCAGATCAGGATGCATGAGGTGACATAAAAATAAATAAACTGATTTTAGAGTCTGATGTTCAAGGATGTGATTTAAAAGTGTAGCTACTTGAGAAGTTCTTTCCGAATCAATTTTTTAATGTAAGTCAAATATTTCTTAAATCAGAGAAAAGTTATCATAGAATCATAGAATGGTTTGGGTTGGAAAGAACCTTAAAGATCATGGAGTTCCAACCCCCCTGCCGTGGGCAGGGACACCCTCCGCTAGACCAGGTTGCTCAAAGCCTCATCCAGCCTGGCCTTGAACACCTCCAGGGATGGTGGTGTTCAAGGCCAGGTCCACAACTTCTCTGGGCCACCTGTTCCAGTGTTGCACTGCCATCAGAGTAAAAAATTTCTTCCTAATATCTAATGCTAAATTGTCAGTCCTTTTGTAATTTTTTTCTCAGTCTATCAGGCCTCTACCCATTCCCCCTTCCAAAATAGTTAAAAAACAGCTAAATACGAAAAAGAGACATGGAAAAATGAAAAAAAAATTGTTTATACTTCCTTGATAATGAACTATTTGAGACCAACTCTAGGACCTCACAAGTGCTGTAGCTTAGGAGCCATGCTTATGGGTTGGGCAGGACTTTGGTGTTGGTTTTGTTAAGCTCTGCACAGGTTTGCTACTGAAACAGACTTGCAACAGCTACATTGCTTGCTTTATTAGTCTTTTTAAATTTTATTTTTCAGAAGAGATTAAAAACCCTAGCAGGAATATCCCATTAACTGTGATGACTGCTGTTCCGGCAGTAATTGTTTTTTACTTACTGGTGAACATCTCATATTTGACTGTCCTCACACCTAAGGAAATTGTCTCTTCAGGTATGGATTTTTTTTTTCTTAGTTAAAAGATGTGGTCTATTAGCATACCCATCTGATGTTGGTTTACTGGGTTACTTTTCCTCATCTAACTTCACAGATGGGAAGTCTGGGTTTCATTCTAAGTTTTAAAAGAGAATTTTTTTCTTTTCCTGTATGACACAAGTTAGACTGAATGCAAACAGATGTTAGTAAGTGTTGAAAATGTTGACTTATACCTTTAATGTCTAAAAAAAAAAATCAGAAGTGTATTAAAACCTGGAAAATCAGGTAAAAATCAGGTCTCTGTTGAGCAGAGAGAAAACCTTTGTTTTTCTGTCATTTTAATTCTCTCTTCTGCTTTTTTCCCTACCTCATGGTGTCTCAGGCTAAAGCATTACTGGTTGGGAGGTAGACAAGTCTACCATAAGTAATATAGAAAAAACTGTGGACAAAAAAATGTAGTCATTTTGTGTCTGTGTGTGTGTAGGTTATTCGTGTGATTCCTTTCAGGAGGCTGTACAGGTGTCCCATTTACGTAAAGCCTCTCTCAGATCCTGCACCAATAAGCTGTCCACGAAAGGTCCAAGAGGAGCTGTATTTCCCCATGACTGTCCAAACAGCACTTTTGAAATACTACTGTAATGAGACTGTGCTGTCAGTCCTTGTCTCCCAGAGTGACAAAAAACAAACCTCATTTGGATGGATCAGTTATTAGGTTTTTTTTCCTCTGTGAGAGGAGCTCAATAACATAAGTAGGAGTGGTGTAAGCTATCATTCAAAAACCTTGTGTTGTCACTCGGTAACTATCTGCTGGGAGAGACGCATACATTTGCAGATCCATCCTACAGTGAAAGAGGCAGAGAATCCCCGAACAGCTGCCCAGCTGCGATGAGCAGCTCTAGAGATACGGGGGGGGAGCTGTGCTTATCTGTGTCAGCTGAGGAGATAGCCTTAAAATTATATCTCTTGTTCAAACATTGCTGTACATTGCTGCAGTTCTTGTTTTTTCACTACATATTTTTTGAGTTGTTTTCCTGTACTCTTAACAACTTCCTATGCTATGCAGATCCCTGCAGGACCTGTATTCCTCGTAGCAGTTGGTTATAGGCCCACTAAATATTCATGCTTGCTACAATATGGGCTATAGCTAATTTCCAAGAAACACTGAATATCTCTTGTTCAGAAACAATCTTTCCCATTTCCCCATTCCACCCAAAGCAAAACCTCATTAATAACATGCTCACGGACCCGTCTCTGCCCAAACACGCACTCATGGTGGCAGTTTCCTCATAACAGTGGATCATGTCACCACTGTGGTCACACTGGCGACTAATGCATTTATTTTCTTTCCCTGCATGGCCTTGCCCATGTGTGTATGTTTGTGATTCATGGTGGTGAGATGTAGTGTGCTCCCCTGGGCAGTCCATTACTGTGGCATTGGCCCCAGCAGGTTTACCTGGCTTGCTCTGGCAGGCAGCACTCCTTCTTGCTGTCACCCCCCTCTCCCCAGTCGCTGGGAATTTTTAGCTCCTAAATTAAATACCGTTAAGATTAGATTAGTCGTGTTTGACTAGTGTAACAAAAACCCAGGTATTGCTGGTGAATAATAGGTGTTTCATGTGTTTCAAGTTTCATTTCTGTTGAGTCTGTCAGTAATTCAGAACGTGGTACCTACACTACATTAATGCTTTGCTTTCTTGCAGTTGCTGTGGCAGTCACTTGGGCTGATCGAGTGATCCCCTCTGTTGCCTGGATCATTCCTGTCTCTGTTGCTGTCTCCATATTTGGTGCCCTCAACGGCAGCATGTTCACACTAGGTCGATTAAGCTATGCTGGAAGTCAGTCAGGACATTTACCTGTTTTAATATCCATGCTTAATGTCCACTCCTCTACTCCAGCACCAGCCATGATTTTTTCTACTGTCATTGCATCCATTTTTATAATCCCCTCTGACCTTATTACATTAACAAATTACTTCGGATTTTCTGCCTGGCTTATGGTTGGATTGACTTGTGCAAGCCTGATTGTACTTCGATATCGGGAACCTCATCTACATCGACCATACAAAGTAAATGAAAATAAGTTACAAAATATTTTTTGCAGATTTTTTGAGTCCTGAGTAGCATGCAAAAGTTTCAGAACAAGTGCATGTCAGAAGTGGATAGTCACTACAAAAATACAAAGAATAATCACAATCTTTAGAGCCTTATTCAAAGGAGGCTTTGCTGTAGAAGGAAAAGAAACAAACAGATGATCTCCCCCCTCCCAGAGAGCTTGCACTTGAAAACAAGAGATTGATATACGTGCAGAATGGGGGAGATGTGCAAACAAGGCAAAACCATACAAGTGTGGAGTGGTAACCAGAACAGTGTGGGATCCAGGCTGGCGAGTCACGCTTGATTAAACCTTGATCTCATCTTTCCTGACATTACCCCAAGCATTATGGTTAGGTTTAATTTCGTCTCAATGTAGCCTTCAGGAACATGGGTTAGAAGCGTAGGCTCATGTCTTCTAGGCACTCAACCCCGAGTTTTCTTTAGGAGCCCGTAATATTATATGTGGATGAATGGTTTTCAGGGCCTGCCTATCTTTTCACAAAATCACAGAATCACAGGATGTTAGGGATTGGAAGGGACCTCGAAAGATCATCTAGTCCAATCCCCCTGCCGGAGCAGGAACACCTAGATCAGATCACACAGGACAATAGAAGGAAAAGGTGTCTGTCTTCTAGGGAGTTTTAGGTCAGATGAATGTCATCCTGGGTAAAATTGTAGCAATGTGAGAAAGGTGCTCAAGTATGGCAAAGAACACATTATCACTCTTATGAATGATGTGTAAAATCAGAGTTGGTCAGTTTATTTCCTGAACAGTTTATTTCTTTCTCTTGCAGGTGTTTCTACCAGTTCCATTTGTGATGCTGGCAGTATCTTCCTTCTTAGTTTTAGCTCCCATAATCTGGTCTCCAAATCTGCAATATGTTTATGCTTTCCTGTTTATGCTGGGAAGTCTTATTGTTTACCTGCCTTTTATACATTTTAGATTACATTTTGCATTTTTTGATAAAATTACTTGCCACTTACAGCTCCTGTTGGAAGTCTGTCCGGCTGATGGATCTGCTGAGGGCAAATGTGAATAGTGGCAAATGTTTAATCCCAGTACAACTAACAGCCAACAGAGGAATTTCTTTAACTGAGATTGTAGAAGGCATAAGTTAGATGTTACGTGTGACAGATAGGTGTGCAGGCATGTGCATGCCTTATGTATATACATATATAGATGAATATACATATATTGCCTACATTTACATATGTATATACATGTATATACATATGCATTTACATGTATATATACATGCACAGCAGTTAAAGTTGCATATATTATTGTAGTAATAGAAATAAGAGTAAATTACAGCCCAAGTAATTATCAGTATTATAATATAAATTATAATGTAATATATACTTAACAGCATCAATATTTAAATATACTTTTGGTCTCCCAACTAAATTGTCTGGGTTATTTTTAGTTTGTCATAGCTTGTTTATTAGAACTTCTGGCTTTAAAAGCTTTATACTTCTGTTAATCTTCTACCTTTTTTGTCTTAATTTATGTTTTTTTTTTAAGTAAAAACCTTGGAAGAGTCTCATAAAATTGACTGAGACCTTTTTTAATCCCAAGAAAACCATATGTGGTACATCTTCACTATTTTAGAATAGTTCATGCAAATTTAGGGTGAAATCTTATGAAGCATCAAATAAGGCAATAAGAATTATATGTCCTCTTGATCACATGAATGAAGCTAAAGATACATGGATTACTTTACTAAATTGTTTACATCTTAGCATTGATATTACCTTATTCCTTGGTTTCTTTTTGGTGTAATTGAGGAATAAGAGCTTTTTTAGGCCCTATCCTCTCCATTTTTATTTTGTTCAAGAAAGCAAGGTAAATAATTTTTTTTTAATAAGTGGCCCATATGAAGTTCACTGAGTATTTAAACTTAAAAACAAAGTAGCAGTATGCATACTTAGGTGATTAATCTATTAATATATATTGTTATTTATATAATTATAATAAAATTATATGTGTAAAGTGATTTTTCATATCTGCCTATTAAAGCTGAGAAATACAACCTGTAGATGGCTCCAGACTAACATCTCTCTTACACTGTGATATTCTGGATTGCTGGATGTTGTACTGGTGACAGAAAGAGTTTTACAGAGCATTATATTATAACAGTTACAGAAGAATGAAAAAATTCTTGCTAGAAGATTCAGTTCTCTGATATATCAAAAATCTAGAGGTCAGAATGATAGGTAAAGACTTTATACCTAGCTACCCAAAGTATAGGGTACCCATCAATAATGCTGGAAAGCAGCTGAAGGTTTAAGAGGTTTCACTTTGCACTGGAACAAGGGCCCAAATGAAAACAAGTACATGAAGAAAGTGGATTTTCTCACAGCTGGTAGTGTACACTGAATGAAAATTTCAAGTAAAAAGTAGACCTTTTAAAATGCTGTAGGAGGAAAAGTCCCTGCAAGTGAGGAGTGAAGTGAATACAGCTGAGCTGGAGACTAGATCGTGCTGAAAGCAAGGCAGGAGTCAGTGTTTAATTTCACTCAGTACTGCTATTGGAAAAACATTTCTCTCACTATTTAAATTTTAAAAATCGCAAGGCTCAACAAAATTTCATAGTAGTGTTTTAAGAAATGAATTGTAGTGAGTATTAAAAGGAAAAGAGGATTTTACTGTGACTAAAGCACCAACCAGGAATTTGTGAATGCAAGTGTGGTGCCTGGCAGTGCTACAGTAAGTCACTTATTGAAACTCATGTTTTAATATGTAAATAAAAATGGAAGTAATAATTAAAAAATGTGTGGGACAATGATATTGTGTTGAAGACCACATGGTTAGAAAAAGCAGACGTCGGGGGATGTTGCTCTATTGGATGTGTAACTTCTATGTAGTTTCTTGTCAGTAGATCTACTTGAGCTTGTTTATACACTTGAGTTCCATAAAGAGTTGGGTACCTAGTGAATACGTATGTCAGAGTATGTTTGAGTTATTGGAGCATGTATCTGTTAATGATACAAACTTCAAATTTAGAGGTTTAGTAGTTTCAACAAATTAGGGAACTCAAAAGTCCAAATGAAATGTAACATGAAATAAATTGCATCTATGTATCTTTTTCTAATACAAAGTAGATAGTTTTTCTTTTAACAAAAATATAGGAAATGGCACATGAACAGGCACGCACATACCCCACAGTTTCAATGGTCATTGCCAAAGGATCAGGAAAGACAACAGTGAGAACAGGTCAGAATTAAAACTGGCTGTTCAAACATGACCTGCTCCTCTGTCAAGACGCCTTACAATGACCTTTGATTATCAGATCATAAACTATTCTTTCAATATACCCTTGCCTCATTTAGTAGATAGAATGAATGGTGCCCAGATAATTCGCTATTATTTTCTTCCCATTTCAATGTGTGAGCTCGCACTTTGTTTGTCACTTTGCTCCGATGGTGTTCTTGATAGACATTGTTAGTTTCTTACAGACTTTTCTATGGTGTTCCTCATGACAATGTCTGAGCACTTCACAGACAATCACTAATTTGTCTTTACTCTCATGAGCTGAATCAGTTGTATGATCTTTGCTTTGTGGAAAGTGAGTTAAGCTAATGTGTAAGTTGCACGACAAATGCATTTTGTGATGTTTCCTGAGGTCCTTCAATTCAGATCAAGCACCTCGATGGAGAACCATTGGTGGAGATCCAGGTCCACTGTGGATGTTTTTTATCTTGGGAAGCAGGGTAAAGAGCTGGGGAATTTGTGAACATACATACACCTTGTATGGATATTCAGCCACTATATACAGATTTCAGTTCTTCCACATCTTTTAGATGGAAACGAAGTACGGCCAAAATTGTTCACTAACTTTGGATGCCTAAGCTGAGGTACCTTGGACCTGATTTTTCATAGTAGTTAATAAGTTCAGAGTGCCTATAGTCTCCTGGAATTAAGTCTCAAAAATAGTAAAAAAGGAAAGAAGGTCAAATTATCACAGTTTGGTTTAGATGAACAGCAGGTGTCCTATAACCTGCTGTTTGGAAAGGGACACACACAGCTGAGCTGAATTAACATTATAAAAGCAATCTCAGATATGGTAGTGCCTATCTTCTGAATATGAGTCACTCAATGTTCTCTTAATGCAGCCTCTCTAGCCTGAGTGTTTTAAAATGCTAAATCACAAAGAAGCAAATACAGTATTCAATTTATATAGATTTCTTATTGTTACTGGATCATTCCACATTTCCAAGCATGAAGCATAAAGGAACAGCATTCAAATTTATAACTCGTATTAGCAACTCTGGCCAAGAGCAATTCAATATTTTAACATTATAGCTTGTTTTCAGTGACACTAGTTGGTCTCAGCTGTTTTCCTACTTGAACATATCTCAGAAAATGCTATATAGAAGAGTGACTGTTTTAGTACTAAACTATAGCAGAGATTTATTTAAATTTTTAATTTATTTTTTTACTTTCGACTTCATAATTCTTTGAACCTTATGCATATTGCATGATTCAGAAGTTCAGCCTTACAATAAACTTAAAATGTGTATAATTTGTTTTTCAATACTGTACTGGCCCAGTTTGGCATGTAACATCCCTAGCTGTTTTTCTGGGTTCCTGATGCAGTATTTGTATGTAAGTCTACAGTACTGCATCCAGCTCTGGAGTCCTCAGTGCAGGAAAGACATGGATGGACCTGTTGGAGTGAGTCAGAGGAGGGCCACAAAGATGATCAGATGCTGGAGCACCTCCCGTACAAGGACAGGCTGAGAGAGTTGGGGTTGTTCAGCCTGGAGAAGAGAAGGCTCCAGGGAGACCTTATAGCAGCCTTCCAGTACTTCAAGGGGCTACACGAGAGATGGGGAGGGACTTTTCATCAGGGAGTGTGCTGGTAGAATGAGAAGTAACGGTTTTAGGCTGAAAGAGGGTAGATTTAGATTAGATATTAAGAGGAAGATGTTTACTGTGATGGTGTGATGGGTTTTCCCTTGGCTGGGGTCAAACCACACACTTGCTCACCCAATCTGCTTCTTCCCCCCCCCCCCCCCCCCCACC
>WKFP01013939.1:11691-28189 GCA_011057875.1 Pterocles orientalis
AGGGCTGCGTGTTCTAGTCCAAGGGTCGTGTTAAACCCGTACCTGTGAGAGTCTGTTAAGGACCATCCCATCACTCCCGTTTCTAAGGACCATCCCATCACTCCTGTTTCTAAGGACCATCCCATCCCTCCCGTTTCTAAGGACCATGCCATCCCTCCCGTTTCTAAGGACCGTCCCATCACTCCCGTTTCTAAGGACCATGCCATCCCTCCCGTTTCTAAGGACCATCCCATCACTCCCGTTTCTAAGGACCGTCCCATCACTCCCGTTTCCAAGGACCATCCCATCATTCCCGTTTCTCTTGGCACAGGCTGGTTCGGTTCATGCCCTGCTGCTCTCACACGTGCAGAGGAGCAGATCTCTGCCCTAGGTCTCCCAAGAACTGGTTTGCTTTAATCCGAAACGATGACCTTGGGCGCGTACCTTTCCCCAGGCTGCCCTTCTCCTGTTACCCAGCAAAGGAATTCTTCTCTTGGTGCTTGTGCACCCAGGACCCGTATTTTCTGCACGTCCCTTAGGATGGTTTCCCCACCCGTGCCTTGGGGAGAGGAGGTGCCCTCGTGAGATGCACGTTGCCAGCTTTCACCCGTTATTTATGGCAGCAATGCTCAGCTTCCCTGCTCTGAGAGATGCTCTGGGCAGAGCCCAGCCCACGGTAGCACTAGGAGCCCATCTGTCCTCTCTGCCCTTGTTCCATCTCGGTTCTAGAGACCTGAACTCTGCCGTGTGGATGCTGCTCCCTGGGTGGAGCACGGTGGGGTCCAGCATCCATGGAAAGGAAACCAGGGACCAGCTTCCCCCGTGCCTCTGCTGCTGATGGTTTTAAAAAGATGAAGTCGGTATCTTCTCCTTCTCTTTCTTTCATTCTTCTTCTTAGTATGCGGGTTTCTATTTTGTTGATTCATAGGTTATCTGACTATGAATGGGTTCACATCAATCAGCGCCGCTGGTACCACGGAATTAATATAAATGTTGTGTTTGGTGCCTTCCTAAAAGGATGAATGTGTCTGAAATGTAAATCCGCGTTCTGCAGCCTTGTCTCATGAATCCTTGAAGCCTAACTCTTTTGGGTGTTTTTTTTTTCTTTTTAACATTAATCAATTATTTTTTCTCTAGGCTTCTAAATTGGTTTACGAGAATTTCTGTTATCTGCGCCTTTATGTTAATTTCCAGCGGATGGTAACAATCAAATATTACACAAAGCATGAAAGTTAGAAATGAGGAATCTTTGCTGGTTCTTCCGGATGAACGTTGGGGACGCATACAGTCTGTTAAGGTTTTCTATTGATTCAGTGACCAAGCTTTAAACTGCTCGTGGCAATTACTCGGTGTTCTTCAAACTGGCGGATTCTGGAGCACTGAGGGAAAATTATGGTGCACTCTCGATAGTTTCAGAAAATGAAGGGAAGCAAGATCCAGTGCCGTTCTGCACCGTGCCGAGGCTCCGGGGAGAAAAAGAGCATGCATGCTGCTGTACGTGCAAGAAAAAAATAAAAGCATGGTGATTTGTAGCAGCTACCACTGTTATTAAGATATCAAAGGTGAAATTAAAAGTTTTCTACAATTCCTAGTTGTAAAAACAGAAAAAAAGACTCCTTAAACCCAAAAATCTCCCCCTACACATTGGGGCCCCTAAGCGCTAATTTGAAAGAAAAAAAAAATGACTCCTAATTCCAGTTTGGCCCAAAGTAGCCCCAGATTTCCCCCCTCCGGCTCAGACGCCTGCTGCGGTGTCGGTGGGAGGTTTCCCGCGGTGATGGTTGAGGCACAATCCCACGTTGAGCTGTTTGCCGGTGGGGGTCCTGGGGCACTGCTGGGGGTCCTGGGGCACTGCTGGGGTGCGGGGTGGCACCACCCGCCTGGGCAAAACCAGGGCTTTCATTTCCCCAGACACGCTACACGTGTGCGTTCATGTGCCGGGAGAGCTGTGGACTGATGAAAAACCATCTCGCTGCAGCATCTTGTTTATTTTTTTGCAACATCTTTACAAATATTTATATTTAAAGCTATCCCGTTAGAACTAATGACAAGTAATACGCCCAAGGCGTCATTAGCAGAAAACGCAATTATTGCATCTTGCATTTAAATTGCTTCAGTCAGTGTTCTTGACAAATAAAGCAGCTGACCTTTTATTAGAAGGGATGATTGGTGTTAGTAATTAAAGCAAGGCACGCTAAACGCAGTGCGTCCTCAAAGCACCCCTGTGCAATTTGTCCTTTCTTGCCTCGTTTGAAAACCTTTCTGGCTTTGTTGGGGTTACTCTTCTAAGGGTTCTGGGGCACTGAGATATTTTACTGTTTAGTGAGTTGAGAAATAATTTCCTAACCATAAAAGTTATTGGAGATACGTGGGCATTGTTACAACATGAGAAATCCACCTTATTTCTGCACTTGTCATTAGGAAAAAAAAAAAGGCAAAAAAGCCAAAAAACTCCAAACTTCCCTCGATGTTGTTGGAAAGAAAACTTGCCATAGGTAAAGGAAGGTGTCCTTGATACCCCCTTATTTACTGACTCTCAAATGGCTCCCGTGTTGTAAACCAGATACACGGAAACATGTTTGTGTTTGTGAATTAATCCATTTCTATCCCAGGCTTCTGGCAGTGTTATGAAAAGAGTACTCCGTAGTCTAAGGCTTCTGCCTTTCTGAAGTTCAAGGTGGTGAAATCCTGGTGCTGCAGAAATCAGAGGGGACAGGACTGTGCCAGCTGGTTTTATTCGCAGTGGATGTCTTTGTTACTTTGGTTAGATAACCGTGGTCATTCAGTCTTGAAAGAAAAAAAGGAAAAGAAAAGTTTTTCCCGCCTCCTTGTCATCCTTGTGGTGAATATACAAGAGCAGGATAATTTATAGGCAGTACACAAAAAAAAAATGCCAAACTTTTTCCTGCCTGTTTCAAGAAAAAAAAAAAAAAAAGAAAAAATTAGATGGTGCAGCTCAGTAATTTTATTCATATCCAAAATAACTGAATATTTCTTTTGGCTGTCTGAAATTTCTACTCCAACTTTCCCCGCTCTGATACCAGGCAGGGAACAGCGCCAGGGATGGAATCCTGCATTGCCAGGTGATGGCTGTGGTGCTGGGGCAGCTTTCCCAGGGGTTCTGTGATGCCCCTCTCACCCCCGTGGTGGCCCTTCCCTTTCATGTAGAGATGAGTCCCACTGTTTCGGGCGTTGATCTGGTCTGCATGAAGGGGAGGCTGGACCACAGAATCACAGAATGTTAGGGATTGGAAGGGACCTCGAAAGATCATCTAGTCCAATCCCCCTGCCGGAGCAGGAACACCCAGATCAGAACCTAGATGGCCTTCGGAGGTCCCTTCCAACCTGAACTCTTCAATGGTCCTAATCCCCCCAGCTTTCTTTTCCAGCAAACTCCAACAAGCTGTTAATTCCATCTTCATGCCGCAGATGCTTATCAAGGTGTTGGAGGTCTGACCTCATGTTCTGATTCCAGGCTGGTGTCTGAGGCTGCTCAAGGTGCATCATGGTTTATTACCCGAGATCAAAGGCTGGTGCTGCCCTTGGTTGAGTCGTTAACGTTCCCGGCGTTTTTTTCTGGGCCATGTCCAGAAGATGCTGTTGAGGGCTCTGCCTGCCTGGAAGATCCAGAGCTCACTGTTGGCCACCGGAGAGCCCCGGCGGGCTGCAGCAGGGCTGGGGTTCGCTTCCCGGAGCACTGCCAGGGGAAAGACGGAGCCAGTCAAGAACAGGAAGAAAAGCTTTTTCTGTAACCACAGTCAAAACAGTGCCGTAAATTATTGAGGAGGCTGCAGCAGTGCGGTCGTGAGGGGCTTTCAGAGAGCTGGGACCTCTTGGGGCATTGTGGTTGCGTTGGAGTTTGAGCAGGAAAACAGATCTCTGAGTTCCCTCTTGTGTTTTTTCTGGTGAGTTTTCACTCTTCCTGTGCATTAATATGAAAAGAACATATGGCGAGGACTCTGTACAGGGAGCGGCTTTCTCGACGTTCAGGTCTATCTGTACAGCCCGTTACAGCTGGGTTCTCCTGACTCGCCTGCCCGTGGTCCTGCATTGTCATAGGGGCCAGTTGAGTTATTTCAGAGTGCCTAAAGACGCAGTCAGATGCCTTTTTCTCTTTACAAGAATTGTCTGAGCAACTTTCGTGCCTTGTTTCAGTGAGAATGAAGGGAATATTGCTGAACATCCACTTAATTTTTTTTTTAGGCACTTCAGGTCTCATTTTTGATCTTGCCACTCACGTACTCTACACAGCAAGAGTTTTCAGCAGTGAGACCAGCTCTTCTCTTGCTTAGAACTTACTGCAGCGTGTTCTTGCTCTCCTTGTGACTTGAATTTTCCATTTCCTTCGTACAAATGATGATAGTGAATTTTGATAATCCAAGCGAAAGTTTTGTCTTGTATCAGAATGAAAGATTCAACTGATTCCTATCATCCGAGCCCAGAAGCAGACTCTATAGTGACCCAGGATCTCTGGATTTATATTCCTTGGATTAATTTCTAAAGCAGTACTTGAACGTCTGAAGCTCTGTGCATTTTTATTTAAGGCAGTAGCTTTTGCCATGCACATGGGCGTTCACCAAAGACCTTGCTCAGTCTGGGGTGTTGCACGGAACGAGGAAGCTTGGGTGAACAGGAGAGCAGGCGCTAGGGGGAGTTGGTAGAACTTCACTGGTGTCAATGGAACTCTGGTGATTTGGGTGATTGGGAGGAGAATAAGTCTAAAACGTAAAATAATGGTATCGATGCACCACAAATATGATTAAATGTAATTTCTGTTCAGGAAAGTCCTGCCTCGCTGTATAACTACAGCCAAGTCGGCTGCCTAGACGTTGAGCGTTGTAGGGTGAAATTTGTGGGTGCCAGTCCCTGAGCAAACTCCAACCAGTGTCTTCAGGTCCGTGGGCTTCCCGCAAGCATCCGGGAGAGTGGAATGTGGGGATTCGGGGTGTAGAGCAGAGACACGCCCGTTGCTCAGGCATCTGCTGATGGCGTGGCACAAAGTGGAGGAAGAGATCGATGTGGATGGCAGTTTGTGGGTTTGGCATTGCAAGTTCACCACCTACGCACTCGTTTATTTTTGTATAAAGTGTTTTTAAATACTGCCCTTTGGATGTGCTCGCATATTTAAACCACATTTTCTGCATATAAATGCATGGGCTGTGGCTGAGATGAAGGGTCCTCAAACACTTCTGCGTCTTTTTTTCAGACTTGCAAGTTTATTATCTCACCCGTTAATGCATTCTGTGTGCACGTAAAACCAAGATACTTGTGACTTGTGCACTTGCTTGGCTTTGCTTACAACGGGGGACATCTGGAGATCTTCATCTGGGTTTGCAGTGTTATGGAAATCAAATGACTTCTCTCATCTTATGAAAAAAATTGTACTCTTCCTTCTCTGCTTCAAAAGATACGTGTGATATAGAAAAAAATAGTGGAGTTAAAATGTTCACGCTTGGTATTACATATCGCAAGTAGGAGCTGGCTCTACTTATCAAACCACACACCCAAGCTCGTTTTTACACCCTTAATGAGAGAAGCATTCATTTTGGTGCTTCCTTGGCAGTCCTGGAGGAGGATGAGCTTTTTATCAGCAGCAAGGAGGGGAGACAGGTCTCAGGGCTGTGCATTTGGTGTTAAAAATACAACCCGTGGCAAATGCCATAGCACCCGGCTGTCTAACCCAGCTCTGTCCTGTTGACTACGTGTCTCAAAACTGCGCGTTGAAGGTGCTTCATTCTTGGGCAGTTCGGTCCCGAACTGGGTCTTGTACTTAATTGTGGAATTTATCAGTGAAGTGTAGATATTGTTATAATCTCTTACATGACCTCCAAGTGAGTCTGGAGAGGTTTGGGGGTTTTTCTAAATAACTTAGGTTCTTCATCAGGTCTCTGCTAAGTTAATCAGCCGAGAGGGAGCACTGAGAAGCTGTGGGTGATCTCCCCTCTGCAGTGCTGCAGCTCTCTTCAACCGCTGCTTGTCTCTCCGTGCAGCATCTCCCCGGGCGTGGCTGCCTGGGGTGGTGGGGCTGCCGGACGGACTCTCCACCCATGACTCACTGGATGGGAACGTTGAGCATTCCTGCCGTGCGGATCGAACTTCCTCCCTTGAGCAGCGAGAGAAAATGTCGTGGCACAAAGGCTGCATTGACCGACATTTCCGAAACAGTTCAGAAACGATTGAATCGTGGGTGACTAGCTCTGCTTGTACGAACTCGTGGACGCAGCAGGGAAACAAACCCCTCACTGAACGGTGGAGGGCTGGATTTTCTGCAGCAAAGGCTTCCCGTAACTATTTACTAAGATCTTGCATTTCTTTTCTTCTTCATTTTTCTCCACTCAGAAATGCTCGTGATGAGTAAAGAGAGGAGAAAGCATCCTCTGAACATCAGGAAACACCTTTTCCCTATGCAGGTGACCGAGCGCTGGCACGGGTTGTCCAGAGAGCTCGAGGAGTCTCCATCCTTGGAGATACTCACAAGCTGTCTGTAGGTGGTCCTGGGCCACTGGCTCTGGGTGGTCCTGCTTGGGCAGGACACTGGGCCAGATGACCTCTGGAGGTCTTTTCCAACCTCAACCAGCCTGTGATGGTGTGATTCTAAGAACCCAAGCCCGTACTGAATTGCAGCCCAGGTATTTTTTCTGTTTGTTTTGCTTACAAGTCACAAAGCTGCACAAATACTTGCAAGACAATATCCATCTTCACTTGCATTGCAGTCAGTGAAACTGCAGGAGCTTAAAAGGCAGAATTTTGCTTATATGGCTGGATTTCATTTAACCAAAGCACAAAGACACGCATTATATATTACACCAGGGCAGACCATCCTTCTCCTGGGCAGAAATCTGGATGGTTTTCTCCGAGTCCATCTGTGTCAGAACTCAAAAGAAAAAATGCAGTGTGACATACATCCTTGTGAAAGGCATATGCCTTGAAGCGTGGAGCATGAACAAATGGTTTCTCTAGTTGTAGTAAATTCTGTTTTTCCTCTCTCCATCTTAGCTCTCTGCCTCTTGCGACTTTTGTCTGTTCCCATCACATGGTGTTCGCAGGGAGTGTGAATTCAGATGGTGAAACATGCTGGGAGACAGCCACAGGCTTTGTCTTTTTCAGCTGGCTGGAAGAGAAACATGTTCAAGAGCAATTTATCTTGAGTGAGTTTTTAAATTTTTTTTTTTTTGTATTTTCAGCCATTCTTCCATCTGATCCATTTGGACGGGAGGCGTTGCCCACCTCCCTTGGCTGTTAGCAGGGCATCAGTTGGACTGTTGTGCATGGGCAGGCGTGATGCGGACCCCGAGATGAGGGGTTTGGGCTGGCACAATGCTTTATTCATTGTACCGTTGTGTATTTTCCCTTTTCTTTATGAGCACGATCAGTAGATTTCCCAGAGCCTTTCAGTTTGGAGCAGTTTTCTGACTGTCAGTCTTATTTTTCATGCCTCCTACTTTGATCCAGGTTTTCACTTGTTGCCTCATCATTATTAAGAGACGGCAACAAAAATATCTTGTGTTATCTTCCTCCTCTCAGTGGGAGCTCTCTTTAGCTTTGAAGTATTATATGAAAAATAAGATAAGTTCATAATTGGGCATCTTTGCTTTGTGTGAGATTTTTTTTTTTTCCCCCTCTTAACAAGATTTGCTCTGTGGTTGTTAGGCGTTTCTAGATCCTTTCTGGTGGTTTTTTCTCATGGTAACCTCTGGATACCAAAGCTGGTTGCCTTGATGTCACTTACACAAGCACGATGGAGCGCAGAAATTCAGAATCTCATGACTTGTATTACTACATGTTATAAAACTCTCTGAAGCTGAGCCATCCTATATCAACGTTACGTTGTTGGTCTGGGGTGGTGAACTTCCACAACCAACACAGAATTAGGGCCACTGGAAGTGTTTATGGTCTGGGTTAGGCGGGATGCAGGTGGAGGTGACCAAGGAGATGCAGAATAAGCCTCTGAGCTGAGGGCTCCTTGTCCCAGAGAAGATCTCGATGAATGCTCAGACAGAGCCCTGTCCCAGAGCTCTGCCGTGCGAAGGAAAAGATGGGGTACACCAGAGACGGGAGGAGAAAGGAGCTGGTGGCTGAAGCCCTGAGCGGGGGGCACCGCCAGGGTTGGGGGGCTGTGTCCTGCCCACGGTGGGATGCAGAAGGTGGCCCCGGGGCTTTGGTTCCCCTTCTGCTTTGCTGTCGCACTCCTCGGCTCATCAAGTCACAGCTCTGATGCGTTGCTCGGTCCATGAGAGGACAGCTGGCAAACCTCCGGATGGATGGAGAGGGGGCTCGGGCGGTGGCTGGCACTTGGCTGGACCCTCCCCTCCCACCACTTGCCAGGTGTGGCAGGACAGGATTACACACAAATGTGTGTATTCAGCCTCCGTCGCTGGCGGGATCCGGGGGGAAGGCAGGAGAGCGCCCGTTGTTTTCTCTCTGCAGGGTAAATCCCTTCTGTAGGCAGCGGTGGAAGGTTTGTGGGTGCGTCGCACTTACCAGCCAGTGTTTAAATCCTGGATGCGGCGAGATTGCCTCTAATTGCCTCCGAGATGCTGCGGCTCCTCGTCACTGCCAGCTCCTGTTTCCATGGGAGACGGTGACTTCTGATCCCCAGGACTTGAGCTCAGACACGTTAATGGTGTTTGGTTATCCTGCGGTAACAACTCCGTTAACTCACGGAGCGGCGCTGGTGGCTGCGGGGACTCGGGTCCGTGCGGGACCACATCATCCTGGGACAGTGCTGACCAGGAGGTCAGCGGCAGAAAAGGGAATATGTGCCCTGCGAGAGCTAGGTTGCAGCATTTTTTTTGGAAAAAATAGTGTTTTTCCTTTAATTTCCACAACAAAGAAATACAAATAGATTTACACCGTCCAACACTTTCCACGACCCTTTCCATGGTTACGTTTGGATGATCTGATCTGGTTTTGGGATGATCTGTTCTCTCGGTGGTAGGTCCCAAACATCACAAGCTTTCCCACACTCGTTAGCTGCATTTTGTTTCCAGTGCACTGTTAAATAAGCTTTTTCATCAAAATTTAGGGCTCAGCAAAGGAGCTCTGCAGCTACCTGGCTGTAATGATGTGTTGGATTGGTCGAGGTTCAATGTGCTAAATTTCGGGATTAAAGAGCACTCACACACCAGCTTGCTGTAAAGGCTGTTTTCTCAACCAACAAATACTTCTGTTTATTTTTAGAAGAAATTGAAATTTATCTTTTCTCTGCATTTTTTTATTATCTCCTTTGCTTAAAGTGTGATTGTTCTTAAAAAAACTAAACCCTTTTTCTAGGTTTTTAAAAAATAGTTTTAATAAAGGCATAATAAATAAATAATAAATATAATAATAAAGAGATGTATTTGAGCTTTCATTGTTTGGGAACACAAAGCTCCTAATTTATGTCCATGTTTAATCAATGTCCTCCTGCCTAAGGTATTTGAACCCCTGATCTGTAATTGCTCCGTTATAAGTAAAAGAAAGAAATTGGGGAAGAAGCCAGACTAACCCTATGCAGGATTTTAGGCTGAAGCTGTCGGGCAGAAGTCCCGGGACCGTGCTGGTGGCACACAAGCCCCTGGTCCCGTGGGCTCGGGCAGCAGCTGTTTGGCAACTGTGGTGGGATGTCAGGCTTCAGAAAAACACCCGAAAAAGAGATTTTTCTGTGTCAAGCCACACTTCTTGGAACTCATATTGCAGATTATGAGAGCCAAGTTATCCCCACATCCAGTGATGATGCTGCAGATGAAATTACCTTTTCTGGTTCGTCATAGCGGGTCCCTCCCTCCCTCCTTGTGCTGCTGCCAGCAAAGCGCAGCCCACGCCACGCGGATGCTCACGGCCTTCGCCATCGCGTTTGCTTTTCGTCATTAGGCGTTAACATTTCTGGGCAAAACCTGTCCTGTCGTTCCTGGTGCTGCTGGGCTTGGTCTGGTTACAAACTTGTCCCCGTGAAAAACTTCAGAAAAGTTTGAACTTCCCAGGTAACAATTAATTAAGGCGGCTGGTGGTTTTACATGAAACGTGGTGTAAGGTCGCTCCTCATTTTTTAATCTTTGTAATTGCCTGTGGCATTTCCAGAAGCATTTCCAAAAGCATTTGCTGGAACGAAGCAAAGACCCAGGCGAGCCCCATGGCTGTGCGGATGCTGCAGAGCCCAGCCCCAGGCGCGGCCGTCGTACCCTTGGGGGCTGGAGCCCAGGGGAACGCTGCAGCTCCTCTCGCTCCTGGTTCGCACCCTCAGGAGCTGGGTTTCTGCCCCCAAACCACCCGGAGAGAAGGGCTGTGCCATTGCCATCCAGCCTGGCATCAAGTAAAACATTTATTGCACACACGCCCCAAATTGATTACAGCTTTGGAAAAACCACAGTGGAGCGAAGACGAGCAAGAAACACATTTCATTCACTCCTCTTCTATCTCAAAATAAGTTTTCCAATCTTAAAATACGTATTTTCTTTTCTGTTTAACTTCTTTTCCCAGCTGAGCACTTTAGGAAATTTAAAAGTATTTCCAATACGGTATTCTAGTGAGAAAAGTTATCACCAAGTGGCTTCTTCTCTTAGCAGCAATATCGTTCACGCGCCAGCACCTGCCTCCCCATCCGCGGGAGCAGCTGTTGGAGCTGGAAGCAGGAATGAAACCTTGATGGGTTTGTGTCCTGGGCTATTGCGCTGTGCATGGGCAGAGCTGCCGCCGTCCCACCCGGCGCTCGGGGCAGCTTCCCAGAGCCGGGAGAGTCCGTGTGTGTGGTGACTTTGACCTTGGAAAAAGCCAAGAAGGCGGGTATTTGTGTAGGGATGGCAGACTAAAATTACTCTAGAGTAACGCCGAGCGGCCAGTCTCCCGCGGGATGCTGCGGGAGCCATGCGCTCTGCGGGGTTTGTGCTCCAGCTCCATGTGCCACGAGTCCCATGAGCAACCCCCTCAGCTGCAGCGGTTCAAAGTCGCAGCATCCCTGTCCTGAGCGGGTTGCAGCTCATGTTGTTGGGGCACAGTCAAATCCCCCCCTGGAATGGCTTTGCAGCTCTGTTTTCCCTCCAAAACCCCCCGTGGTTTTATTCTGAAAGAGTTCTGATATACATAGATGCAGCCAAAGGGATTTTTCTTCATTTTTCTGTTGGTAGTTTTTATAGCTGGCTTTGAGAAGACTCGGTTGTTTCGTTCCTACTGCCTTAAAAAATAAAACACGGACGCAAGCTAAATATTATTTTGAGAAATAAGGCGTGAGGAATTGACTGTGATTGCACAGTGGTGAAAAAAAATTTGTATTTCATTGGAAAAATAATAAGTATGGATCGATTCTGCTGTAAAGGAGCAAGGTGGTCTTATTAAAGCAATCTAGCTGCATAGATAAAAAGGGCAAATATTTGTTGACATCCTGCAAAGAGGAACTGGGCTGGCATCGCCCATCCCTGGCAAAGCGTGATGTTTATGGTTAATCTGAATTCCCTTTCTCTCTCTGTAAAGTGTTTAGTATTCCCTGGAAGCTCTGTTGATCGAGGAACTCTACTTAGAGTTGAAAACCGCCTGAGCTGGTTTTACAGTCGGGTTTTGTAGATGACAGATGAGATCGGGATGTTGGCTCCCGCCAGAGCCTCTGTGTCAGCCCACCCGCATCACTCCAGATTTTCCTTTTTTCTGCATTTACTCACTTACCCGTTCTGTGCTGGGGTGGGGAATGAACAAACTCAATGGTAGGAATTAGTACAGCACACATTTTTATATACAAGGAATTAAATCAGGTTTGCTGGGAAAAATTTAGATTTTTTTTTTTTTTTTTGACAAAGATTTTCCCCGTTTGCTGTCGCTGTTGGGCAGCAGCCCGTGCTCCCCACTTGTAAATTATAGAGAAGTCCTTCAGGACAATAAATGGCAGTGAACGTGTGTTGAGCAGCGGGTCCCAGCGGTGCCCGGTGGCATGCAGGAGGGGTCGGTCCCGCTCCACGTTCAGACCAGCAGCACGGAGCAGCTCCTTGGGCGCTGTCAGCGACACACACGGCTGGGCACAGCTCTGCACATGGCTCCCCGCACACCCTGCCAGCAGGTACGGTAAAAATGGATTTATCAGTGAGACGTACAGTTCTGGCAGTGTCCCTGACGCCCTTGGTGCAAAACACAAGTTTTGAAAGCCAGCGTGTTTGCCAAGTGTTAATTATTAAAAGTAAAACCTGACTGTCTTGGGATTATTGGCTAAGGCACTAATTAACGATTTAGTTGCTCTTAAAATAATGTCCTTTATCTAAATTGCGGTTTGGATGTCTTCAATAAATTATCGTCCTTTATCGAAAGGTGTTATTAATCTCCCATCACCATTCGAGGGCTAGAATTTGCAATGAGCCCTTCTTGGTGTCCAAGGTATTGTTCACTTAGTGAAATTTTCTGTTGTCAATGCCTGCTGTACGTATCTGTTAGTGTTCGAAGAACAAAATCTCATGTCATCCAGAAGTCCACGACTTGGTATCTTTATTGGAATTAAGTTGTTAGAAATTTGAGCGAAATGGAGAACACAGAAAATCAGCCCTGGAGAGCGTGGTACTTCGAGACTGAAAGGAAAACGAGGAAAGTGAGGAGCCAGATTTATTAGGCAGATATTAAAAGAAATTAAGACACAGAAAGGTGTCTGGAGTGTGCAACAGGCTATCAGAAATGTGGATCACCTCCTCCTGCGTTACCTGTGTGAAAGACGGGCGGCTGCTAATGTATAGACTAGTCTTCCATTTAGGAATGGTATTAGATTGCCAAAAATGGGGAAGGATCCAGCAATGGGATAGTTTATATATATATAAAGTTTGATTATGGCCCAAAAGTTATGACAATGAAAAATTTTGAATTTTTTTTTTTTTTGACAAAGATTTTCCCCGTTTGCTGTCGCTGTTGGGCAGCAGTCCATGCTCCCCACTTGGAAATTATAGATGGTTTCTTCTTTTAATCTAGAAGATTAAGAAGATTTTAAAAACATCAATAACTCTCTTGACGGACCATATTGTTCCATGCAAAGTGATTTCTAACATGTTTCCATGCTATATAATTTTAAACCTCAGATTGCTGAAGAAGGTAAATTCTGACGTTGGTCTCATGTCAGCACACTTTGTGATACCTCTGACGCTCCGGGCACACGGCAAGGCACGGGCTGGATGGAACCACCCTGGCTCAGAGCCAGTTTTCACATCCTGACCCCGGCTGGATGTTGTTCTTGACAAAAGCCAATTTAGAGCCACTCAATACTTCGCTACTTTCCAAAAGTCCAGTGGACTTCCCATGTCAGACTGAAACGCAGTGTGCTTTGAAGTGTTGTATTTAACAGCAGAAAAAATAAATCCTGGGCTGGGGAATTTGCAATGATCCAGCAGCTCACATGCGACCTAAAATTTGCCTCGTATAGTCCCAGGAAATGCTGTCCTTTTAATCCGGTTCCTTTTAATCCGGTTCATTTTAATCCGGTTCCTTTTAATCCGGTTCCTTTTAATCCGGTTCCTTTTAATCCGGTTCCTTTTAATCCGGTTCCTTTTAATCTGGTTCCTTTTACTCCAGTTCCTTTTACTCCGGTTCCTTTTAATCCGGTTCCTTTTCTCTGCAAATGCTTTTAAACACAGTTAGCGCAAAGATTTTCTGTTCCAATCGCTTAAACCGCCGTCCGCAATGGAGAAAGCTCCGCCAGGATCCTTTCTGCACTGTGCAGTGCTTTAAAGGAAACAATAAACAGCTCTTTCTTCCCAAGTCGAAGCGTGCCGTGGTATCTTCCCAGGATGAAAGGCTCGCTCTTCCTGACAGGTGCCAGGTTCCCGGGGATGCGGATGAATATTAAAGGGCAATAA
This sequence comes from Pterocles orientalis, assembly GCA_011057875.1. Taxonomy (NCBI): domain Eukaryota; kingdom Metazoa; phylum Chordata; class Aves; order Pterocliformes; family Pteroclidae; genus Pterocles; species Pterocles orientalis. The sequence goes on from WKFP01013939.1 coordinate 25,464, forward strand.
ATGACGGACAGAGGAGATCACGAAAATCTTCTCAGCCCAAGACACTCGGCTGTGAACTCTTACTGCCTGTAAAGCATGAATTGCGACCAGGCAAATTGCTGGAGGATTGAGAGCACTGAGCTGGGGAGAGAACAGACCCAGCTCCGAGGAGCCAGACCAAGGCAGTTCGGGTGGTGCCTGGACCTGTGAACAGCTTCCACACGGGGGTGGTACCTGTGTACTGGGGCCGTTCCCCGTAAGAAATGAAATTTCCGTCGTTATTACTCAGTTATTACTTATTGCACTTCACAGCTAAACTGTTTCCCAAATGTGTGCCTCCAAATGCTACTGTTTGGAAATACAACTCCTCTCCTAAAACTGTGTTTAGGACTGAAATTAACCAGAAAACTGTGCTAATTACCCAGGGCAATCTGGCGTTCTGAGAATGTTTCCGTTGCCCAGATAACTTTAAGCATCATGTTTTATGTTTCATGTGGCATTTTCCCTTTAGCCGAACGTTTCTCTTCCCCGTGCTGAGATGGTGTCGCCGGCTCCGCACTCCCCCTGACCTGCCGGAGGTTCTCAGCTCGTTAGTCTCCCAGCAGAGAGCTCCTGCAGGAGGTGTCTCTGCTGGGAAGGAGATGTTTCCTTCGCATGAGATGGGAGTTGGTTCCCTCCTGGAAGATGTCTGATGCGTTACTCCTTCAGGAGTGTTGTAAATACTCAAGCAGAACGAAGTTGGATATGTGGGTGGGTTATAAACGTGACGGTGACTCTCCATGATAACCGTGGGACAGGACAGAGGAGAGCGCTCGTTGCTGGTGGTTATCATACACATTGCGTTGCTGAGCTCTTATTTATATTTCCTGAAATGTCTTCTCAAGGCGTGAGGAAGGCAGGAGCCATTCCCCCGTGTGCGTGCACATGTACCTGGAACATGAGAGCATTTTTGTAGGACTCCTGTTCTGCACGGGACATCGTGCGGGAAGGGCTTGGAGCAGCGATGCCCAGCGGCTGGTGCCGTCGGGATGCAGGCTGCAGCCCGGAGCTGCTGGGCTCGTTGGACGCACACAGCTCATTCTATCAAAGCACATGTTCAGGACCTCCAGGCATCTGGTTTTCTGCCTGACATCAGAAACTTTCAGACATCCGCGTGGTCAAATTGTGGGTTTGGTTTTATTTACCCAAGGCAGATTTTTTTTCCAAGTCCAAAAGGGAAATCTGTCCATGGAAACCCATATTTATGATGGTTTTAAGGCATGCTCAAATATCCCATCTTCAATAATTTATTTTTTTACACATTTTAACAAGGACTGATGCTGCACAGCCAGATCTTTTTCCTCACCACAGAGTGTTTTAAGAAAATTGTGAGCTGGGAGTAATGACGATGTTATTGGCGTAATGGCCATAACTGCTGCGCTTTTGGTTCTGTTTAGTGACAATGGAGCATAACCTGTTGGATCTTTTACGGGTATCTAAATGCTGACAACTGAAACATCTTAACAAGTGACACGTATCTCGCTGCGTTCCCCCCTGTGCCAGTCACAGGAGTGACACAGTTTTTCATGGGAAGGGAAGTGTTCATCATCTAGTCTCATCAGATCTTGTTCCACCAATAAATTCAGAGGATCCTCTTAAGCTCAGACAATATTTCCCATACGACCACATCGTCTTATAAACAGCGTTTGCCCGCATGGCCTCCAGGCTGTCTTGCTTACGTCTGTTCTCATTGCCCTGTGCGGTTTCCCTGCGGATGTTTTCAAATTGGGAAATTTGAAATGGTGGGGGTCATTATCCATGGAAATGGAGCTCCAGAGAAGGGTGTTCTCCATCTCTGGCTGCTGCCGTCCCAGCGTAGGTGTGTTTCTGAGCGGGGCAGCTCGAGTCGCCTGCGTTGGTGCAGAGAGGATGGGCTAAATCCTGTGTCCTGGTGTGTTGCTACAAGATATCCCCTGGAACTGCCTGAGTGGCAGTAGTGTCATGTATGGACCCGTCCGGTGCTGGTAGGGTCTGTACGTTCATAAAGGGGTCACAGCGGTCCTTGTCTCCTCATCTGCAATTTTGCTCAACGCTGAGCCCAGTTGTGGCCATGGGCCGGGGATGTCTGTCCCAGGTGATGCTGGAAGGACAGAGGGATGCCACACCAGTCCACCTTGGCACGAACTCTTTCCCCATCCCTGGAGGGGTTCAAGGCCAGGCTGGATGAGGCTTTGGGCAACCTGGGCTGGTGGGAGGTGTCCCTGCCCATGGCAGGGGGTGGCACTGGGTGGGCTTTAATGTCCCTTCCAACCCAACCCATCCTGGGGTTCTATCATCACCCACAAGTCATCACAGCTCTGTTGTGAGCTTTTCTGGTGTGTTTGCACCCCTGTAGGTTCAAGTATTATCCACGGCGTGCCTGCTGTTCAGCAGACGGGTTCTTTGCATTATCCCAACCAAGTCGTTAGCTGAGGGTCAGTGTCCTGCAGCAAAGCGTGGGGACAGTGTGGGGAGCACAAGGAAAGGCTCGTGTTCAGTAATGTTCACTCCTAGTATTGGGCTTAACTGTTCTTTGACCCTTCGATGCAGAGATGCTGCAGAAAGTTGGCTCTCTCTCTCTTACAAGAGTGGCTTTATATCTTTTACAGAGATGGCTGTCCAAAACCCATTCATCGAGATGGTTGTTACAGAGTCTTTACATTGATTCATTTTTTTTTTCCCAGGCACTGGCTTTTTTATGGTCCCATTCACCTTTTATTTTTTTTTTT
>WKFP01013939.1:40820-52517 GCA_011057875.1 Pterocles orientalis
TATATATATATATAAAGTTCGATTATGGCCCAAAGGTTATGACAATGAAAATACGATGGTTTCTTCTTTTAATCTAGAAGATTAAGAAGATTTTAAAAACATCAATAACTCTCTTGACGGACCATATTGTTCCATGCAAAGTGATTTCTAACATGTTTCCATGCTATATAATTTTAAACCTCAGATTGCTGAAGAAGTTAAATTCTGACGTAGGTCTCATGTCAGCACACTTTGTGATACCTCTGACGCTCCGGGCACACAGCAAGGCACGGGCTGGATGGAACCACCCTGGCTCAGAGCCAGTTTTCACATCCTGACCCCGGCTGGATGTTGTTCTTGACATAAGCCAATTTAGAGCCACTCAATACTTCGCTACTTTCCAAAAGTCCAGTGGACTTCCCGTGTCAGACTGAAACGCAGTGTGCTTTGAAGTACCGTAGTTAACAGCAGAAAAAATAAATCCTGGACTGGGAGATTTGCAATGATCCAGCAGCTCACATGCGACCTAAAATTTGCCTCGTATAGTCCCAGGAAATGCTGTCCTTTTACTCCAGTTCCTTTTACTCCGGTTCCTTTTAGTCCGGTTCCTTTTACTCCGGTTCCTTTTCTCTGCAAATGCTTTTAAACACGGTTAGCGCAAAGATTTTCTGTTCCAATCGCTTAAACCGCCGTCCGCAATGGAGAAAGCTCCGCCAGGATCCTTTCTGCACTGTGCAGTGCTTTAAAGGAAACAATAAACAGCTCTTTCTTCCCAAGTCGAAGCGTGCCGTGGTATCTTCCCAGGATGAAAGGCTCGCTCTTCCTGACAGGTGCCAGCTTCCCGGGGATGCGGATGAATATTAAAGGGCAATAAATGATGGACAGAGGAGATCGGGAAAATCTTCTCAGCCCAAGACACTCGGCTGTGAACTCTTACTGCCTGTAAAGCACGAATTGTGACCAGGCAAATTGCTGGAGGATTGAGAGCACTGAGCTGGGGAGAGAACAGACCCAGCTCCAAGGAGCCAGACCAAGGCAGTTCGGGTGGTGCCTGGACCTGTGAACAGCTTCCACACTGGGGTGGTACCTGTGTACTGGGGCCGTTCCCCGTAAGAAATAAAATTTCCGTCGTTATTACTCAGTTATTACTTATTGCACTTCACAGCTAAACTGTTTCCCAAATACGTGCCTCCAAATGCTACTGTTTGGAAATACAACTCCTCTCCTAAAACTGTGTTTAGGACTGAAATTAACCAGAAAACTGTGCTAATTACCCAGGGCAATCTGGCGTTCTGAGAATGTTTCCGTTGCCCAGATAACTTTAAGCATCATGTTTTATGTTTCACGTGGCATTTTCCCTTTAGCCGAACGTTTCTCTTCCCCGTGCTGAGATGGTGTCGCCGGCTCCGCACTCCCCCTGACCTGCCGGAGGTTCTCAGCTCGTTAGTCTCCCAGCAGAGAGCTCCCGCAGGAGGTGTCTTTGCTGGGAAGGAGATGTTTCCTTCGCATGAGATGGGAGTTGGTTCCCTCCTGGAAGATGTCTGATGCGTTTTTGCTTCAGGAGTGTCGTAAATACTCAAGTAGAATGAAGTTGGATATGTGGGTGGGTTATAAACGTGACGGTAAGTGACTCTCCATGATAACCGTGGGACAGGACAGAGGAGAGCGCTCGTTGCTGGTGGTTATCATACACATTGCGTTGCTGAGCTCTTATTTATATTTCCTGAAATGTCTTCTCAAGGCGTGAGGAAGGCAGGAGCCATTCCCCCTGTGTGTGTGCACATGTACCTGGAACATGAGAGCATCTTTGTAGGACTCCTGTTCTGCACGGGACATCGTGCGGGAAGGGCTCGGGGCAGCGATGCCCAGCGGCTGGTGCCGTCGGGATGCAGGCTGCAGCCTGGAGCTGCTGGGCTCGTTGGACGCACACAGCTCAGTCTATCAAAGCACATGTTCAGGACCTCCAGGCATCTGGTTTTCTGCCTGACATCAGAAACTTTCAGACATCCGCGTGGTCAAATTGTGGGTTTGATTTTATTTACCCAAGGCAGATTTTTTTCCAAGTCCAAAAGGGAAATCTGTCCATGGAAACCCATATTTATGATGGTTTTAAGGCATGCTCAAATATCCCATCTTCAATAATTTTTTTTTTTTACACATTTTAACAAGGACTGATGCTGCACAGCCAGATCTTTTTCCTGACCACAGAGTGTTTTAAGAAAATTGTGAGCTGGGAGTAATGACGATGTTATTGGCGTAATGGCCATAACTGCTGCGCTTTTGGTTCTGTTTAGTGACAATGGAGCATAACCTGTTGGATCTTTTACGGGTATCTAAACGCTGACAACTAAAGCATCTTAACAAGTGACACGTATCTCGCTGCGTTCCCCCCTGTGCCAGTCACAGGAGTGACACGGTCAGCAGACTGTGTCATTTTTCATGGGAAGGGAAGTGTTCATCATCTAGTCTCATCAGATCTTGTTCCACCAATAAATTCAGAGGATCCTCTTAAGCTCAGACGATATTTCCCGTACGAACACATCGTCTCATAAGCAGCGTTTGCCCGCACGGCCTCCAGGCTGTCTTGCTCACGTCTGTTTACATTGCCCTGTGCGGTTTCCCTGCGGATGTTTCCAAATTGGGAAATTTGAAATGGTGGGGGTCATTATCCATGGAAATGGAGCTCCAGAGAAGGGTGTTCTCCATCTCTGGCTGCTGCCGTCCCAGCGCAGGTGTGTTTCTGAGCGGTGCGGCTCGAGTCGCCTGCGTTGGTGCAGAGAGGATGGGCTAAATCCTGTGTCCTGGTGTGTTGCTACGAGATATCCCCTGGAACTGCCTGAGTGGCAGTAGTGTCATGTATGGACCCGTCCGGTGCTGGTAGGGTCTGTATGTTCTTAAAGGGGTCACAGCGGTCCTTGTCTCCTCATCTGCAATTTTGCTCAACGCTGAGCCCAGGTGTGGCCATGGGCCGGGGATGTCTGTCCCAGGTGATGCTGGAAGGACAGAGGGATGCCACACCAGTCCACCTTGGCACGAACTCTTTCCCCATCCCTGGAGGGGTTCAAGGCCAGGCTGGATGAGGCTTTGGGCAACCTGGGCTGGTGGGAGGTGTCCCTGCCCATGGCAGGGGGTGGCACTGGGTGGGCTTTAATGTCCCTTCCAACCCAACCCATCCTGGGGTTCTATCATCACCCACAAGTTATCACAGCTCTGTTGTGAGCTTTTCTGGTGTGTTTGCACCCCTGTAGGTTCAAGTATTTCCCCCGGCGTGCCTGCTGTTCAGCAGACGGGTTCTTTGCATTATCCCAACCAAGTCGTTAGCTGAGGGTCAGTGTCCTGCAGCAAAGCGTGGGGACAGTGTGGGGAGCACAAGGAAAGGCTCGTGTTCCGTAATGTTCACTCCTAGTATTGGGCTTAACTGTTCTTTGACCCTTTGATGCAGAGATGTTGCAGAAAGTTGGCTCTCTCTCTCTTACAAGAGTGGCTTTATATCTTTTACAGAGATGGCTGTCCAAACCCCATTCATCGAGATGGTTGTTACAGAGTCTTTACATTGATTCATTTTTTTTTTTTCCCAGGCACTGGCTTTTTTATGGTCCTATTCACCTTTTATTTTTTTTTTCCTGTGAATTTTTAATTATTACCTCAGTGTCGCTGGGAAAAGCTGTAGTTGTCTGAGTACTGGTTGTAAAGATTTACTTTAGCTGGAGTCCCGTGGTGCTTCGGTGCCATAAAATGCAGCATTGTAGAATCTCACAGGAAAATTGAGGCTGAGTAATTTTTTTAGAATCAATAAATGCATACATGAGTGCAGCTGCAGATATGTTTGAAGGCGTACGTGCCACATCCATCATTTCTGCTGAAACTCGGTCAGACGTACAGAGCTTTGTTATCTCAGCCCCCGTTGTGGGGACAGCACTGCTCTCGCTCACAGAAAATAAATTTATTGACGTCGTGGTCCGTATTGATCAAAGCACAGCTCTTCTTTGGGCACGGGCTTTCCTGCGTTTAACAAGAAAATACCATGGATAGTAACCTGAGACAGTGGAGAGATTTATTCAAGCGACAGCGCCGGGCACCTTCCCAGCTCACGGTCCCCAGCGGGCACACTCGCAGGTTTTCATTCGACTCCCGCGGTTCGGCCAGACCAGTCAACGGTGACGAACGGGGTTCGGCCAGACCAGTCAACGGTGACGAACGGGGTTTGGTCAGACCAGTCAACGGTGACGAACGGGGTTTGGTCAGACCAGTCAACGGTGACGAACGGGGTTTGGTCAGACCAGTCAACGGTGACGAACGGGGTTTGGTCAGACCAGTCAATGGTGACGAACGGGGTTTGGCCAGACCAGTCAACGGTGACGAATGGGGCTGGTCCCTGGCCGCCGTCAGGCTCGGCTGGTCCAGGGCTGGTCCCTACAACAGCTCCGTTACCCTGCAGCCCCTGGGCACTGTGGCACAGAAGATTGGGTTGGTGCATCAATTCTGTGCCTGTTCCCCAGAACTAATCCATTTTCCAGAGGTCAGATTTTCCGCAGTGTTAACGATGAGGGTGCTGTTCAGCTCTCCCTCACATATTTTTAGTGGCGTAACTCTCGAATTGCTCCTGGTCAATGACCCCTTTTCATTGCTGGTTATCTTTTATATGTAGCACAATGAATTAATTATAGCAGGGGAAAAAACATCTTTTGAGTCACATTTTGTGCTTCTGTTTAGTGAGAAAAAATAAAATAAAGTGAGAGCTGATACAAAATAAAATCAAATCTCCCTGGGCGGGGAGTGCTTTGTTTCCTTGGATTTTCAATGTAAATATGTAGACAACTAATCCCAAAGGAAAGTTGGGAAATTGTCCTCTCTAGCCCTCGTTCTGCTTTAACGCAGTGATACCGGCTGGACCGTGTCTTGTTCTGGCAATAGTGAGGACTGTGGTGATGGAGGCAGGGGTGATGCTGCGTGGGCTCTCTGCTGGTGGTTCTGCTGGGGCAGGTCTGGGAGAGGTTCTTGCTGCGCACAGACTGCTCCTAGGTGGGGGTATGGTGTGTAAGGCTTGATGCCCACAGCATGAGTTTCCAAAAGGCATCCTAGGTCTGCCTGTTTATCACTCTTCCCGCTACAAAAATGAATTGTTTTTTCATCCTTATGTGTGAATCCCACCCTATATAAAAAGCTTGAGATCTGGGCGGTGAGAGGTGAGGGTGTTCCATCATCCCTGAGCGGATGAGAGCCTGGCACTCATTCCCTTTCTGCACCGGGCAGACCCTCCACAACTGGAATTCTTCCCAAAGTGTTGGCCTCGCATCTCATTACACATGCAAATCAGGTAATTACTCGGTGGTATGCAATTGCATGCACATGTTTGTGTGGGTAATTCTGAAAATGGTGCCTCAGGTGCTAAATGTTCATCTTTTTCCACACGCACCACTCAACTATTTATTTTGATGCATCCAAATCTGTGTCTGCTTTGACACAAGCAAAAAACTGTATCCCTTGGAAATTCAACCCTGTTAGGAGATAATTGTGGTTTCCCATAGGAAGGAAGAATAGTTCTTTTTATTTTTGATCCATAGTTGGTTTTACAATAGGAATAAGCTCTTTGTGGAATATTTGCAATGAAAGAGCGTTGGGATTGATTGAACGCCTCAGGTTCCTCTTGGCCATTAATCAAACTTGGCAGTCATTTATTGCTTTGAACAGTGCAAGGCAGCAGAGATAATCCTTTAAATATAATAAGCCCCTTCAATATAATGAAGTATAAATTCTAGCGTGGTGATGTAAAAGTTATGTCTTTCAGTAATAACACAGTAATAGTGTGTTGCTAGTAACGGATGCTCCTGGTTTTTTAAATTCTGGTAAGCATAAACTGTTTATCGTTTATGTGCAAACAATTTTTGCTAAAAAAAACCAAAACAAACCCTCCCTTTTTACATCTATTTAGTTAAAAAAAAAAGAAGTTAAAAGATTGGAAGAGGAAACCCCAAATCTGTGTGTATGGAGCCTCCCTCCCCACACCCCCAGCCCAGCGAGTTCACTCAGATCACGGCTAATCTTCTTATGACATCGTTTCCCTCAGGGATTTCAGAGACCAGCCCTTGATTTTAAATACTGCAGAGTCTCGGGGATTAGTCACAGTTTCCCTTCGGAGTGCAGAGCTGCAGCCCAGCAGCTGCTTGGACTCTGGTCTCTTGGTGATGGCCAAGACCAACGGTCCCACAGTCAGATGGAGCCAAGAGACACATTGGGTGGGCGTGGGGCGATGAGCAGAGCCCCGGCATCCATGTGGGGTGTGGTGGTGTGCGATGCTTTACAACGCTAACAAACATTTGGATTATATATGAGGCTGCACAACAAAAAAAATGTAAATGGCAATATCCCAGAATCTGTGCCCATTGCGGAGTGGCGGGGGACAGCGGCTTTCTGCACAGCATCTTCCCTTCCTCTTCCAGACTGCCCCAACTGCCCAGTTTCTTTTTGGTTGGAGACAAGAAAGACCTTCCTGGGATGCGCACCAGGATTTATCTTTTACTAGAGCTTGGAATTTTCTAGGAAGCTTGCTTACCCCAAATGTTTTTCCTTTCTGGTCTCTGTCCGTTTACGGATAGACCCAATTAGTCAGATTTCAATCTGAGCTCTCGGCCCCGGGTGTAACGATGGCTCTCTGATGCCTGCTGGTGAGAGCCACACAAATTGCTTTATGCACGTGTCTGCTCTCTGCTGGGCTTTACTTGACCCGCGAAGGGTCCTGCTTCTCGTCCAAGGCATTGGGACGGGAGCTGGAGTCTTGGCGCTGGAGATCAGACCCTGCGATGGAGTTCAGAGCAAGGGGAGCTCATGGTGTTATGGGACAGGGACCAACAGAGTCGAAGACTTCTCTAGTTCCGATGTGTGCTCCTGGAAGTCAGGTTGGGAAGCACCAATGATGTCCACAAATGCTCCACAAGGACCTCTTAGACAAGCTGCTCTTAAAACTTTACTCCTGGCGTTCTGCTGGTTTTTTATTATTAATATCTTCGGTCTACTTATCTTGACCTCTGTGTCTATCAATAAGCATGTTTCTTTCTCGTTCTACTCAAACCACCCAAAAGTACAAAATTCGGCCAATTCCCAAGTGTCATTCTCTGTATGGGCACAGGAGATGTGAGGACAGAGCACCTTGCCGTTCCTGCTGCCGCACAAGTGCCTGTTTCCTTTCCCAATCGGGGGAATTGTTGCTCCTGTAGATCCCCCGGAGCCAGCCGGAGGCTGGGGTAGAGCTGCACCCCCTGGGACCTGCCGTGCCCAACTGGTCTTGGGCTCTCGGGTCAGCTCACTCATTTTAGGCACGTGCCAAATCCTCAACGTTGTATTAGATGGATTTAATTGGGACAGCGCGAGGGATTAACTCTCCATCAACAGCCCCTGCCCTGCGCCAGACGGGAGGGACTCCCTGGCAGGCCCGGTTTTCACCAGGCATCCCCTAGCAGCTGTATCTCATTGACTTGGGAGTTTACTTTGCCATCCCGACACCTCCCGAGGTGTAAATGGCACACACCCTGGATGGCTGTTCCATCTCTGAGGGCACATCCCCAGAGAGACGCCCATCGCCATCTGGCCACGATACCTGCCTCGCCCTTCCCTGCAGAGCTTTGTCTCATGGCTCAATCTGGTTTTTCCTATTATATTTAATTTTTAAGGACCGTAACCGTGACTTTCAAGGACCGTGACAATCTGGGTTATTTACGGTGGCAGGCTGAGCACCAAGCTGAACATTCGAGATATGCAGGAGTTTCAGAGCAGATCTGTTCCTGCTCCATGCAGAGACAATTTTGCACATTAACAAAACTTTCTTTCAATATTTATAACATTACCAATTAAATTCAAGTATAAGTAATAATAATTAGACTGGAAAAAACATCATAGCCCTGTAGACTTAACCTGTACTGAGCTAAACTTGAAAAGCAAGATTTATCAAAGTGATATTTTATTTCTTTGCAGTTGCATCTCATCAGTCATTGAAATACCTTCTTCTGTAAGGCTTAACCTGGGAATAAGCTGTCCTTTTCATGTGATAAGTTTTTTTTTTTATGTGATGAGTTTTCGTAATTCATTTTTTACTCATTATTTTGTTGTCTGTTCCCTTCAGAACTTAGTGGTGGCCACCGGCTGGAAGCGTGTATTTTATTTTGAAACTTTAGAGATAGAAAATATATCGGTTTCAGGTCCAGAAAATACACGGGAAACCTTAGAAGTTATTTGTCTGAGAAATTAAAGCCATCATCTGGAATGGGCAATATTTACAGTATCTCTCCAGTTTTGTTTCGCAGCTTCGGTGTAAATCCTCAGTTCCACAGAAATTTATTATTTACCTTTGTCGCTGGAGACCTTGTCTCAGGTTATTTATCATACGTATTGTGTACGATTATATTTCAGCCGCAAATTATCCCTGGCAGACGTGAGTGTTTGTTGGCACCTCTCTTTATTACACTGTGTACTCGGCAATTCGTTTGTCCTCATCCAGTCGGGGTGTCAGGCGCGCGGGTTCCGTGATTTATTACCAGGCTCCAACACTCTTTGTCTTGAGCATCCAGCTGCTCTCCAGCTGTTAGTTGAGCACGTGTCTTACTTTAAGAAGGTTTTAACTGTACTGTAAGAGCTCGAATGTAATTCCTCTCCCTAATCCGATGTGATTATGTCGTGCGCCGTGATCGTTGCCGGTAGTCTTTCTGCTCTTTGTTGCTCTGGATGTGCCTATAACCCATAGCCAGTGACATATTTATTTCTCTACTTAGTTGGAACTTTGGGAAAAAACACTAATTTTAGTTCAGGTAGTTTGGAGGTCAAAGCAAACAGTACTTAAATATGTAGTAAACAGTGAGTAATATGTCTGTACTTAAATATGTAGTAGACGGTGAGTAGTATGTCTGTCATGGGGAAATTGCATTCCTACATAGCACTGGTGTCTGTAGAAGTTTAATGGCCATTGTTTAAGACACGTTAATTGTTATAAACATTTATTTCAGTACTTGTACTTAATTCAGGGTAGAATTTTAAAATTTGACTGTGTGTTTGGTTGATCGTCCTAATTCAACCCGCGATGCATTCAAGGAAATTCTCCTGTAAGAGGAAGGGTATTTTTCTCCTCTCGAAGAGTTTGATAATCCTGATGGTGTTATTTCATCTGCAAACGCTCCCCAGTTTGTGCCTTCAGTGAAAACTTTGCACCAAAGTAATGGCAGGTGTCGGTTCTCCTGCTGCATTTGATCACAAAGCCAACTTCATTTTATCCAGGGGCTGTCTGTGGGTTTGTCCCCACGGTACTGCTCAGGGGTGTGGGGTTTTTCCAGGGCAGGGGGTTTACTTCAGGCAATAGAAGAAATCAGCCGGGTTTACCATGGGGATGCTCAAGCAGCAGAACATCCGAGGTTGCAGGAACTGTTCAATGATTTTGGTATTTGGGTGACACGACTGCATGTAGAAAGACAGGATTTATGTACAGTTATTGGTTCATCTCATCGCTTTTGAAGTTTATAACAGTAATGATAATTATTTTCAACTGTGCAGTCTGAAAAAAAAAAAAGTGAATTTTTTTTCTGATAGTTTCGGCTCCTGGTGCGTGCCCACAGGTGTGCAGTGGTGTGCTCGGTCAGGCAGGCACTGGTCCGGCTGTAGTTTGTCATTTTTGCATACTCCCATCCTGGCCATTGAGCTGGGGAGTTGGAACTCGATGACCTTTAAGGTCCCTCCCAACCCAAAGCATCCTGTGATTCCGTGATTCTGTGACGTGAGGTGAGCCCCAGCCCGCGGCCGGCCGGCTCAGCCCTGCTTAGTGGCATTTGTGCTTGATGCCAGTGTGACAGCTTCACGTAAGTCCTGGGAAATGGGCTCAGTTGCAAATTTATTGCATTTTCCATCAGGCAGAAAATCGTGACCGTGTCTCTTTTTGCACACCACGGGGAACACTTCTTATTTAACAGGGATGTTTTCTACAGACTGCTGTCTGCCGTTCTTTTAAATTATTTTCTTTAGAGTAGTTACTATTGAGAGGTTTTATTTCTACAGCCAGCGTGAAAAAAAAAATTCCCTTTGTGCGCGGTGGTGGAGCTGGGGTGGAGGCGAACGCGTGGCCGGGTCACGCAGCAAAGCTGGGCACTGGGGGGTCTGGGGGAACACGATGTGACATCTGTGGACCTTGTCCTGAGGGTCTGATCCCTTGAGTCTGTCCCCAGAGGAGCCAGAGCTCCCTCTGCTTGCAGGCAGTTTGTATATCGTGTTAATTAGGTTTATATTAGTACGTAAAGGCATTCTGTATGCCATATGGTTAGATCTGTATTTATTTGGAAGATGGTAACTCTGGATGGTAGTAACAGCGGTGAGCAACCAGCATGGATGTGACCTTTGGAACTGGATGGAAGCATGAAGGTTTCCAATATTATATGTTTTAAACTTTCCAGTAAATTAGAAAAAATAGGGGAAGGACCGATCTTTATCCACACTGTGAATTACAGTTAATTTCTAGATTATAAAAAAAGTAGAATATTTCTTTGATCAATTTAAATTATCATTATAAAAAAAGTAGAAGTTGATCAATTTAAATTAGCAGGTGGGCCAAATTCTAGTCTAACGTTAATTAATGACTTTGGTGACACGATGGGTGATATCAGCTCAGGGTACTGTCCAGAATTTTCTTTATCTCAAAGTATGAGAAAAATATGGTGAGGAAGCAGTCTTGTTGCACCCAATTGGAAGTGACGCGTGTATTAAACTCGTAAGAACAATCTTTCTGGTGCTTTAATTATACAACAGCACAACGTCCGCAGTGCTGTCACGTTGTGTTCCGCGCCCGGATTGCCATCCCGGCAAATCGGGAGTAATTGAGCAGGGATTATCCGTGGCAGTGGCGACACAAGCATTCCCTTTGTTAAGCCAGTGCTACAAAGACTTTTTTGTGAATAAGGATCAAGATTTTTAACAAGCCTGGCACTCGGATCCACCGCCTCTCTGCCAGGCACTCAAAGGCGGAGCGTTGCGTGGGGCGCAAGGGTCGTTGCCTTCCTAACGGGGTCCTGGGGGATTGTGGCTGGAGACGGGGGTTTCTGCACATCCCCCAGCTCTGGGATTTCCCGTTGGACAAGGTGTTAGAAATGGGAACAGCTTGCCAAGAGCTTCTGCTCGCCCGGTAGCAAGTCAACGTGCTGGGATGAGTTTGCAATAATACCCCAGAGGGGGTTTATCTCCAACGATCTGTAGGTGGGCTCTTGTGAGATGCTTTGCGGCAGCTTGGCCGCGTTTGGGTTTTGAAACGCTTTTCTGGGGGTGTGCGGCGGCTTCAGCAAGTTACTGAAAAGGTGAAACCTGCGCTCACGATAAACAGCCAGTGTCTCTGTTTTGAGAAAGATTAAATAAAATCCTTATAATTGTGTCATTATGTATGTCATTGTATGTCATACTACGCTTCTGGGGATTTTTGGGGGTGGGAGCATCTCCAAAGATATAAGTCTGTGGAACACCAGTCGTTCACAGGGAGAAAAAACATGCCATTGTCCATTATATGCAAAAATAAAATTAAAAATAATTAAAAATAATTTTAAAAAAAATATAAAATTAAAAAAATAACCCAAACCAGCCAACTAAAAAAAACAGAGAGAGAAAAAGTATCGCAGGCATGTTTTCAGGCCAGGAGGGGGATGCAGCCCACTTGATCGCTCTCCAAGGATGCTGTCTGTGTTCCTGCGGCTCCTCTCCTGG
>WKFP01013939.1:52537-71982 GCA_011057875.1 Pterocles orientalis
CTTTTTTTTTTTTTTTAATTTAATGAAAAGGAGAGCTAGGAGCAGGCTCCTGCACCTCTGTGTTAGTGAAGTTTCTCAGGATCTGGTCTCACCAGATTCCTTTATTTTCTTTGCAATGAAGGAGGGAAGTCCTGGGTCTGGGAGGGTTAATTCATAAACGTGGGGGACCAGTTTTGGGGAGGGCTGTTTGGGTAGACGGCATCTTCCAGTGTCCCCAGGCCCAACCTGCTTGACCCCATTTCACCTCGCCCTTATTCAATGGGTCAACCCACCTTGTATCCAGCACTATTTTTTCTCCTGTTATTGAATGTAATTTTAATAAAACATAATTTTCCATGAGTAGTGGTGACCACTGGTTTTTGCTGCACAAGCAAAGAAAGGATTCCTGGGCAGGTTTGAAAGGTGGCATCACCGTGCATTTTGAGGGGGGAAAAAAAAATATCACATTTTGATGAGTTTAATTGTTCGCAAACTGGTTGTTTGTGAAAAGGTAATTCAGCATCGAGAATGAGTAATGCGGGCGAATTGCTGTGCGGAGCACAGAGCAGTTATTTACCATGGTTACCCCGGGAGATGGAGGAATTATTCTGAGAGGTACCGGAGATCCTGTTTACCTTTCACTCTTACCGTCTTTCAAATGTGCGCTTTCCCTATCTCTGTACAAACAAACAAAAAAACAATTTGGGGTATATATATCCAATTTTGGATCATAGCGTTTGTCATTAAAAATCTCACTGCTGGGGCTTGGCTAGGGTGGGGTGGAAGGTGATGTCCATGGCCAGCGTGGTGCCCCAGGGGAAAGCTGCCTTCTCCCCAGCCCCAGCCCTGCGTGTGTGCTGCTAGGCTGGGGAGGACACAGGTTCTGATCTGGAATGGCAATCTTTATTCTCTTACCCCTTGGCGTACGTTGGTCCTGCCGAATTGCCGCGTACGTCGGTGGCAGAGGAACCTTTGGGGTTGTCAACTGAGAGCGTGCTTAGGAGGAAACACATCTTAGCACATTAATACAAAAAAAAAAATTAGAAAGGCATAATGAATCAATTCCAAATTGCTGTTGTAAATGATGATAACATCTATTTCTGCTTGGATGTTTTTTCTCAAGTTCTTCTGAGGGTTAGAGACCCACAGCATCAATGTATGGTTTGTATGGTTTCAGGTCTCCTTTTTTGTGCCCAGCCCTCCTGCACACAGGCTGGTTGCATCCTGCTGCGACAAGAGGCATTTCTGATCCCCACACCTTCAGCTCCTGGCAGCCTGGCGCTCCTCCTGTCTTTGGATGCTTTTTTTCACGAAAGAAAAAAAAAAATGTCCCTGCATAGGAGCTGGTTAGTGGCAGTTTCCAAGGAGTCGCTCTCTTTGGTGCTCCTTCTTGTTTGTGTTACAGTCAGCGGAACAGAGAAAAGGAAGATGAATTTGTCAAGCAAATAGAAGTTATTGGGTCCTGTGTTCTCCACAGCCAGCAGGCAGTCGATGGTTAACGCTGTGATTAGGTGCCGGTTACTATCCTTTGGTTTCTCACAAGTGCCCAGGCCATTCCTCCTGCAAAATGCTTTGAGACTGAATTAAGTAAAATAATAGAACGGGTTGTGACTTTTGCTTCGCTTTCATCTTTTAGAAGTTTTGTTTTAATATTTAACAATATCTTAATATTTAATGTGACTAGAGCTTTACATAAGCTTGTTATTCTGGAGCGACGCGGAGAAGCTGCCCGGCTAACGGGGCCGTTAAGATGCTGGACAGGCTGTGGTTTGGCTGGTCAGTAACACACTTGTCCGTGAGCACAACCAGGTGTCTGCTCCCGCTTCACAAAGTTCCTTGGTCAGCCGTCCTTTGGAAAGTTTGGGCTTTTGAAGAGTTGCTCAGCTGGTGATTGCAAATGGAGACAAACGACGTTATTTCCTCCCTCATCAAATACTCTTCCAGTTGCCCTGGAAAAACTGTCGCTGCCAGTGGGGATTGTCTGCCTGTAGAATGCCGAGGGCTTGTGCTTCCAAATATTTTCTGAGGTTTATTTCTTCCTCTGCAAAACTCAGACGTGCGTGAGGAGTTTTGACACCTTTTTCATTTTTTTTCATTCTTAAAAAAAAACCCCAAACCCCCCCAAAATCCCCAAACAAAAAAACCCACTCCATCCCCCAAATAACCAAATTTCTGTGACAAGAATAAATGGATTATTAGCAGTGTTAGAGCCGTGTTGCTGTGGGTGTTTGCTGGAGTTATGATGTGTTGTGTTGTACCAAACTCCGCTCAGCCTAGGAGAAGCCAAGCCCCAGCTGCTGGCTTCTCGTGGTGGTAAAGTTGTGGGTGAGAGTAACTTTGCACCCGAGAAAGGGAGGCTGGTGGAAATCTCCTCGGCTTTGCCTGTGCAATGTCTTCTGTGGGGCTGTGCTCACTCAGACAGGCTTGGTTTGGGGGGCTGTGGGTTTTGGGGGGCGTTTTGCAAGCTGGGAATTCTCACCCCCACCCACTGCTTCTCCCCATCCCGGGGCCGCGATGGTGTGGAGGTCTGTACGGTCACAGGGAGAAAAAAAAATCTGTAATAGAAATGAGTGATGAACCGGAGCCCAGGTTTTGTGAGGGATCTGAGCGTTCCACAGAGGTTCTCCCGTTTTCATTTCGTTGCGGTGTGGAGTATTTCTTCAGCCACGCGCTCTAAGGGCCGCGTGGATTGGCAACACCCGTGTTCTCCGCTCTTCTGCCACCCCTGCTATGAGCCCTACTGCGACAGAGCACAGCAATCGAAAAAATGTGATGGAAACGCCTTCAGACCTGTTGTTGTGTATAAAAGACGCATTTTTCTCCTGTGCCAAGCCGTCTTTGATTTTTCATACCCTAGAAAATTAGGAATTAGAAAATAAGTATGACTTTTCCGTTGGCTTGTAGCTGGGTGAATTCATGGTGCTGGTCCTTACACTGCCTGCAGCCTAGCGTGAGCAAAGTCCTCAGCTCTCTGCATGTAACCGACTGTCAGAAACTCTGGGACTAGTCCCCGTCCGACATTTTTAGGTTTAACTCATTTCTAGTAGTTGAAGCATGTATTTTATTCCCCAGGTATGGAAAACAGAGAAAACTGCAAACCGCTGTTATTTAACATACAACTGAAAAGAAAGCTAAAAAAAAAAAAAAAGGTAATAGTCCATTCTTTGTAAATATTATGTGCGTGGTAGCAAAACAAATCTTTCTTTTGAGACAGTTCACTTTTGTTTTCTGACTTAATATTATTGTTTCTTTCTTGGGATAATGTGTGCATGCACATACAGATGTATACATAGGGCAGCGTCTATAAACGTACACATATGTGAATGTACGTAAGATACAACTTTTAAAAAGCAGCATCCTGAGGCTGTTCAAGCAGAAAGGGAGGTTTTCCAGCACCCCCGTGCACAGACTGTCCTCAGGGAACAGTGCGGTCTGTATAGAGCTGCTTGCTGGTTTGAAGAACTGTTTCTGAGATTTGAAAAGTTCTTCATGAATCCATCCCATTTTGCTAGAATTCTGCTTATTTGGCATGTCTTGCTGGTTTTAATTTTTCTTTGTGAGAATTAAGGTTGTTAATAACTCTCCTAGATCTTCTCAGGCTTCGGCGCCAGACCCAGACCGACAGCGGCTCCACCCCGAAGCCGTTGCGAGCTCTCTCTGCACCTCCTCTCCCAAACACAAAGTGGGTTTCCCACTTGACTTGTAAAAAGCCGTTCTTAAATCTCCCTTCCAGTCAATTAAACTCATTAATTAGAAGAAGATAAAGATCAGTGAGTAAAGGCTGAGCTAATATAGGCTTAATGCATTGTTGGAGTGTGCTTTGTCAAACACACCAGTAATTGCTCCTTTAATTCATCCGTTTCGGCATTGCTGATTTAAATGTCTTTCTGGACGCTTTGGAGTCAGCTGTCATTTTTTGTAATGTCTGCTGGTTGCATATCAAAATGTCAGGTTATTATGCCCAATACATTATCTGTGACTTCAGTTTCCTTAAAACCTCTGATGGATATGGCAGTTCTTACAAAAAGTTAGTCCTGATCCGAGACTTATTTCCATCGTAACACGAAAAGGCAGCTCTCTTTGCCTAGGGGTTCATTTATGTGTCACCTTTGCATAATTGCAATGTCATGGGGACTCTCCCTCTCTCAGCTGCTTCCCTTTCCGCAGCATCGTTGGAGACAGTCAGAGCCTTTGTAATCCGAGGTCAAGTTGGGAAGTCCTTCAGATGACTTCTGCTGGTGTGTCCTATCAAGTCATTGGCTTGTCTTGCTCGTTATTTGTGTGCAAAGGAACGAGTCACCCTCCTGCTGAGTAACCCAGTCGTCTTCAGCAGCTCCTACCACGCCAAAGACGCGGATAAATCTCAGGGGCTAGATGCGCTTGGCCATGGGAGAGGGAAATAGCAAGTTTCATGAATGATTCGAATCCTCATGAAACTTGAAAGCAAACAGAATTGCACTGGTGAGCATTGAATAATAACGATTTGAAAAGCTTTTATTCAATATATAAATTGGGGAAATATCTGCCTAGAGCTGGAAGGAGAATGTAGGCGGCTGAACAAAGAACTAGCTCAAATGCCAAATCTTATCCCATCCTCGGAAAACATCCAGCAAAGGCCCAGCCCACAACAAAAGACTCCATGTAAAATGTTAAAACAATTATTTTTACAGGAGACAAAAAAAAAAGGATGAAATATTTAATAAAATGTCAATTTCTTAAAGGTCTTCAGCCGAATCGATTGTTGGAGACTGCTGAGTTCAATGTCAGGAGCCACTGGAGAGTTGGAAAGGAAGCTTATACCTAGAGTCAATCTAAATTACTTATTTTCCTGTAAGGTTTTCATAAAAGCATTTGATTATAAACTTCCAGCAATAGGTTCCAGAAACTGTCTGTGGGTATACACACGTGTGTGTATAGATATCTAAATAAATACCGAAACACTCTACTTTTTTCTTTGGTTGGGTCCGGGGTGCTCAGAGGTCCGTACACAAAGGTTTGCTGTAAACGCCAACGCACCGAGTTGGAGAATGCACAGAGGATTTAATCACCTTTCTATGCACAGGGCAGCTCCAGAATTCTTTCTGTGTTCTGTGAATGTTCATTATTTTCTTAGTCTCCCCTCTCCAGGTCATTAACGAGGATCAAAACCCAAGTGCCTAAGTAGCATTCCCTTTGACAAGACAGCCAACTCTTCCAGTTGATTCTCACCAGCCGTGTCTCTGATAATTTCTGCTCTCCTCTGGGTTCTTTCTCAGCTATGTTCCTGGAAGCGCAGTGATGCTCGAGCCTCTTTTATAATGGGGCTCAGGTTATCATAGGCCTTGCTAAATATTTTAGTACTTGGAACTAATTAGCTACTGAGCAAGTGACTTTTTGATAGTGAATGTTGGTGGTTTATTCATTCTCCATTTTTTTAATTTTTTTTTTCCAAATTACCAAACAAGTCTGGATAAAACAGTCACCAATAAAGACATGGGTAACAGTTTGGAAGACTGTCAGTTTTGTTCCAACGCCACACACCCAGTCTGCTGTTCCTTACAATCCTCTCAGGCTTTCATCAGAAATTACTTGAGCTGAGCTACCTTGTTTTGGGTATTTACCAGTGAACGGACTTGACTTTGTTTATAACTGGTAATGGGAATGACCAAGAGAGAAACGATGGTCCGGTGCTGAAGATGCTATCCCAGAAATAAGTGTTATTTCACGAATGTTTGGCCTCTGCTTGCCTGTTGCTATAGACTACGGGCTGGAGGAAAGGGAGATGAGAGAACGACCAAATGGTCCTAAGAACTGTGATACTGGACGAGGGTCTACTGCTTGTAATTTTACTATTACTTTGTGTGATGCCAGGTTATGGGCAAGGGCAAATCTCATCCAAAATGCTAAAATTTCATATGAAATCTGATCGAAAAGGTAAGAAGGGGTCACAGGCATGTCTAAAAATACGTTGTCCCATGATTGCCTTTTGTTGGACTCCACTCACCTCAGCAATTGTAATTTTTTTCTTTGAAATTTTCCATTAATTTCTAAGCTTTTTATCGGCAAAGACAGGCTTTTAAAACAAAGAAAACAGTACAATAGTGTGTTGTGACTGACAGAGCTAGGAGCAGTGCAATAAGTTTCAGAAATCCCAGGCCAGAAGGAGGGGCTGGCCGCGCCGTGCAGAAGGACGTTCACAGCTGGAAGAGGCAGGCGCCTCGTTGAGACACCGCGGAGTCTAATTGCTGTGGCTGCAGCTCGGGCTGGTTGAGACTGTCCCTGTCAAGGTCACGGGTATTTTTCTCAGAGTGTCAGGCTTTGATTTATCTTCCACTGCAATATTCCTTGAACCCGGTACTGTAAACAATAATTACATCCCGTCCCCTTGGCCGCTGTCGCGGCACTCTATGCATATCAGCGTCTTGCAGAGTCTCCAGCCGGTTTTGATCCACCTCCTGTAGCTTTCCATAGCGCGTTTTGTCACAAAAAATGATTGCTGCGCTACCTTTGTGCCTTGTCCGGGGTTTTTGTACCTGGGAGGTGGATTACATCCAAAGTCACCCAAGCACTGAAGGCTTCACTCTACGAGTGTTTTCCTTTCCTGTTTTACCGCTGCTCTTCATCTGTTTTCTATTCAGCCAGAGCTCGCTTCCTCTATTGTCGCTTTTTTGCGGTGTGGGTATTAAACTGCCACTGGAAAAACAAGAACATCCGACCATCAGTGTAGAAACATGTACTCTCTGTTCTCTCACCTGCAAACACAATAGTTGTGTTATTCTGGTTCTAATTCTCACTCTGCTGCTATTAAGGAACAATTTAAGCGTTGTCACTTTATGTTCCTGCCAATTCTCACGGCATTTAAAAAAACACCCCAACAAACAGGTGCAGAACCTTGCAGGAGCCGTCAGAGCTGGCTAGTGACTTAAATAAGCTGCAGGCAGCCTTCCCGTATCTCTGGGAATTTGGCTAGCAGCCTTAGAAACTCGGAGAGTCATCCTTCCGGTGTACGGGGAACCTTTCCTGGGGAGGTGTTACATTTCTGCTGGATATGAGCTAATAAGGAACGTGTGGGAACGCTGGTTTTCTGATGGTGAATTTGCAGTGAACAGCAAATGGGATGCTTTCACCCTTCTTACCTATTTCAGGGATACATCTTACCAGGTAAGGCTGGTTTCTTACCAAATGGGGTCTTCTGTCCTCTGTCCCTCTTTTTCCCACCCATTGAGACATTCTCAGTTTCTTTCTTGTGATTGTCCTTGCC
This sequence comes from Pterocles orientalis, assembly GCA_011057875.1. NCBI lineage: Eukaryota > Metazoa > Chordata > Aves > Pterocliformes > Pteroclidae > Pterocles > Pterocles orientalis. Next base: position 59,757 of record WKFP01013939.1, read on the forward strand.
CCCATTTCCGTGAGACTTGCCTGCTGGGAAGAGATGCTGGGACCAGGAGATGTCGTGATCAAGAGAGTCGGGGACTAGGAGATGATGGGAAGAGATGCTGGAACCAGGAGATGCTGAGATCAGGAGATGCTGGGACCCGGAGATGCTGAGATCAGGAGAGTTGCAGGAGATGCTGAGATCAGGAGATGCTGGGACCAGGAGATGCTGAGATCAGGAGAGTTGGGGACCAGGAGATGCTGAGATCAGGAGATGCTGGGACCAGGAGATGCTAAGATCAGGAGAGTTGGGGACCAGGAGATGCTGAGATCAGGAGAGTCAGGGACCAGCCTGGGGCTGCCTACCTGCACTGAGTTTTCGGGAAGCCTGACCACGTTTGCCCCTAGATGCCATCTGCCCAAAGGAGATGGCAAAGGCTGAGTTTCTCCTGCCTTTCACAGTTTGGGAGCATTGATAAAGTCTCTTTTCTCCTTTCCGTGTAGCTCTTCTCTTGGTTGAGCCTCCCATCCTTTGGTGGGATTTGATGTAAATAGGCCAGTGGGTTCAAAAATAACTGGGAGGGGCATGCTGATGGGTATCGCACAATTGCCTGCGCCTGGTTTTGTTGGCAAGCGAGGCGAAAAGGATTTTGACAGTCAGTTTATGTGAAAAAATATCAGTTTCTATGGAAAAGGGGAAAGTTAAAGCTTTTCTCCTTTGAGTCCCAGACAGCTCTTAATTTCTGCTGGAAATTCTTCTGCTTGCAGGACCGTGCTCTACCTCGGTCCACATCTGTGCACAGCAGGATTGGTGCCCGTTCCAGAAAGGCAGGTCTGGCAGGCACTAGATTCGGCTTTGATCTGAAGCCAGACCATGCTCCTCCTCCTTTTCCATTCCTTAGAACAGAGAATGATTTGGTTTATCACCTGGCCTGAAGAAGGATGCTGCTCAGAGCAATGATGTTTCTGTAGCCCTAACCCCTCCAGCAGCTCTGCTCCCCCGCACCCATCCGGGGGTAATTGCTGCTCTTCTGACGCAGCTACTGATACTGGATTTATAAGATGGTTTGTCTTTGGTCCCCATAATGAATTATAAAGTGATATGTCTTTTGAAAAAGGTGTGAGGTTAGTAATTATATTTAGCCAGCGAACTGTAATTACTGGAGTGTCCGTTTGGGACCGTTCTGGCAAGCTGCTTACTTGTAGGTGATGAGAAATGTGTATCACTGGGTTGTTTGGTGGCTTTTTTTTTTTTTTTAAATAATTCCATTACGAAGAGAAGTTGTTACAGGATGAAGTTGTTATGTCGGAAAAAAATGAACGTGACAGCGGTATTGCAAGCTTGGCGATTGGTATAGATTAGAGGAAATGAAAAATGATAGGATGCAGAGTAGCAATTCAAACGTTGGACAGGTTTCATAATAAAAAAGCAGTTCATCTTGCATTGGAAGTCTCTGGTAAAATTTGTTAAAGTTCTGGAAGTCAGCCAAGCGGCATCCTTAAGAAGGAGTGAAGTATCCAATTGGTTTGACAAGCACAGCAGCGAGGGAAAAGGTGGATGCTGTAGGTCTGTAACACCTCCGCCTGCACGTAACGTTTCTTTAACGTGGGCACAGACAGCGCTGGATTGGGTGGAGCTGGACTGAGGTCGATGGGGAAAGGGAGATGCAGGCAAAGGGCTGCTGTAAGGGATGTCTGAATTCCCACCGAAATTATGTCGGACAGTATGGGTCCGTGCCCTGCCCTGGGGACCACGACTGCGGGATCCACTATGACTTGCCACAGCGCAGGGTCTCATCACGGCTGTTTGTGGACCTTAGTGGAGCACAGAATGGTTTGGGGTGGAAGGGACCTTAAAGCCCATCCAGTGCCACCCCCTGCCATGGGCAGGGACACCTCCCACCAGCCCAGGTTGCCCAAAGCCTCATCCAGCCTGGCCTTGGACCCCTCCAGGGATGGGGCATCCACAGCTTCGGATTGTCCCAGCCAGTCCTGGTCAAATAAAACCTGATGTAATTTTGGTGGAATGTATGTGACCGGTGAATACCCCTGATACGCTCACACGGAAAAGTTCATCTGCAGTCCATGGGTTTGAAGCACCATTAATAGACGGCAAGTTGTTAAATGTTCCAGCTTGCTCATGGGTCATTCACAACCACAGAGTAATTGCGGAATACGTTCCCTGGTTTGAAATATTTGCCTAGTTAGCCACTAGTGTCTGAAGTACTTCAGATTAAATCACCCAGAGGAATTAACAGTTTAATCTGAAGCAATGTGAAAAATCACAGACAATTTTTGGTAGAGTCAGCTGGCTGGCTTTCCTGCAGTGCTACAGGTGCTCAAATACTGCGCTAAGGGTTTCAAACAACATATAATTACTGTTGATTGAAAACACGTCTTTTTTGTATTGCACTAAGACAAAAAAAAAAAAAAAAGCAGTGTAGTTGATGGAGAGCAAAGTTTGGATTCCGCACAGCTGTTCCTTCTGGAATTGCCCGTTACAGCGCTGCGGTGATAACGGCCCCCATGGCCAGCGTGTCCACCCAAACCGCCCGGCCACCATGGGTGTGGGTGACTCGCTTCTGGAGAGGGGATCGCTCCATGGCAGCCCCCCGTGAGAGCTAACAGAGGTCTGACAAGTTCTTCTTTTCTACCCGTGTTCGTAAAGCGTGTCCCAGTCCTTTCTTCTGCCTTTGTACCGCGTTCAGATAGACCTGATGGTTCAAAAATATCTGAAATTTCTGTCTCACAAAGGCACAAGGCACTTAGATTTTTTTGTTCTTAGATGATTCCTTTAGAAATGTCGTTCTCACCTTCAAAGGTACGACGGATGGAAGGTGTACCTCAATTTAGGAAATAATCCTCAAAGGAGGAGAAGGGCAGACTGAAAAAAATAAACTCCCTGTGAACTCGGGCAAGTCTTTACAAAAGAAATGGCTGATTTGGTTTTGCACCAAAAATACCTTTAGTCTCAGTGTTGGAACCACACAAAGGGATTGTTGGTGGACGGGCAAAGATCTGCATGATGCTGACGTTCCAGGTTTTAAAAGAAAAGTGCTGAAAATGCAGCAGCCCAGGTGCTGGTAGAGGTATGGGTAAGAGATACTGGAAGCAGGCTTAGAGAAAAACTGGTCAGAAAATAGGGGCTTAGATATTATTTGCTTTGGATATTATTATTATTATTATTATTATTATTATTATTATTATTAGACAAAAAGAGCCCCAAAGCAGTGAGTGCAATAGGAAGCCGGATTCACCACATTTGTAAGAATTTCCTCTGTTTGTATCGGGGCTGTGCAAGCCAACAGTTCTTTCCTTCAGCACTGCTCTGTGCTGTTCCAGACCCAGAATGCGGGAAACATCCGTGTGCAACCGGTTAGCAGCTGTGTAAATTTGGTGGGATTGCTTTTGTCTCGTTTCAGGGAGAGAACGTGCTCAGACCTGGCCGGACACAGGGCAGTGATGCTAGGGACATATATTGGAAACTGATTTAAAACATAAATAATGTATTATTGACTGTAAGATTACTCTCAAATTTATATTTTATTCCCTCTCCATCATTTTGCTGCCAGGGCAATGCAGCCTCCTGGGAGCTTGGATCCCCTTGGGATCCTGGGTCTGGCAGCAGCGATGAGTCAGGGTCCCCAGTGCCATGTCCCTGTCCCGTTCCACCTGCATTTGGGGTGACACAAAGTTCCAGACACATCCCAGGGAAGCTGTGGATGCCCCATCCCTGGAGGGGTTCAAGGCCAGGCTGGATGAGGCTTTGGGCAACCTGGGCTGGTGGGAGGTGTCCCTGCCCATGGCAGGGGGGTTGGAACTTGATGATCTTTAAGGTCCCTTCCAACCCAAACCATTCTGTGATTCTATGATTCTATCCCTTACCCTCCTTGAGGACCTCCACAGCAAAGTAACTACAAAAGGATGCTGAGCTCTGGCTCCGCCGCGGTGTGTCCGCACCTCTGCGGTGAAGCAGGTGCTTCCGAGCCAGCTTTGGTGAAAACTCTTATTTTTATTACATTTTTCAACCAGAATAGGAAATCTGTCATTTTTTTGCACCAAACGCAACATGAAGACATTCTGTGGATATTTTGTCTTCACAGGGGGCACGTGCTCAGCAGCTGGCGACTGGATGGTTTGCTCTGGACCACACAAGGTGTTGGTTTCTGTGTAGGATTAGGAAGGTTTTTTTTTGAAAAAAATAACTGATAGGGAAAAGGCATTGCGTCCGCACACACCCATCACTGTTTTGTTCTGTATGACAAGGTTTATCGGGTTGTATTTCGGTGTTTTCCATCCTGTGGCGAGGTGCCTCATGATCCGAAACGGATGCTCCTGCCTCGCCCGCATCCCCTCGTTGCCACTGGCGCTGAGGGAGGCGGTTAACTGGGCGCTGCTGCACGGCGGCAGGAGGGCACACGAGGTGTTCTGCTCTGCCACGGCGAGAAAGTTGTGTCCATTGGTGTGGAGTCAAAAGTTTAAAAATAAAAAGGAGTGCACACCCTGGTGTTGAGGACAAAGGGAATTAAACCGCGTGTGTGGCTGTGCGGGATGCTCACGCTGCGGTGTCTGCGCCAGCGGCTCTCAGAGGCAATAGCTGGGCAGTAGGTGATTCTGGATAATATTTTGGTTAAAGAATAATAAATTAACCTTTATGTCTGACCTCAGGAGTGAGGAACAGCCAATGAATGGACAGGATTGTCAGTGTAATCCTCCCGAATCAGAGCTTGGGTAGTTCCAAGCTAATGAACACAGAAAGTGTGTCCCTGCTGCACTGTATTGTTCATTAATTTTTTTTTTCCTAATAATCGTAATTATTTATCAGAGCTATTTACGGGCGTTACGCAGAAGCTTGCAAACAATCGACTAATTGCTTTAAACCAGCAGCCAGGCAGAAAGTGCTCCGGGAGGCAGCGTTCCCCTTTCCAGGACCCTGTGTAATTCGATTTAGTCCCTAACGCGCCTGGCACGGGCTGGGTGAGGGCGTGTAATCGCGTTACGGCGTCCAGCGCTGAAGTGCTGCTTGTACCGTAGTCCTGGCTTCAACGCCTCTCGTCTCAGAGTCTTTTGAAGACGAGAGATGGCGGCTGGCTGGGCGGCATCGCAGCCTTGGCACGGCTTCTCCCAGCCCCCTGCATCCCCAAGCATCCCGGCTGCTGCTGGGTCTCGGTAAACCCACCGCGGCGCCGAGTGTTCTGCCAGGAGTGTTGGGAACAGAAATTGCTAATTCGTGCCCGAAGCACAGAATAAATCCCCGCCTTTGTTTCTGCGGCGGCGGCTTCGGAGCTGAATTCCGGTGGCTGCTCTCAGGGACTTTGCTGGAAGGAGCGTTCAGGTTTAGGGGTTGCTTTTCTGCATCTGAGGAATATTTCAGCTTTCCTTGACTTTCTGAGACTGGGGCTAGTGATCTGAACAGACTTGTGTTGTGGTTTTGAACCCAGCGAGCGGCAAACAGTCGTTTTAAATTGTTTGAGAATTTCTCCCTGACAAATTGCTCGCTGACAGTATGACCAGTTGACCAAAAAAAAAAAAGATGAAATTGCACAAAGATAATTTTCAAAGGCGGTGATAATTGTCCCCGCCTCTCCCAGGTCTGGCTGGAGTCAGATCGTCAGCTGCCGTCGCTGTGCAAAGTCCTGGGGCTGTAAAGCTCCCGTGCTGGAATCTGGGCGTTTGAAATCAAAGCTGTGCAGTGCTGGAAATGTCATTCTGAACTCCTCTGTTTTGATATTTTCCTTAGGAAAGAATTCCTTTCAAACAGAAATGTTCTGGCGAACAAAAATGAAATGTCATCTTTTATATCTCCCACAGCCGTATATTGTGAGGATGTGCCGCAGCCGCGCAGCCCTTCGGACCGGGGAAGTTTCTGCACGTCACGGGTTTGCCCAGGGAACATTGTACATTGTCTGCCCTAAATGTCACCCTTTGTGCGCCTGGCCGTGCTGAGAGTGGAAATGTGAACTCGCAGGAAAATGCTGCATATTGATGTTTCGTTTGATGTTCAGAGTAATTACAACCAGGATTAATTTGTGCGGTCTGAGAGCAGATCCTGTGTGCTGCGGGAATTCTCAATTACTGGTTTTGAGCGTGAGAATGAACGCAGCCGTGCCGGACCGCTTCAGCGAAATCCAGAAATTGGGAGAAGGGTTTGCCCAACGGTGAGGAAGGACATCCCCAGTCCCAGTAAGGACATCCCCAGTCCCAGTATGGGGACCACGGATGCTTCCCATGCTGCTTCCCAGCCCAGGGCGCTTCCTCCTCCTCCCACCCTCGGAGATGGAAAATGCCGTTTTCCATCGATTATCTTGCAGAGACCGCACTCCCAACTCGGGCACGCGAGTGCCGATGGCTGCGGTGGGTTACAAGAACGTTTTCTTAGCAGGTCTGCACTCTGGAAGGAAATGAGGAGAATGTTGCATGGCACAAAACTCTCCGTGCTTGAGTCACGGCTGATGGGTTGCAACTTCACGGCTTTCTATGGGTGTCTTGGGGAAAAAAAGCAAGGCTGAGTGTGAAACACAGCCATAACGAAAGAAATTTCAATTTTGCAAGGGCTAGGAAGCAGCATTAAGCTATAATTAAAAAGTTATTGGAAACCTCCACGAGGCTCCGATTCAATTTAATTAATGCAGCTCTTCCTCCATCAGAAAGGCAGTAATCATTACAGTGGCATTTCAGGGGTTGCGCAAAGCTGGGTTTTACCTCTTTGGAATGCTAGATGTAATTACAATTTCCTCATATCCATCCTGCTTTTCTTAGCAGAAGCTGAAATTCTGCAAAACTGGGCTTTACAGCGGGTTCAGCATCACTCGTTATTGCACCAGCCTAACGACGCCAAGGAAGAAAGTTTTAAAGAATTATACACAAGAGTTGTTCTGCTTAAAAACAGGAGAGTGCACAACTTGTGCTGCTCTGCATATTAATAGAAAAAAAAAAAGCAAACGGGCTGTTGAAGCCAGGAATTAAAACCCACTGCTGATTAGCTCCGTCGTTAGCAATCAGCGCGTGTTATTTTTCTGTCAGTTCTTCTGCAGACTCTCAGAGACTGTTTCGTAATTAGAAGAGCAAAGAAAGAGTTGAAGGTTTGCGGATAGCAGCACGGTATTTTTCACGTTGTGTGGGCTTTTCATCTCTGGTCCTCGCAGTGGTCCTCGAGCAAACTCCGCAGCTTCCTTATGCTTAAGTAAGTTTTTTTGGAGGAGTGCGTGAAATTTAGAAGTTTTCCTGGGTATAACCATGAGGAACCTCTCTGGCTAGCCCGGATCCCGCCCCAGGTTCCTGGCCAGCTCCGGCCGTGATGTCCCCGAGCGCAGAGCTGGGCTTTGTGCCCCCGTCCCCGCGGCGGGTGGCAGCGGGAAGCATCGCGCGGGGTGTTTGCAGACTGGCATCACACCCACCTCCTGCCCGGCCACCAGCCCACCGGTGCTCTGCCTCCAGGGCAGGAAAACAGGACAGAAGGGTTTGGTACAAAGGTTCAGTCTGCATCATCTGAAACACTTCTCCAGCCCCTATGAGATATAAAATAATCCTTCTTCCATTTCCTTCTAAGAATGCTTTCTTTTTGGTCTTTTCTCTGCAGAAAATCCAATTAATACCTTTTGCACAGGACATTTGTTTAGTTTCCTGGTCTATTATTTGTTAAATGTTTCAAAAATACCAGTTGTGGTCATTCTAGAAATGTTTCCATCTCTTTGCAAGTCAATTGATTTTAGCTGAGTTTATCCAGATTATGATGAAGTGACTCAGGTCTGAGTCTGACACAGTTTACTGTTCTGCTTTGTATATTTTTTCAATCAATAATACATCCAACTCAAAGGATGCAACACTGTCGGTAATTGAGTGCCTTTCTAGTAGAATAGATATGACTTAAGACCAGCGAATTGATCGAATCACTCTGTGCCTTGGAGGTATTTTACCCTGCTGGGGAAATGTGATGTAATCTCATACCCACTGAATTTGGTTGGACCATTCCTGATTTATTTCTAATCAACATTACACTGGTGTTAGGAAAAAATCTACAATTTTTATGTGCCAGATCTATGAAAAAATAATTTTCAGTTTACAATATGGATATTTTTATATATATATAAAACCCAGTATTCAGAAAATCAGACACATTATTATGAGAATAAAACCACTAGTCATAAATATAAACCTTTGTGTCATTGAAGCTGCCAATAAACCTTAGAGAATGAAGTTCTTTGGCTTCCTTTTGCATTTGTGGGTTTTTTATAAACCCAGAAGACCTTGTGGCATTTTCATCCTACATCTTTCCACGTGACTAAGCGGCGATGCGGTTGTAACTCCTAAAGGGAGCCCAGCGCCTCTGCTGGGACGTGTTCACGCGGGCAGCAGCTTTGCTGAGTGGCACATGTTTGGGATTTCACGGCTTGACTTTTTTAGCTTAGCTCATGTCTTGGAGTCATGCCCTACTGCTAGAATTTATATCAAAGTATCCAATATTCAATATGTTTTAATAAAATATAGCTCTTGCACAGGTAGCATTTCCTGGAACTATGACTCTTCTTGCCCTGAGCTGCTCCTTTGCAGGTTTTGTTGTAAAGCAGGTGTGTTTGGAACAGCCTGCATTCAGCTCTCCTCCTTTGGGATAACCCAGAGCCTCAGTAATCCAGGGCGGACCCTTGCTGTCGTTTCTTTCCTGCCTAGATTCCAAATTACAAGAAACCCACTTTTCGGTTCAGCATGTTTTTTTTTAAATCTGGCAAAATAACCCTAGCTGTAAATTTTTTCCTGACTAAAGACATATCGGCATGATAAGAACGTGCAGTACCTTCTGGCTGCACTAAAGGAGTTGGTACATGTCAATCAGGAAATTGAAAACTTTGCAAAAGAATATTCTGTCCTCAGCTACCAGCCGCAGAGCGTTAAATTTCTCCCGGAGCTCTCTGGGCGTGTGGGCAGGGTCCCTCCCGGTGGTGCGATAGCTGGGGACAGACCCGGCAATGCCTTGGTGTGTGTGGGAGCAGTGGCAGCTGGGTGTGCAGGACCAGGCTGCAGGCTCTCCATCGTCGCAGTAAATTAAGCTTCTGAAAGTGCCAATGCGACGGTATCTTCCTATTGCAATTCCAGGCAGAAGTTCTTTTCTTTAATAAGCAAATACAAACAGCATTATTGTTACAGCATTAAAGAAAATATCAATAAGCAGCCCTTGGGTGATGTTTCCCAAGATAATAAAGATAAATATATGTCATTGCCAGCCTCCAGGTCCTGGTAGAGTCTTTCCTAACTGGCAAACCTGAGCTACTGGAGGTTCATCTGAGCTTGGTGATGGTCAGGACAGTTTTTCAGTTGTGTGTGTCCCCAGGCAGGAGGGTGGTGTTTCCAAGCCCAGTGTCACTGGCATTTCCAGCAGGTTTTATGAGTGTGTGTAATTCATTTGTAAGTGCTTCGGTGAAGGTTTTATTCTCTTTCGTGGTAAAACCCTACTCTGTTAGCGAGCAGGTCTATGTCCACATGGTAACTGGGAGAGGGGAGAAGAGCCCCGTGCCCAGCCGCGCCGGTGCCGGGCTTTGGAGGAGGAGGAGGATGAGCTGCCTTCGCCGCCAGGGCTGGAAAATGACATTTTCAAGATAAATGTAGCAGGATAGAATTGCTGCGAGGCTGATGATGAATGTTGTGTCAATAGTTGTATCCACGTCTTTGTGTTTAACAGGCTTTGATGGACTTTTCTTCCATTAATTTGTCTAATTGCTTTTCAAATTCATTTATGTGTTTGGCTTCCGCAGCATCCTGCGGTAATGAGTTCCACAGTTTAATTACACACCCTGTAAAAAACTACTTTCTTTTCTTTGTTTTGCACCTTCTGTCTAATTCTTTCCTGACAACCCTTTGTTCTCGCGTTTTGAGAAACAACAAATAATTGTTTGCCATTTCGCGCTTTTGCTGCCATACACGATTTTCTGTACATCTGCCGCGCCGTCCTCTCCTTCCCAGCCTGAACAGCGCTTTATTCTGTCCTCCTTTGAACAGAGCCTCTTCCAATTAGTTAACCACTCTTGTCACATTTTTCATACCTTTTCTAGGTCTAAATCCTTTTTGAGATAGGATGCCAGATGTGCAAACCATGGCTCTCCCGTGGATTTTTATTGGCATAATGACATTTTCCATTGTCATCGGTGCCTTTCTCCGTAATTCCTGCCTGTACCTTCCCTTTCCTTCTCTCCTGTTGAGTCCTGCCCCACAAAGCTCTCCCTGCCGCGGCACCGACACCCTTCCTGCTGAAAACCAGCCGCTTCCCAACCCCTCGTCCCGTCCCTTCATCAGGAGGGGTGTCGGGGTTGGCTCCGCCACGGTGGGTGGTGGCCTTGGAGGCACCACTGCCCCAAGGGAAAGCTGTGCCATCCTTCTCCATAAACCCTTTCTCAGTGTGTCTCCCCATTCGGGGCTTCACCAGCATCCCCCTGTTCGCCCAGTATGGATGTCATCTGTGATGGTCTGTGTGGTTGCTGCTGGAGCCCTTCTGAAGAATTTACATTGCACCCTCCGCCTTCCATTCCCCAGTGCTGAGGCCAACTAAGCGCCAGGTGACAAATGAGCGATTTCGTATTTGATTTCCCCTTGAAGCTGGGCTTTAAGTGTTTCTGGAGTACACTGAATACAATGAATTTTACAGGCTTTTGTTGGAATGTATAAATTGGGGTTTTTTTTCAAAATGTTTAATTAGTTGCTGATGAGAATCCATGTCTGGCATCCTTCAGTGCTGGGAGACGCAGAATCCCAGAATGGTTTGGGTTGGGACCTGAAAGATCACTTGGTCCCACCCCCTGCCATGGGCAGGGACACCTCCCACCAGCCCAGGTTGCCCAAAGCCTCATCCAGCCTGGCCTCGAACCCCTCCAGGACATCCTTCTCCTCCGAGCCTAGTGGTCACAGGGGATGCCTTCCGGTCACTGCGGGACCTCCTGGTCTCCATGCTTCTGCATCTTCACTACTCTGTTATCTCACTAAATAAACTGACGGGGCCTCTTCTTACAGTCCAGATCTGGTAGAAATATTCTTGCTGGCTGGATGTAGGCGTATGACCAAATTAGACGTGTGTTAAACCCATGAAGGGTCCAGTAACCTGAGATAAGGAACATCCAAAGCATGGAGGAGCACGGTCAAAACGTGTTGCCATCCCCTCGTGACACCCTTCAGAAATATGAGGGAAGGACCGCTCTGAAGCCCACCTCCTCATCCCTTGGTTAGGCAGTTCTTCTGCAGGTGCTCCTTGAAGATGAAAGTTTTTTTGCCTTTAGGGGGTTTTGTTTGTTTGGTTGTTTTTTTTTTCTGGAAAATGTCCCCCTGTATCACAGGGAAACAGATCATGAGGATGATGACTTGCCAACAGAATAAACTCTGTGTTCACATACATACAGACATATATATACCCAAGCAGATAAAATAATAGCTCTCTGGTTTAAAAAATACAAGAAATGCAAAAATAAATTAATCTTTTCAGATGACAAAGAAATTAAGATCAGGTCCCTCAAACTGATGTGATTTCTGCCAAAGCCCTTTAACCGCTGAGTATTGTCTCTAGTGCCCAGGCAGGGGCAGCACGTGGCTCTCCGTGGGCTAAGAGGTAAGGGAGACCTCTTATGACTGATAGATGTTGAAATTATTGTAATGAGATTCATAATTAAGTAATTGGCAGTTTTCTTCTTTCCTGTCACTGCTTAGGTGAAAAGTACTTCAGAGAGCCTCCTGCCCAATTTCTGGGGTTAATGGATGGTGGGAAACCAGCCGTCTCCAGGCGTGGGCTCTGAGGTTCTGCGTCCAGTTGAAATATTTCAGCACGATGGACTTCGGAGTCTGTCTTTATATTTTTTTTCAAGAAATGTTGGCATTTCTATCTATTCTGAAACTAAGTTCCTTCTTGAATTTGATGAGCTTTCTGCGTAATGATAATTGTGAGTTTGGTTGGAAACTCTCATCATTAATGACTCACCCAGAAGGACATGATTATCTCGGGAAACCATGTAACCCGTTATTTTCACCCAAGGATGCCTCTTGGTTTATTTGTTCTTATACCTGGTTCGCCTGTTACATCATCAGATGCTCTTTGAATTTGTGCATCTCCCAGCTAATCTAACCCAGAGTCGTTAAGATTCCTGCCTGTCCCGCACAGCCTCTTTCTCCCACTTTGTCATTCTTTCCTGAGTGGGAGCACGTCTCGGTTTCACGGCACAACCGTAGGTACCTCCGGTTCTGGAGGGCTGCTGTGAGCCAAGCGTTAACTGGGTTAACTC
>WKFP01013939.1:79117-97161 GCA_011057875.1 Pterocles orientalis
AACAGCGCTTTATTCTGTCCTCCTTTGAACAGAGCCTCTTCCAATTAGTTAACCACTCTTGTCACATTTTTCATACCTTTTCTAGGTCTAAATCCTTTTTGAGATAGGATGCCAGATGTGCAAACCGTGGCTCTCCCGTGGATTTTTATTGGCATAATGACATTTTCCATTGTCGTCGGTGCCTGTCTCCATAATTCCTGCCTGTACCTTCCCTTTCCTTCTCTCCTGTTGAGTCCTGCCCCACAGAGCTCTCCCTGCCGCAGCACCGACACCCTTCCTGCTGAAAACCAGCCGCTTCCCAACCCCTCGTCCCGTCCCTTCATCAGGAGGGGTGTCGGGGTTGGCTCCGCCACGGTGGGTGGTGGCCTTGGAGGCACCACTGCCCCAAGGGAAAGCTGTGCCATCCTTCTCCATAAACCCTTTCTCAGTGTGTCTCCCCATTCGGGGCTTCACCAGCATCCCCCTGTTCGCCCAGTATGGATGTCATCTGTGATGGTCTGTGTGGTTGCTGCTGGAGCCGTTCTGAAGAATTTACATTGCACCCTCCGCCTTCCATTCCCCAGTGCTGAGGCCAACTGAGCGCCAGGTGACAAATGAGCGATTTTGTATTTGATTTCCCCTTGAAGCTGGGCTTTAAGTGTTTCTGGAGTACACTGAATACAATGAATTTTACAGGCTTTTGTTGGAATGTATAAATTGGGGTTTTTTTTCCAAATGTTTAATTAGTTGCTGATGAGCATCCATGTCTGGCATCCTTCAGTGCTGGGAGACGCAGAATCCCAGAATGGTTTGGGTTGGAAGGGACCAGAAAGATCACTTAGTCCCACCCCCTGCTGTGGGCAGGGACACCTCCCACCAGCCCAGGTTGGGCTCACTGCTCTGTTATCTCACTAGATAAACTGACGGGGCCTCTTCTTACAGTCCAGATCTGGTAGAAATATTCTTGCTGGCTGGATGTAGGCGTATAACTAAATTAGACGTGTGTTAAACCCATGAAGGGTCCAGTAACCTGAGATAAGGAACATCCAAAGCATGGAGGAGCACGGTCAAAAGGTGTTGCCACCCCCCCGTGACACCCTTCAGAAATATGAGGGAAGGACCGCTCTGAAGCCCACCTCCTCATCCCTTGGTTAGGCAGTTCTTCTGCAGGTGCTCCTTGAAGGTGAAAGTTTTTTTGCCTTTAGGGGGTTTTGTTTGTTTGTTTGTTTTCTGGAAAATGTCCCCCTGTATCACAGGGAAACAGATCATGAGGATGATGACTTGCCAACAGAATAAACTCTGTGTTCACATACATACAGACATATATATACACCCAAGCAGATAAAATAATAGCTCTCTAGTTAAAGAAATACAAGAAATGCAAAAATAAATTAATCTTTTCGGATGACAAAGAAATTAAGATCAGGTCCCTCAAACTGATGTGATTTCTGCCAAAGCCCTTTAACCGCCGAGTATTGTCTCTAGTGCCCAGGCAGGGGCAGCACGTGGCTCTCCGTGGGCTAAGAGGTAAGAGAGACCTCTTACGACTGATAGATGTTGAAATTATTGTAATGAGATTCATAATTAAGTAATTGGCAGTTTTCTTCTTTCCTGTCACTGCTTAGGTGAAAAGTACTTCAGAGAGCCTCCTGTCCAATTTCTGGGGTTAATGGATGGTGGGAAACCAGCCGTCTCCAGGCGTGGGCTCTGAGGTTCTGCGTCCAGTTGAAATATTTCAGCACGATGGACTTCGGAGTCTGTCTTTATATTTTTTTTCAAGAAATTTCGGCATTTCTATCTATTCTGAAACTAGGTTCCTTCTTGAATTTGATGAGCTTTCTGCGTAATGATAATTGTGAGTTTGGTTGGAAACTCTCATCAGCTTAATGACTCACCCAGAAGGACATGATTATCTCGGGAAACCATGTAACCCGTTATTTTCACCCAAGGATGCCTCTTGGTTTATTTGTTCTTATACCTGGTTCACCTATTACATCATCAGATGCTCTTTGAATTTGTGCATCTCCCAGCTAATCTAACCCAGAGTCGTTAAGATTCCTGCCTGTCCCACACAGCCTCTTTCTCCCACTTTGTCATTCTTTCCTGAGTGGGAGCACGTCTCGGTTTCACGGCACAACCGTAGGTACCTCCGGTTCTGGAGGGCTGCTGTGAGCCAAGCGTTAACTGGGTTAACTCTGGTTCCTAACGAGACAACTGTAAATGAACAGTTTATTAAAGCTGACTGTAAACGATGCGAAGCTCTCGTTAAGTGTTCCCAGGCAAGCAGCAGTCCGTACCTCATCTCTGAAAGGTTGGAGGCTAAGGTGGAGGGTAATTGTGTTTTGAATCCAAATGGAACAAGCTGCTGCCCTTGGGGAGGATGTGGGCTGCCGAGCTCTTTGGAAGATGCAGCTGCTTTTAGCAGCAGTGCTCGGATTTACCCCCACATCCCATCAGCTAATCTTGGGACCCAACTGGAATCATGAAACCCAGCAACCGGCGGCCCCAGCTCTGCTGTGGGTGCTGATGGGTGGCGTCTGCAGGACGCTCCCGATGTCCCCGCCACTAGAACCTGCTTTATTTTGTCTTTCCCCCCTATTTTTATTTTCTGGTTTTTGTAGTTCTTTTCATTCAAGTTAAGCCTCAGATATCAATTTTTGAGAGAGGAAAGGGGGCAGGAGAAGGCACTAATGCTCAGGACTGACTTTTTCTTCCCATCCTTTCTTCTCGCGATGGTACAGAGAGGTGACAGACGTACAGGTCATTGCCAGCTCTTTGCCTTGAAATCGGAAGTTTCAAGAGGATGTTGAGATTGTTAAAGCTCATAGAGTAAAAAATAATTAGGAAAGCGAACCCCACTCTATAACCTCGTCATTACAGGGTGAAATCTTTTTGCCTTGTGCCTGCAGAGGGACCGGGCATCCTTCTGCGCTGTTCCTAATCTCTGTTTTAATCCTTTGCTACAGTTTGATCCTAATGAGATTAGAGACGTGAAATGTTCAGTATTACATTATTTAACATACGAGGCGACTCCTGTAACCATGGTTTCCTCTACGTGTCCGTTTCCGAAGAAGAGGAGCTCTCTTTTTGGTAGAGATGATATATATGTCAAAAAATTCTGCTACAGCCTGAGTCTCGCCTTGTTTCAATTAGTGCAAAATCCAAAAGTAATTTACCCTATAATGACTAGGTTATAGAGTGGGGTTTGCTTTATTAATTATTTTTTTATTATATGAACCTTAAGAATATCCACATCCTTTTGAAATCCACCAACAAAACCAACAGAATTTCTCTGTTCCAGTGAAAGTTTGGAGCACTGTTTGGCCCCTAATGAAGGCTGAGAAGGGGTTCATTGTTAAACTATTAACTAATACTAATACTATTAAATAATACTAATTAAATAATACTAAGTTAGTATTATTACCAAAATAGCATGTTCCTTGTCACTGAGCAGTTTAGATGTTTAGCATCGCTTCTCAAGTGGCATGCGGAGATGCGGATCCTCTGCCCTGGGCTCGCTCTCAGCAGACGGGGAAGATGCCACCCGACACAAAGGTACCAAAATCTGTCCTGCGGTGGCGAGAGTGGCTCACAGCCCAGGTAGGAAGCTTCAACCCGGGATTGAAAGGCAACCAGTGGCACACAGAAGTGAAGAATATAATTTTCAAAGAGTCCCATTGACTTACAAGGTAACTGCATCATTACATGGATGTTTTCCCAGTCCGTGCCAGGAAGGGGAGCGAGCCCCGTGCTCCGCGTGCAGGCTGCCGGCTCCAGGCTGCCTGTGCAGAAAACGCGCTCGGGGAAATTAATGCCATTGTGCCTCTTGTCGGGAGGGTGTTCTGCTCTTCATCTCATTCTTCTGTGCTAATGGGATTGCCATTCTCACTTTTAATGCATATTTTTACAACCAGAAAAGCACTTGTGCTGATTTCGGAATAACTTTATTTTGCTTTGCTGTAGCAGAGAAGAAAAACATTGCAACTTCTTCCCTTGTAAATTTAAGATCAAGTCACAGTGAAAGGGGCTTTTGCATTGTTTGCAGCTGTGTACATGCAGTCTATATAGTAAAGCATAATAGCCTGTTTATCAGCTGGGGAAGCAGGAGGGAGAGCAGAGCACACGTTTATCTTGCAGAATTCAGACCAGCAAGCTGAAGAAGCTATTCCAGCCGCGCGGGAGCAGCTTTACAAGCACTGCGGAAGATAGGCGAGCAATTATTTTCCGGTG
The DNA here is from genome assembly GCA_011057875.1 of Pterocles orientalis. NCBI lineage: Eukaryota > Metazoa > Chordata > Aves > Pterocliformes > Pteroclidae > Pterocles > Pterocles orientalis. The sequence goes on from WKFP01013939.1 coordinate 83,327, forward strand.
CAGGCACAAGTACTTCATCCCATCAGATTACGTGAGACAAGCAGAACCTGCCACGGGCTTGTAAAAGCTCAGCTAAGCTTGTTAAGGACAAGGATAGCGCCCTTGCCGAAATCTTAAGTAAACACAGTTGGGAGCTGCACAGCTCGGCAAAGACGGCGTCGAGCAAGAGCTCCCGGCGGCTCTGCTCTGAGCCCCCGCGCAGACACGGGGTCCCTGGTACCGGGAGCCTGCGTGCATCTCCACAAGGCAGTTCCCTCTGCCGGGTGATCTGCATTGCTCTGATAGCTAAGTTATAGCGCGTGGATTTTCTGAAAGGGAGAAAAAGACTTTTTCGGTGTTGGAGTAGTCTTTGACAGTGGATGGTAATAGATTGTTAACTCGAAGTTGAGAGTTTCCCTTAATATTCCAGGGACCTGGAGCTTTCACAGCACTAAGTGGAGCTGAAGCCTGCTCTGACAATAATACGACTGGTTTCAGAGACATTTATAGTACATACGTTTTCAGTTGGTGAAAGAAATACTAGTTAAAATGGAAAAAAAACCCCAAACAAACCAAAATAAAAATCAAACCAGAAAACCACAACGTCACTATATGTGTATGCCTGAGCTGGAAAACCAACAGATGGAATTAAGTAGAACGAGAAGTGCCCAAGAGACATGAAAACGGAAGAAAAAGTTACATAGGAGTGAGGTGGTGGCGGCGTGGCTGCGGGGAGGCGATGACCCCGTGCTCACGCAGAGCCCTGCTATCTGCTGCTGGGTTGCTCAGGACAGGACAGTCTGGACTCATGATCTGTCTGATCACTGCCACCACCACACCGCCTCTGTCCACGCTTCAGATCAATGAGGACTTTGGGCTGTTGCCTTCACAGAAATCAACGCGGGCATTTAACGGGGGCTTAGGTGTCTGTACTGTTGTAGCGGTAATTTTAGACTGCACCTGATGCCTTTCAATTTATTTATTTATTGAAGGATGTTTAAATGGGAAATACAGGCACTTGAATATAAAACTGAAACCAGCCAAAGTATTTTTTCCCATGAAGGATGTCTGTCAAAGGTTCCCCTCCGAGTGTTGGGTGTTTCGGTGGCTGCTGCAGCCCTGGGGCTGCTCGGGTTGGAGGATGGTGCGGGAAGGGCACCCAAAGCTGACCTCTCCAGGGACCACCACCACACCCAGTGGGCACTCTTCCCTCGTGTCCCTGAGGAGCACTGCCATTACCCTCCTCTGGCTGGCCATAAATCATCTCAATGCAGTAAATTGTCTTTCCCCCTTGTTGAAGGAAATATTAAATTACCTGTACGTTAAACTCTGCGGTCGTGCTTCTGCAGCTACTGCTGTTGGCCGTTGCTTGGAAGACGTCATCTTTCAAATGAAGTGCCAGGAGGCAACAGTTTTTGTCCCCTTATTATCCACAGAGTTCACGTGGTACTGGTTGGTATCCTGGGAAGTTTTAAGAGCTTCACGTGTCCATTCTCTCGTTTTCTCTGCTTCTCTCATTTCCTTTTTTCCCTAGGAAAAAAGTTTCACTTGGCTGAGCTAAAATACCCTTTTTGTCTGGGCTGTTGTGCTACTGCAGCTGGATATCACTTCACTTAGGTTATTGCTTCTCTTTAGAAGGCTTAAAAAATTGTTTTTAGTCTCCAGCAATTGGACTTAGAGGCTGTTAAGGACTAAGCTCCCCGGAGGTTTCAGGGCTCCCGACTCCTGTTGGCGTGTGGCTCTCCACGTGCAGTGTTTGTGTCTTTGTAGTGCAGCAGAATTTGGGAAGAACGACAGATTCCGAAATGTTTACATGTGGACATTTTCTGAGGAGGAAAATGTATAACGAAGACCGATCATCCGTGTATCTGACAACTTCCTATTCCTGAAGCATATATTGGAATAAGGGAACATGGTGGGTCTGGCCAGAGCTGTCAGACGTCGTAGTCGTTGTTAATGAATTTTTCATCACTGGCCCGTCAGCCAAACGTTAAGGTTGGATTTCTGAAGCAATGAGTTGCAGGAGCTCTCTGGCACACTGTGCAGCGTGTGCCATTCTCCTTGTCCAGCTTAATTTCTTCTGAAAGTCACCAGTTCCAGTGCTCCGTGACCTCTCTGTGGTGTGGACCAAGAGATGACACAGAGCTACCTTGGGAGGTCCTCTTGGGTTCACACCTGATCCAAACTGGACATCTACCATGGACACACGTCAAGTGTGCCATGGACTGTTGCCATGGAGTTAGTTTATAGAAACCATTAATGATCATCTGATCTTATGTGCCGCAAAATCAAACTGCGTAGAATCATGGAATCCCAGAATGGTCTGGGTTGGAAAGGACCTTAAAGATCATCCAGTTCCAACCCCCTTGCCATCAAGTTCCAATCCCCCCCCCACCACAATTTCTTTTTTAGCTAAACCACATCTTTTAGAAGAAAAAAAAAATCCATCTTTATGTGAAGCCTCACACATGACACAGGAAACCTGGGCTGAACTCTTCCAGCATTAATTAAAGCTGACTTCAAAATCTGCATGGGAACTTCCGTCACTGTATCTGGATGTGTTTTGGAAGTTTAAAGAGTCGTCTCCTTTCAAAAATACTCTCCCTCAAGTGATTGCTTTTCAGGTCGAGTTACATCAGCCCGTTCTGATGACATATTGGGTCAAAGCTGACATACCCGGTTTGACAGGAGATCATCGGAGAGTTTTGTCAGTGTGAAATCACCTTAGCTGAGTGCTCCCTCCAAACACAGCTAATCACTTTGTGCGTGACCACGATGCTCTTATCTGCACACTTGACAAGAAAGAAGAAACATGGATCAACTGAAGAAAAGTGAAGATAGAGCAAAAATATTAATAAGCTGGAAGATTTAAAGTTCTTGAACTTGAGCTTTAAGTCTTAAACAACAAAAACAAAAACAACACACCAAAAAAAAACCAAACCCAAAACCCAAAAACAAGCCCAAAGAAAACAAATCTCTCTCAACGTGTTGACAAAACTCCAAACATCTGTGGGTGTGCTGTGTGAGCTCCTCCCAAGGTGGTTTTGGGCTCCCTGAAGAACAGAGTCTCCTATGCACGGGACAGTGAACCGTGGATGAGAGAGCAGGCAGTGAGACGGGGTGCGTTGGTCCTCGTTAGGAGTTAGTGGTGATTAGTGGTCACTCCTAGGTGCTGAGATACTCTCAGCAGAGCTGGAAGCAAACCCAACGTGCCATATGCCATAGGGGCGGTGCTTACACTGTTGGAGATTAATTTGGTTACCTAATCTAATCAAGTTGTTTGTGTAGCTACCTAATTTATATTATTCCATTAGCATTAGAAAAAGAGAATAAATATGCATAAATACAAAATTGTGTTCAAGTAAAACGAAGCCAGCGACTATTCTTTCCTGGTGATCAAACCAATTAAAAAGTTGGTCACGTGTTGCTGTTTTTCCATACAGTGACTATCTAAAACACCTTTAAAATCTATTTCAATTCCAGCTCATGTATTATATTAGTTCATTATAAAGCCTTTTAGTTAATTCAGTTTATCCTTAAAGGCTTATGACATTACAATTTTAATTAAATCCCATTTCATACACTACACTCATTAACACATTCCTTTAAAAGCATTTATAATTCATTGTCTTTATCCATTTTACAATTAAAAGTGTTACCGTGGTTTGTATCTCAAAAAATAAGCAGCAGCTGCCTCTCCAAGCAACGCTAAAAAGACACTGAAAAGCCTCCAGCCTTATCTCGACGTTTCTCTCCCACTCCTCGTTTCCTAATCCGTGCTTCGGAGCTGGCGGTGACTCAACAAAAGAGTCCCTGGGTGGCAGGCACACCCCTGACCTCGCTAATTCCCCCCATTACCATGAGCTGGAGAACATTTGGTGAAGCCCTCAGCAGTCATGCAGCAGCGGGAGGCTCATGGTTTTTCCAAGAGAAGAATTTATTTAGAGGATTATGTCAAAAGTCTGTTTTTTTTTCCTGAAACAGGGGCGACTGTTTTCAAACCAGCTCTGCTGTGTCTGGGATGCCTGTGCCTTTGGTCAGGTCCTTACCAGGACTCTATTTGCATTATTAATGGGTTTTTAACAACTGCTGCATAAAGAGCAAGCTGAGAATATTTAGCACAATTACCATTCAAATGAGAGTTATAAAATTTCAGCATCTGGTAGCATCGCCAATGGCCAGCTAACGACCTCCCACTAAGGCAAATCTGTGCAGACAACCAGAGTTCTTTGGGCGGAAAATGCAGCAGAAAAGAAAGAAAGGACGCGCGAGTCTCATGTTGGGTGTAGGAACAAACAACAGAATTTAGAGATAAATTTAAATAGGGAAGGTTCTGTGGCCAGATAAAAATATTCTGCTTTTTCAGGTTCAAAGGAAAAAAGGAAACCAACACGTCTGAGTTTGTCTAAGGGGTGTGTAAAATCTCTGTACCCGTGTTGTATGTGTGCTATGCCGAGGTGGAAAGGCTGGTTGATGTCTTTGGAAAACAAAGGTTCTGTGGCTTGCAGCGGCTCTCCCCCAGCTGTGCTCAGCGCAGAGCGAGGGGACACTGGCTCGTTGGGCGTTATCCTGATGAAGGAGGTGGACACTGGTCATGGTGATGGGAAGCGAGGGCAGCGGGGCGCGTGATTCTCAAAAGTCCCTGGGAAAATATATCCAGCAAGCAGAACCATTTTAAGGCAGTCATTTTTTAAGAAAAGATTTACTTTCTTGTCCCTTGTGATTATCTCGGCATACAAACAAATGCTGACGCCGTGTTAGACACACACGTTGCCTTAGGTGGCAGTGCTGAAAGCCTCAGAAGATAATTGAATTCCAACAGCGGCATCAATTTGATCAGTGCTCTAAACGGACGTTCAAGCTAACATCTCTCCTAACGTAGAATAATTACGCCAGAAATTAGAGATGAGATGCTGGCAAGCGTTTACATCATATTTTCAGCCTAAAGGGCACAGCTTTTCTAATGCTAATATCCCACCTTGTTGGGTGTGTGGAGGTTTTGTCTCTTACCAGCGTTGGGTACCACGCACACACGCCCTGGCTGTGGGTGCCCAGCAGATCCCAGCTGAGGACCGAGCAGCTCCACTCCACTCCATCGGCGCTGGGAGCACTGTGCTGATTTACACCACCAAGAATCTGTTTTATATTTTTCTTATATTTCCACCATATCTTTTATTTCTGAAAAGCCACAAGAGGCCTCCGTAGGCTATTTTGATCTCACACACCTCTGTGTAGGTAACGCTTTCATCATTGCACTTTAGAACCGAATTTCTGTGTTTCCCTCTGGGTCCATATAATTGTAGAGGAGGATTTACACCCCGGTGTAGTGCGGGTGCTCCTGGCATCTGCTCATAATTGCCCTGATCTGGGTCTCGTTGCTGCTGAGGACTGTTGCAGTCAGCATCAGAATTAATGCAGACATGGGTGACCTGCTCTTCATCGCTTCTGCATTCCTGTTCCTCCTTCCTGGGAATTCCATTGTTCAACACTTCCATGGGAGTGGAGTCAAATGAGCAGGTTTAGTGTTCGGCAGCAGCAGGGTGAGGCCGTGTCAGACAACACGTGTGGTCTGCTGTTCCTCCTCGTGGGCTTGTCGGGTCTGTGATGTTTAGGGCGGGCAATTATGCCAAAACCTTCCGAGAGAACAATATGCACTCGTGCTCACCCAATGACCATGAAGAAGTCACCCAAACACAGTCTAATCATTTAGTATAGAATTGCAATTAATACTGAATAACAAGTACTTTTGATTTATGTTAATGTTGGTCAATTCTTCAATGCTGGAGCAGTGAAAAAGCTGTTAAATAGGTCAATGTGTTGGCTTGTCCCGTAATCAGTTGTTTAACAGCAAATAAGTAGTTGCAGTATCAAAAAAAGTAAATTTAATCGTTGCGTGTCACCAAGTGCCTCTTAGTGTTCTGTATTCTACTCAAAAGTGAGAAACATCTATTTCCTAGCTACCTTGGCCTTTCAGCATTATCATGCCTGTAAAATTTTAGGCTAATTTCATTAACTTACCTTTCCTTCTTCTTTGCAGTTAGATACTTGGCACCAAGGGATCTATTTCTACAGAAAGAAATTCATAAAACTAACAAATAAAAAGAGATCTGAATTCTGACTGTCAAAGTTCCGCATATAGTCTTTGTTTCTCGTATTTATAGCTGTGAAACTAGATGATCACTACGGTCTTTTCCAACCCAGGCCATTCTATGATTCTATGATATTCAGCTGTGAGCATATGACAGGAAGGAAGTGGATTTTGAGGTATGAGAAGGGTACAGTGTGGTGTTCTTGATGAACGTAAAATGTTACAGTTGTGATGGCAATAACTTTTTTTTTTTTAATTTTACTTTGTTTTGAGTCGATGATAGGCAAGTCTGATTGCCTTCAACCGCTTCCGAGACGTGTAAAAATCCCACGAAAATTCATTGGCGGGAGGTCTTATTGGTATTATCTGATAGGATGTATGAATAAAGATATGCAGTGAACTGTGGGAATAAATACAGGGAGAACGTGGCTCTGTCATCACGAATACTGTCAAGAGAGGAGTGACAGGTCACGGAAAGCTCGAGCTGTGCTTCAGGGGACACTCCACTGCTGTGCCGCGTTGCCGGAGGTGCCAGCGCTCCTTGGTGTTGGGTGGCGCTGGGGTTGCCCTTGGCTCGTGTGAAAACGCCGGCCACTTCTGGGAAACAGTGGCCCTCACTTTTTGGAACAAATAATTTGTTTGTCTTTCGTGCCTGACGCTTTAAAATACTGTTTACTTTTTCACAGCCTGCTAATCTTCCTTTGTTAAAGAACCGAGGTGCTTTCAAGCTCTGCAAATATAATTTTCTTGGCGTGCTTGGTGTTCACCTGATTTGAATAGGGAAGTGGGCTGAAGGACGTCCAGTTAAATACACGGCTACAGGAGCAAGGCGGCGCGTCCGATGCCATTGCAGATTTGCTCTGTAATAGAGTGATCACTAAATCAGTGACGTTTTTTAGACTCAGCCCTTCAGGAAATGATGTTTCTCCACCTTGGTGCTCTGCTCCTCCATTGCTCAGCCTCTGCTTGGTAAAAACCCCGTCTAAGTCTTTGTTGGGGGTTTGCTGCACTGCCTCCAAGCTATCAAAAAATAACCATCTTACTACTTTAAACTTTATTATCTCTCAAATTAATTCACGCACATCCTTTGCAAGCTGCTGACCTCCTTATGGAAAACGCTGTGGTTTCAATTATTGTTAACAACAGCAGTAACGTGGTGAGAAGCGGTGCTCACGCACATCCAGCATCCCTGGTGCTGCTCCCTGTGCTGTGAACGTGCCCTTGAGCTGCCTCCGCTAGCCCTCGGAATGGAAACCGTTCCAGGGGTTTTAATCTTTTCCAATAAATTTTCTGCTTTTATCTTTTTAAATAAGTTTTCTGCTCTCCCTTCCTACACTCCCCTTGCACACCTGCAGCTGGCTGGTGAGCAGAACCAGCTGTGGTGCTCTGCAGTGTGGGAGTTGGTTCTACAAGCAGCTGTAGCATCCTTGAAAAATGTCCCTTTTTGAGCACCATGTCCCTGCTTAAGTTAACATCTGGAAGATGAGACGCAGCCCTGCTGGACTCCCGCTTGCCATGAAATCCTGCCGGACACATCCCTGTCTTATCTTCGTTATCCCTCTGCTAATCTTCCTCCGTGCTCGAAGGGGGTGCTCATGGACCATTCACCCGTTGAGCAGCGTTTCTCTTTGAAGACCTCAGAAAAGTGCCATGTACTGCACACACCAGTATCTCCTTCTTAAACTGTTCCTCATCCCGTTCTTCTCTGCGCCGCCTGGATTCTCACCGGCACCTGCTGAGCCAAGGCTGGTGTTTGCCAGGTTGATTCTGACCCCCTGAAGGGGATTTGAAGTACAGCAGTGGAACTTCTTGGTAGAAAATTGCATCTTCCACCCTCTCTCTTTTCCTTTTAAGATCCGTCGTTTTGAAGGTGTATGACACCGTCTGTTGTGTTATCTGTCTGCCTTCAGTGCACTCGGGAGAGACTTATCATAGTAATTATAATAAACTTATCAAGTAATTATAACAAACCCACCTCCTCCAGATCCCCTCACCCTCACTAAAGATGACTCTTCCTCAAAGGATCCAAACGAGAAGAGTCAGAACCATTAAACAGGAGATTTCTCCTGCGCAGAGGTCACACCACGGCAAACACCGGCACTGGTGGACCTTGCAGGGAGCCCTCCCAAAGACATGCTCCTACCAAACACATCGTTGTGGGAAGTCTGGGAAGTTGGGCCGTGAGCTCTTTTCCAACCCAGACCCCTCCCAAGAGACCCTTGGGATTGATCTGGATCCTCTGACCATGACTTGGTGCTCATTGGTGCGGGGTTGGTGTAACGACGTCATCTCTTTGCTTATGCTAAAAGGTGACACCAGCATGGGCAGCCTCCGAGCGAAGGAGCAGACGGCACAAGGCTGTCCTACGAAGTGACAAGGTTAGTGATGACTTTGGGCAAGCCCAGCTGTCAAAGAAAAACATCCAGTCTCTTGATTGCTTGAACATGGAAAACACGCTTCACTGCAGCTAGACGCAACTCCATCATTAGAGACTAACCTTAGATAAATATCGCCGTGTTTGTTCTTCTCATCCTCCCGGTGTGTTTATCAGCCAGCAGAGGTGTTGCATGGTGTTCTCCCTTGGTCTGTCCATTGCTGAGAAGACCAGATGTGGGATCAAACACATTCTGCATGACCAAACCCAACACTTTCCTGCCACAGCCAACCATACTGGAGAATCCTTTTCTAAAACAGGTCACATTTGTGGTTTTTTCTCTTCTTTGATGCAGAACTTTGCCCCCTGCACTGGCTGGATACGTTTCACCTGAGTTTGTGAAGCCTTCCCTGAAAGCAGCACGAGCTGCACTGGTGCTATTTGCTCCGATTTGTTTCCATGACCCTCGCTTGGGGCTCCGGGTTTTCCGTGCTCCGCGGTCTCCAAAACTGCGGTGCACTATGTGCTCTCTTTTTCTTCAAAACAGCTACTTCACGCCATGCTGTGGCAACCCGCGATAACGTAGCATGTAGGAAAAAACTCTCCGAACAAGCTGTGTACAAAGAGCAGCCAGGAACAATGGTGTTTTTCTGAGCTCGGTCGTTTTCCTGCATGGTGGTGGTGGTGGTGGAACCGTGTGCAGGTACATCGAGCGAGCCCATCCCTACGTGTGCCGGGGGAATTTTGTCTGAATAGGGAATATGGCTTTGGGAATCTTATCCACCTTCATTTTTAGCCTCGTATGAGTGATTTCAGTCTCTCTGGGCTTTTTTTCTTCTCTTGCCCACCCCAATTTTGTTTGGTTTTTCTTTGGTTTGGTTTTTTTTTTTTGGTTTGTTTTAACAACCATCAAACCCCCGGTTTTGTAACACTTCTCCCCAGTCTTTTTTTTGTTATTTTCTCCTTTGCTGCATTAAGATGCAATTATGTACTTTAAGCTAATTGCTAGTTACTTAATGTCAAAATGCATAATGTGTCTGAAATGTCCTCTATTCTTCTCTCTCAAAATCATCTGTAGCACAGAAAAAACGCAAGCTATTAAGGTTATGTCTTGTCAAGAATTTACCTAACAAGCTAATTTTTTCCCTAATGGAACATATATCATATTTTTGGGTACAGTGTTATGATTATAGGCATTTAAAATGTATAAACTGTTTTTATTATATATTCTTGGTTCCCGAGGAACTTTATGCGTAGGACTTATTTACTCGGAATTATAAATTCACATTTGGCTTGGCTTAGGGGCTGATAAAGCTGGAAACATTTTTACAGACTAATGTAACTGGACAGCAGCAAGTGCCAAAAAGCATTAGGAAAATGGAAATCTGCTGCACAGCTGAATTTACCCTTTTATAGCCACTGAGTGTGTTTGAGTGTTTTATCTCAAATACGTGTGAGGTAGGTGGAAAAAGGTTGAAATTAAGAAATGACAAAATGAATGGCTGATACAGTAATGGCACATCTGGTTGAAATATTTTTTTATTCCAGAAAAAAAATGTTTTTCTTGTTTCACGTTAGAAGACTGTTGTATTTTCGTTTATGAGCTCTTGAGTCCCATCGTTTTTGGCACATAAAAACTATTCTGAAAAAAAAATCAGGAAAGACACAAAGTCAGCGCTTGGGTGAGGGAATGCGGGAAGGAGGAGTGGTCCTGGAGCAGTCTGACATGGACTATTGTGCCAAGAATATGTGAAGAATAGTTTCAAGCTGAACCGGAAAAATGCCTGTTCTTCATTTAAATAAACTGTTTCCCAGTCCAGGGAACAGGAGGCCAATTTAAAGCCGTGAGGAAAAGAAAAACCCAACAACTGAACTCTGCCATTTTCCTCATTTCTGGAAACATGACTTTGGACCTTAATAATGCACCCAGAATGTTTTGTGGGAGAGCTCAGTATCTAGAGTGAATATCTCAAGCAGCAGGTCGGGAGCTCCTGCTCTCACAGGGGGGCTCAGCTGCACCGCGGTTTGGGGAAAAACATCAGAGATGGGGAAAAACATCAGAGATGGGGAAAAACATCAGAGATGGGGAAAAAGCATCTTCAAGAGCCCGTACATCCGCCGTTCCTCCCGTGGCACCAGGAGATGCTGGTGGGCTTTGCTCAAGCCTTCGTTCCAGCATCGCCATGGGGATGGTGATATTCAGAAGGGTGATGTTCCCCGAGCTGCCTCTTTGGACAATTTCTTTGGCTGGGAAGGGGTCAGGGTGGGGAGGCTTCGGGCTGGGTGCTCAGCCCTACCAAGGGACCGCTTTGGAGAAGGACCAAGAGCTTCTCTCTCCATGGGTCGGAGTTCAGCAGCTTGTGGGACATTGGAAAGCAGGAGAATTCCTGTTTCTGGCTGTTTCTTTCCTACCAGCTGGAAAAGCGGAGTCTCAGAGAGGCAGCAGGTGGGGTTTGCTGTGTTCTTTGCTTGGTCTCTCTGCAGTCCTTCAGAGGAGATCTGCTGAATTCTGTGGCTTAGTGAAAAATCACAGGAAGGTTCAGGATTTGGCATTCCGCAGCTTTTTTCCATCTGAATTACTAGTTCATGAAAATTTTAATGAGCAACCTACCTAAAAACATGAACGAAATTAAAAGCACGCAGGGAGTGCATTGTGTGTCGTAACTCCCTCCATCCAGCTGCGCAGTGTTTGATCATTTTACTGATGTGTGACATTAGAAAATAATAATAATAATAAAATGTAGTTTTGTCCGTAGCTTTCTGCTATATCCACCATGTCAAGGAATTATTGAAACTATGGATAAGCAGGAATAGGAGACAAAACGCCAAAAATATTCACAGGTCTTGCAGTTTGCCTCCTCTGGGCTTCCTCCCAGCTGGTGTTCCAGCCGGACAGTTTCTGTCCGTTCTTCAGTGTCATGATCTCTGATGGCAAAGAGAAGCCACCCGCGCAGGGTGTGACAATCTCTGCTCTGCAGGGACACGTTTCGAGGCTGGCGTGGTGCAGCACCTTCCTGGCTGGGAAGGGTTCAGGGTCCTGGGATCTCTTGAATCTCCCATCAAAGCCCTTGGCCAACCCAATCCGCCGCAGGACAGGGTCAGCCCACCGCGGGCTCTGGCTCCTGGCACGAACCGGCCTGTTTAATGGTCACTTTTTGCAGGGAGACATCAGCCGGTTGAGTTCCCCTGCAGCCCGCGCCTGGGCAGGGTTTGGGAGGACGATGGCTCCACGTCCATTGGAATAAAGGGCGACCGTGAGATAAATAACAAATTAATTTTGGTAGGACTGAAAAATCACAAAACATTCCTTAATGAGATCAACATATGCACTTAGCCATAGACAGCGTGTAGGATCTGGTGGAAATAATAAAAAAAAAAAAAAAAAGGGAAAACCTCCCAGCCCGCTCCTCCTGTGCCGTCCCTGTGCTGTCTGCTCTGGTTTCCCCATCTCACTTATTTCTCTTTCAGGCTTGGCACGGCCCCAGAGTGTGTTTGCAGCCTCCCTGCCCACCTTTCCTCTCTTTCACTGGAGCTCTCATCTCTTCCTGCACGGCTTGTTTTCCATTTCCAGGCTCTTTTTCTTCCTGTCTGTTTTACTTTCTCATTAAACTCGCCTCGGTTCCCTCCAGCCTGACCCGCGCGGCGGGTTGGCGGGGTGCATTTCACCGGGCTGCTTCAAGTACAGAAATATTGATATTTACCCAGCCTGTTGTAAAAATCGATATCGCACTAGGGAGAGCAGAACAGCCGCTGTGTTGTAAAGCCCTGTCAAAAGGAAAAAAAAAAAAGCAGCAAAACCCCAAAGCTGGGTCTGGGAGCTCCAGGGGAGCAGGATGCGTTGCCTTGATTTGCTTGCAAAGAGAGGAGTTTATCATGGAAAAAACCATTCTGCAAGCATCATTTTTGGCTAATATGGGAGAGCTTATATGTGTTATTTTCAGCACAAACTTCCCCGGTATATATTCTCTTGAAGTTGCGGATATTAACCGGTAATTCACCCAGGAGAAGGTGTTAGTAAATTAATTAGCTCGTGGGTAAAGCTGCTAGTAGCTAGTTCTGTGCTTTAGGGAATAAAAATTTTCTCTGTTACTCGTTTGAAAGCGGGAATATTGGCTGTTACCGAGCCATCTGGACCTCGGGCTGTCGATAGGCCAGAGGATTATTGGTGTTGCCAACAGGATAGCGCTACCAGCTTGGAAACCACTGGCTGAAATAATTCCGAGAGAATTTTTCCAAATTATGACTTTGACGGTCGCGAAGTTCACCCGTCGCATTTTGGGGTATCCTGGGGGTGATGAAGAAACTGAATCAATTCCCAACAGACCGAGGAGGTTTTCCTGCTTGCACACCAGAAGGAGATAGACGAACGCTTCTTGCGAGTGTCATTCTCCAGCTCAACGGAGTCTGAGCGTTGGCTTGGCCCCATGGAGCTCAACGCTCCCCAAACCAACCTGCGGGTAATTAAGCACCGTAACGAAATGCGATGTTGAGACCGAGATGATTTCACATGATTTTGAAATATGAAAGAGCTTAAAAATTAATCCTTGAGGGGCCTTTGTTGCCTCTGAGCAGCACTCCTTAAGCAATTTTCTGACTCCAGGGCTCTGTTTCCAAAAACATCCTTTGACTCAGCAGAGGAAAAACGCCGGGGGTAAACAAACCCCTGAGCTCATACGAATGCAAATTCCTCATGAATTTCACAGCCTCCTGAACCTCTTAGCTCCTAAAAGCCTTTGGAACCTTCTCCATCCTGGTTTTATTTGGCAAATTGCAGACAATTGTATCTCATTAATTTCTATTTTCCTAAGCAGCCTCAAACGGAATGAGACTGACTTCCTTCCCCGTGGAATTTGAAAACTTTATCCGTCATTCCTGCTCCTTGAAAAGTGTTCTGATGTCTTCTGTGGAATCCAGGGTTTGGTCTTTAACCTTAGGTTTGGTCAAAACAATACAGAAATTGTATTTCTTCTCCTTCTGTATTAATTATAATTCTCTAATTTTCTGTTTTCCCCAGGAGCTTTTTCGTTCTTTAGTGAGTTTAGGCTTTGTTTCTAAATATGATTTAATAAAACCAAGGAAGTCAATTCTAACAAAACGCAGGAGGGTCCCTCTGCCCACCAGGACACCCCCTGTCCCTGTGTGGGTGACCGAGTTAGCTGTTGGTGCAATGTGCTTTTCTTTCCCGTTCGTATCCCAGAATTGAGAAGCGGGGTGAGAGCCTGGTCTCTGGGCAGACCCTTTTGATTCCTAGCATATCAGTATATATAAAACTCAGCCTTCATAATTTGCTAAATAAGCCCATATTTCTCTGCTTGAAGCTGCCTTAGGGAAGCTTTAACTAAGACATAATTTTTTTTTCTTATTTTTTTTCTGAAGTATCTATATTCAGGGATA
>WKFP01013940.1:11385-48337 GCA_011057875.1 Pterocles orientalis
CCCCCCCCCCCCCCCGCGCGCAGGTCCCTCGCGCCCGGCCCCGAATGCGCAGGGTGCCGCCGCCGGGGCGCTCGCGCCGCCGCTGATCTCCGGCGCCCCCGGGCGGGGCGGAGGGGCGGCGCCCGCCAAGTTGGGTGCTGAGGCGAAGGCGCCGCTTCCTCTTCGCCCTCCCGGCTCCGCGGGCCGGCAGCGCCGCCCCCCCCCCCAGCATGGACAACAAGCCCCTGCTGCAGGAGCGGCCCCCCGCCTACAGCCCCGCCGCCCAGGGCGCGGGCTACGACTACGGGCAGAGCAACTACGGCGCCATCCCCCCCCCGCAGCCCAGCTTCCAGCCGCCCCCGCCCTACCCCTACCCGGGCGCCGCGGCTGCCGCAGGTGGGTCTGAGGCGGCGGGGGAGGGCTGGCCGACACCTCGGGGGGCTGGGGGCAGGCGAGGGGCCCTGCTCCCCCTTCCCTGGGACGGGGGAGAGCTCTGGAGAGGCTTCTCCCCACACCCGTGACTGGGGGGGGGCGCTGGGGCTGCCCCGGGTGCCGCAGGCTCTGGGAAGGGCTGTGGCCTGAGGGGCTGCCCGGCGGGGGCGGGGGGACACTCTCGACCCCCTCTTGCGCGGGGCTGCCCCGTCCGGAGAGCGGCAGTTGGACCCTTTCCCTTTCCACGCTTTAATCCAGCGCAGGGAGGAGGGTGCGCGGGGATCCAGGTGTTCCAAAGCGCCGCCTCCCCTTCCCCTCCTTCCCCAGGTGCCTCGGGGGTGTAACGTCGTGTTTGCCCCCCCGAAATGCCCACGGTTTGCATGCATCCCGCACATGTGTGGGTTTTCCGCCTCAGAGCAATGGCAGGGAGGCACAGCTGCGCTAGCAGGGGAGTGGACCCCAAACTTGCACTTTTCTTTGCATGCACTTGGCTGTATTCTGGTTAATGTTTGTTTTTTTCTGACACACTTCAGTAGTCTTGGAGAGACTTAAGCAGGTGAGTAGATACAGTACTTTTGTTAACTGAACCCATACTAACCTCCGTCAAAGAAAGAAGTAGTCCCTCAGGAAAAACTCAGGAAGAGTTAAGGGAATGCTTCAAAAGTTACAAAAAAATACACAGAATGCAGGAGACAGACCTCAACAATCAAGAACTGGGCTGAATCTTGAGGCCATAGATTGATTTCATGCTCGTAACTTGGAGCCTGTTTTCCTACAATACAAATATTACTGAATATTTGCAGTTTAATTTTAAGTAGTGAGGTTGGTGGACTTTATAGATGCAAAACTTGATTCAAGAAAATCCCAGAGCTGTGCCCTGAGAAGCTCAAAATGGGTTATACCTGGGCAAAGTGTACCTTGACTGTAAGGTTACACTGCATATATCTAACCATCCCTTTTAAAAGCTTTTTTTCCCTATTTTTTAATGCTAATGCAGTGGTTAAAGGCTTGTGTTTTCTAACTACAGCTGTTAACACATTCAGTAGCTAACAGCATGGGTTTTCTGAGAGGTTTTTTTTTCCTATGCCATGCAACCTACTTCCTTTCCACTTGCATCCTATCAGTCCTACCTCTCTCTCCAGTTACAAACTTAATATATGGAAGTTAAGCTGGAAACCAGAGAAAGATATGTTTTGTTTCAATGAACTTGTCTGCTGGAGTGGGGCACACAACCTGATATATAAGGTCCAGGAGTGAAAGCTGTGCTCATTGTTTGTTTAAACTGTTTTTCCCTGGTGGTCAAACAGTGTTGAAACAAATTCTCTAAAGTTAATTATTAGCTCAGCGTCCTTTTTAGATAGTTACATTGTGCTAGATACTTGGGTTTATGAAGTGGATTTGGCATTAGATGTGCTGAGTAGTGTGTTCCAACTCTGATTTTGATAGGGCTTCTTAAAGTGCTCAATCAAGACTACATTTGTTTCTTTTTTTCCATGTTCTGTTTCCATTCTTTTCAATTATTACCATTGTTCTTTGTGCCTTGCGTGTGGTGATTGTGGTTTTTCTTCTCATTTTAGGGTATGCTGTTCCTCCACCGACATCACAGCCAAACTATTCGAGCACGTACACCATTATTCAACAGCCTGCCACCACCACTTCTGTAGTAGTAGTTGGTGGCTGTCCTGCCTGCAGGTAAAATAGCTCTCTAGTTGAGAAATAAACTCAGTCTAGGCTTTTATTTTTTAAATTACAGGTATCCATATAGTCCATTGGTTTTCAGTAGTTTTCTTTGTGTGTGTCCATTAGAATTGAATTAATTGCAAAAACACTAAAATGTAGCAGTGGAGTGCTTTAATTTATGTAGCATGAGCTTGTCCTAATGGGCTTTGTGACACCTGCTGTAGGTAATTCAATAGCCTTCATGTATAAACATGAATCTGTTCCTCATGATGGAGGAAGATCTGTTAGTGGTATTCCTAATGAAAAGGCAGTTCAGTCACAGATGTAAAGGGTCAGCTCTTCAGGGAGAGGATGACAGGAAGTCATGATATTCTTGTGCCTGGTGGTAGTGAGTAGCATGATTTTATTGTGAAATTTTCTGTAGTCTTTCACCACAGTCACTCCACTGTAGTCACTTCTGGTTCTCTGGCAGTCCTGTGGAAGGGCTTCCGCTGCCGTGGTGTGTCCCCGCTTTCCCAGCATCCAGAGTGTGCAAAACTGGGCAGGCTGATTGTCAATATTGGTTGAAAACATCAGTATCTTAAGGTTTTAAAAGATCTCGTACTTTAAGTCCTTTTACTGCAGAAGAACTGGGAGATTAATAGATTTGATTTAAAGTGTTAATCTGATGAAGTGGTGAAAACCAGAAAATGTGGTCAGCTATTAGCTGGAGTTGCAACAGAAGAAAACTTCCCCCTCAGAGATCAACAGCCATAAAAAAAGGGAAGCAGGCATTCTGTTTCCACATTAGTCAGTTGTAGTCCCTTCGCACTTCAGTTCTTCTTGTCCCAGGATATTAACTAAAGGGTGAAGGCAGCCAGATTGCTTCTGGTGCAGTTCAGGCACTGGTGGCCTGGTCAGCTCTGTTAAAACGTATGGGAGTTACCCCTGTGGCGTCTTGCAAGGAGGCACTTAATATTCCACAAGCCTGAGCTCTTGCTTATCCATTTCAAAACGTGTAGGAAGCAGACTTGCCAGCGTAGCTGAAATGATACCAGGTGTCTGTGTGATGAATGTGACTGAGATTGTCATAGTGGCAGAGATTCTCCCCCAGATGGTTTTGTTAGAATTGGTGTTTGCCTGAGACTCAGTACCTGCCCTCAAAGGTGCATTCAGGTAAGTATCTTGTGGTGCTATGGGAAAACAGGTGCCTGCTGAAATGCAACTAGTTAAGGCTGAAAGACCTGTACCAGCGAGAGCTATTGATGTATGTTTTAAACAGTCGGGGAAAGTAACGACTGAGCTGTTCGGAGGATGTGGTAGATCCTGCCACCTGAGTAATTACACTGAAATACTTATGCTTTAGCTCAACCAGAAGACAGGAAGGATGCTATGTGTTTCTTGGGAAAAAGCAGCCAGTGTGTTTATACAGGCCTTCTGGCCCTAAACCAAATAAATACTACGGAAGTGGTCTTTGCAGTAACTTAAGATGGGTAGACTCTTGCTGATATTCTTAGGATTATTTTTTTTTTCTGAAAGCTACCTGGGATGTTCTATGAAACACCTTTGAAATGCTCCCTAATTTTAGACAAATTTGGGAAAATGAGCTGTCTTTTGTAAGGTATGTGTAAGGGACCTCACTTGAATAGTTTTCTTAAGTCCTCAGACTTGCTCTGCTGGAGGTACCCAGTACTCTGTACATTGTAAACTCTTTCCTAAAGCAAAATATCCTCCACAGAAACCTTTCTTACTCTTGGATCATCAGGTTTTGTTTTAGGTTGTGGAAAAAAAAAAAGTTGTGAGAACTATGACATGTTGATTACTATGAGGCATAGTACTGCACTGCTTAAACTGTAGGATGCTTCCCAGGACTTCTGAATATTCTTGATCAGGGAATCCCAAGGACGAGTAACTGTATCTATTAATGGTGTGTCATAGTCTTTGCAGTATCGTTATGTTTTTTCCTAATTGTCTTTAGAGGAAGAGTCAAAGTGTCGGAGTAGGAGGGAAGAATCTCAGGTTTCTTGTCTTTTGACCAGTTGAGGAGTTGATAGTCTGGTACTTCAAAAGAAAGCACAGGGAGGCTGGGTGGGAAGCATAATACTAGAAACATTCCTGGGAACCTGAAGGGTCAGGGTTCATGTTCTGGAAGGTTACACTGGCTGCTTCTCTTAGAGAAAGAGCTCATAATCCTCTTCGACTTCTTAAGACCTTAAACATAGTTCTCGTTTACTTCCTTGGCCTGGAAACCTATTTTATGAAGAATGCAACATGCAGCTGCACTCTAAATACAACACTGAACACAAAAGTTGTTGGAAGGGCATTGGTAAACATAAAAAGCTACTAATGGTACATAAAAAAAACTTTGTTATTAAACTGCCAAGTCAGTTGGCCTGTTACTCTTCTGCTTTGACACTGTGCATGATCGTTAGTCCATCTGCTTTAGATTGCGAGGAAAGAGCCTTGCTTGTGGCTGTGGAATGACGTAGCTGACTGGATAGGCTAAAGCCCATTGAGAGGATTTCTACCATCAGAAATACAAACCAGTCTTGTGCACTATGGAATGTATTGATGTTACTAATTGAAATAAAAACAATTTCCAACTTAAAATATATGGTGTTGAGCAGAAATATGCCGTATTGATCTGTTATTTGGGTAGGAGTCTGTTTTATTGCAGTCACAAATGATCCTGGGGTTAATAATCTAGCTACAGTACAGTTGATCTTGAGGCTTGATTTATGGTATGAAGTCATAAAAGTACAAAGTATCTCCAGAACTAGCCTCTCTTCAAGGAGGTAGTATGCCCCTGGTCACTGTGTAGATGCATTTTTTTTTCTTCTTCTATCTCTGAAGCATTGCTGTACCTGAGAGATGACTCCTGTCTTGCAAGCTGCACCTCTTGCTTAGAGTTATTCATTAGTCAGGTCATCTCCATTCATCACTGGCCAGTGTTGCTTTCTAATTACAGACTTCAGAATAATTGTATGTTCCATCCTTCTTTGCATTATTAATATTTCTTCAGTCGTTGTAGTCCTGTTGTCTTAGTGTGAGTTTTTCTTCCAGTCCTGATGTGCAGAGAATTAAACTGAGTTGCAGAATATTGTTAGCTTTATTGCTTGAAGTTGACATCTAAGGATCAGTCAAATCTTGCTTTCAAATTATTTTATGTTCCCAAGTACAGACTGAGTCATTACAGCCACTAACTTTAGAGATCCAGCCATGTAATTATCTTTTTAGCTTGGAGAATGCAATCTGTCCGTTTTTCTTGAGGTCACTTTCATTTTCTTTTTCTCCATCTTGTTGTGTTGGATAAAACAAACTGCAAGGGAATATTTGCTTTCCTGTTACTTAGGAGAAGAAAGATCCCTTTAAAAATTGTGAAAACGTTCTCTTGAGCTGATGTTGGCAAAATCTGTTTCTTTCAAAATCTGGGGCACAGCCTGTGATGGGCCTCTTGGGTTTTTATTTTTGTGTTTAACAAGTATTCAATTGTTTGGAAGAAGGGGTGAAGGAGAGGACATAACGCTGCTGCATTGTGGTGGCTTTCTCTTCTGATGATTATGAGAAATCTGCTTGAGAAGTATTGTAGCAGGTCCCAAATTATAATAACACTGAAGCTTCTTCCAGGATTGGAGGATGAGACAAGGTTGATTAAAACTATTTATTTTCAGATCTCGTACGGCCTTCTCCCTGCCACAGTGTTTGGTGTTATGTTTTGGGGTTTTTTTGACCTGACAAAGTATTAAGTTCTCAGGTTTTGGTTTAAATTTTGCACTTAGGTGAAATTCCTTCAAAATTTCAGTCTTCTGGTTTTTTTTCAATTCTTTCAGTCACAAATGCTGTGTGTGGTTTGATAGAAGGCCACTCAGGATATAGGTTTTCTACAGTTATTCACAACAACTATATTTAAACCTTATGTAAATATTATTAATATAATTTCATAATATGTACTGGTTAAATATGCAATTAAAAAACCAGTCCTAGCTATTTAGAGAGCATGTCTGATATTCTGAGGAGAACCTGTGGATTTTCAGTTTCTAACAGCAGGCTGACGTGCTAGAATCTCCTGAGTGAAGCCAACTTTGAATACCTTTTTGAGAGTGCTATGGAGAGGAATAGCTGTAGTAGTGCCGCAGCTCCTGACACTGGTTTTTGTCACAAAGATGGTCAGCCTGTGTTGGGGGGGGGTCAGTGTAGCTCCCTTACACTACAGCATGCAGCTTTTTGTAAATGTGTGCTGTTCGGGCAGATTGGGGCGTTCTTCCCCGCTGTGCGGTAATTTGGTGGCTGGAGCAGTTAGGGCATGAAATTCAGCAATGATTTATGCACATGATTGCAAAGATAAAAGCCTTGATACAGCAGACTTGAGCAGATGCCATGAGACTGCCATTTGGAATTACTGACTAGGATAGCTGTAACTTTCCCCCCCAGCTGAACGGCAGAGGCACGCGGCTGCTTAGCAGGAAGGCTGTTACCTAAGCCCAGAGGACAGGAGGTGTAAGCCTGTTAACAGGGTCCTGAGTGAGAACAGCATAGCTCTTGCCGTTTCTGAGGATTTTTTTCGACTGGTCTGAAATGATTTGTGGACAAACACATTTTTCTAATAAATGAGATGTTATGCAGTCACCAAGAGCAGGAATGTGTTCTCTAATGGGACCATATAAAAATGATAATCTGTCCCTAATGCCCAGTCTGTCACCGGGCCTGAGTTGATAGCTTTTTTTTTTTTTTTTAGTGTCACCATTTGTCTTGGTGTCTGTATTCTGATAATTAGGATTTCTTTGTAGCAATGAGATGTTCTGGGTGATAGGAGGAAAATGGTCTTGTTTGTTGGTAAGCAGAGGTGGTACTGATGCAGCTGTGTATGAAGATGGGTGAGGAAAAACCACACCAGGTCTCAGTCTAGTTCATCATGGATAGATGTCCACCATCTACAGAGGATTTTAACTGGCACACGTAGCCTCGTTTGTGAGGCTAGGCTGTTGGTGTGAAGCCATGAAGCTTGTCTGTTCATTAGTGTGTTCTGAGAGCTGGATTTAAAGCAGTGGTGCTACTGCATTAGAGAAGGCTGGCGATTCGTAGGTATTTCAAGAAAGACAACATCTAGATACCGGCTGCTCCCATTGCCAGGATTTCTCTGGCTCTGCAGCCAGCTCTCTGTATAGGCAGTGGGGCCCAAAGCATAAGGAAGTTCAGATAAATCTGCAAATTCTGCGGTGTCCCTTACTTGAAGGTGACTTTTAAGGATGATTGCATTTACATATATGCATGGCTTGTGTTGAGGGGGGCAAGCTACTGGCTATGTATAGATTTGGGCTCCTTTCTGTGAACACGGATCAGCAACCTTTTAATATGCCTTTAAGCTGAGGCTGGAGGAGCTGGCCTCTCATGGAAATTAAAACTGTAAGCAGCCCATGTTCACTCAGTAGTTGCATACAGAATCATCAATTCTGCTGCTGCTTGCAGGTAAAATTTGAACATGCTTAACCTAGCTGCTGTTGTTGTGTTAGCTAGGACAGACATAAAGCTACTATGTTTGGTTTTATGTTCAAAATTAAACATTTGGTGTGCAGCTTCCAAAGCCCATGCTTGTCACTGGTCTCATTTCCACTGAAATCTAAAAGACTCGGCCAGCCTCAGTGGCAGGAGCGATGGGATACTGATTTGAAA
This sequence comes from Pterocles orientalis, assembly GCA_011057875.1. Lineage (NCBI taxonomy): Eukaryota > Metazoa > Chordata > Aves > Pterocliformes > Pteroclidae > Pterocles > Pterocles orientalis. The sequence goes on from WKFP01013940.1 coordinate 19,126, forward strand.
ATCCCACTTGCCTGAGCAGTGAGGGAGTATCTGTAGATGACAGCTGGGGACACCCCTATGTGAAGTGCAGTTTCTTTTCAGGTCTTGCAGAGCTTGTCATACAATCAAACTGTCTCTGATTATCTGGGATGACCTTTTGAGTTTATTTGTAAGGGATGAAAAATGCTGATAAGCCCACATTTAAATACTGCGACGTACTGTTAAGTGTTAAACTGTAGTGATGCTGTGTCTGCAGATCTCACTACTGGCTGTCTGATCCTCAGCATTTCACTTAAGATATTAATGTTTTAAGACTTATTTGCAAGAAGGGGCTTGTCTGAAAAGTAATTTGGTTTTACATACTTGTCAGTGGGAATAATTGACCTTACTTTACAGAGTTGGCAGCTGCAGTTATAGCTTAAATCCAAGACGCTGCTTGCAGTATAAATAAACCTTTCCACTTTATTTTTAGATTGGGAGTGGTGCAGTTACAATCAGCTTTTATGTGGTTCATGCTGTAGAACACAATTTATGTTTGGTTACATTAGTGAATCTACAGTTTGAATATGGAGTCTCTAATTACTCTGCAGTTCAGGTTAGACACACAAGCAAAAACCGAAATAAGAATATTCCCCTTTATAAAACATTTTTTTTTTCTCCTAAATTTAGTAACTGGCCAAGCAGTGACTGGATAAGTGTTTATCCAAAATTAGGTGGTGACACAAATCACCAGAAGCCAAAAAGTGTTTGTGCCTTTAATGTTCTAGTAGTAATCACACTGCTATGGATGTGATAGGAACTGGCTCTGAAATAACAGGTGTGTTATCAGGGAAGTCACGCAGACGGAGTTCTGGTAAGCTTTCCAGAATGAGTGTCACTGGTAGCTGACTTGGTCTGAGGCTTGGCTGTACTGTCGCTGGTCTTCCTCTGTCGCTGACCCAGCAGTGCTTCCTGTGGCTTTGTCCCTCGCTGGTCCTTTTCCCTGGGTCTGGTGTTGAATATGGATGGTGATTTTTTTCTTTCTTTTTAAATTGGCATTTTGCATTACCACAAAACACATCCTGAATAACTCTGTGTAGGGTGAAGGGAGTTTAAAATAAATACTATTTAAAGTGTCAGGGACATCTGCTGACCAGTAGACTTGGCCCTTGCAAGCTGATTAAGAGGTTGATTGTAATGGGTTAGACAGAAGTCATCTACGCTTGGGTCTGCAGCTACCTGCGGCTGATGAGAAATACCCTGATTGATCCCTCTCTGATGTTTTATCGGTGTGTTTATTCTTTCAGGTCAGATCAAAATTAGGCTGCTTATACTCTTAAACACACGGGTTTGCTTGTCATAAAGGTAGACTTCAGGGCAGGAACTGAATATGGAATTATTCAGAGACAAGGTTAAGACTTAAACAGTAACAAAGCAAAAGGGGAATGCTCAATGTGTACGTGAAAAAGATGGCATTAGTGTAATAAATCTTTAGTTGCTTTAGTAAAACAAGGAAATACAGTAGCCTTAACGTGTTGTGTACTGCTCTCTGTGCGTTTTCCAAAGAAATGTTATTTTTGGTGTCACTGAAATGCCTGGAAAAGGCACTTTGCCTTTCTTGAATGGATCTGTAGTACTGAATACGGCCTAAATCTTTAGTTGCTCAGAGACACCTGGATTGTGTCCGAGCCTCTTAGTACATATAGTATGTTAGTGGGTTAACCTGTGGAGGGGGGAAAAGAGAGGCTTCACTTCCTGAGCTTCTACTGATTTTATTTGGTCTGAGGGTGCTCGGTATTTAATGCATTTCCACAAACACAAATTGCCATATTCAACTTCTGCATCCAGGCTTGCCAGTTTTGGTATCCTTTCTGTCACTGTGCCTGTGACCAGCCTGGCTGTCTAAACAGTTTCGAATCACTTTGTATTTCAGTCCTATTAGCAGATTTTTCACAGGAGATGGCACTTCCAGTAGCACATCTTTTCCCTGGTGAATGAAGTCAATGGTGTGAGAACCTTGTTTACCGGCTCCATTCTTTTATTGCAGTCTAATTTTGAGGGTCACTTGCAATGTAATTTTAGTTTTCGTGTCCAGATGCACGCTAGGCAAAGAGGTTGTACAGCAAAGGAATAATGCTAAAGCTTTCCTGTTAGCCTTAAGCCATGCTACATAACCCCACCTCATACACAAATAATATATTCAGGTAGGACAGCTAGTTGGAAATCTGTGGAAGCAAGGGTTAATAGGAGGCTCTTCAACTCTGCTTTAAAAGTCCGTCTAATAAAAGCATCTCTGCTTGGGTTAGTATGCTCTGAACTTGACCTAGCAAGCAGGTTTTGACATTTCCTGACACAAACTGGTGGAATAACAGTGGGTTTGGAATTAGGACTTGAAAGTTGGGTAGCATGGGTAAGTTGATGGGGAGCTACATTTTCTTCACTGTTTTTCTTTCCTTTTGACTCTCTCATTTTTTTTTAATGAGGACCAAAGTCCTGTATACAGTGGTCTGGTTGAAGCATTAATAATCCAGAGTATATGGGAAAAGTTTACTTTATGGTATACCACTGTATTATATTTGCCTTTTTTCTAGTGGTGACAGTGACTGCTATTCTGTTCATAATTTTTCAACAACTTCCATTTTTCTTTCCCAGGCAGTACTGTCCCCTCTGACTGGTTCTCCATTGGTATTTCACTTTGCTGGGGAGTGCCCTGTGGAAAGAGGGGGAGGGAAGCAGGCACCATGCCCATGTTCTGATGGGAATCCCAAGCTAAAGTTCTTTGTAGCAGAACACCAGACACAGACCAAAATGAAATATTAACCAAGCTGAGCAAATCTAGTGTCTGGAGTTTCTGAGAGTGCTGTTTGCCGAGGTGATGCAGGGCAGGTGCTGTGAGTCAGTGCCTGATGTGCCAAGAGAAGGGTGAGTTTCTGCTCTGCAGCAGAAATGGCCTGGCTCCTTCTCGTCTGCTGGCGTGGAGTGTAATTTGTCAGCACTTTTGCCGTAGAGGTAGAAACGCGTTATGTGCCGGGGGGGTACCTGACGCCTTTCTCTCTGACCCTCATAAATGCACTGGACATCCTTGTCATCAAGCCAGCAGAAGTGTGAAGGCTGGTTGACGGCACGCAGAACTGTGTTCCTCATTCCCACAAGAAACGCTTGCAGTACCAGCTGGACAGATATAGGCGTTGCCAAACCTGACCCACGGAGGAGAGCTCTGGTGAACTGTGTCATGAAGGCAATCAGTAGTGTGGTTTCCAAGAAACTTGCTGCTGCTGAGTGTTTCCATAATTGGCGATCAGTATTAAAACATGTAGTAGAAATACCAGAAAGGAAAGTGGGATTCTGTATTGTGAGTCCATGCATTCTGTAAGTCAGTAACTCATTGTGGCAAGAATCAGTAATTTAATCGAATACAAAACCCCAGTAGGTGAGCTGGGGCCACTGTCTGGTACGGCAGGCTGTTTGTTTAGGTCTCATTGGTGGAGACTGTCGTATGCTTTTGGAGAAGATGTAAAGAAGTCTATTCATAAAGAAAAAAGTTCTACTCTTATGTTTGATTTGTTAACCATTGCTTTTGCTTCATTTGGAGAGTATGATATTACCGATACCGCCACTATTGTACAAAGCACTCAGTAAATGTTGGGTTTCTTTGGGACTTTCAGTATTAACACTAGTGTCTGTGGGTGATGTGCCAGAACCATTGCCTGTTACAACAGATGCTGACTGTATCAGTGCGCTGAATATGGCAATTCCACCTGGGAAAAAGGTGGTTTTATGGATTTGGGCGGTATCATGGATACTTTTTAAAGTTTTATTTTAAGCCAGTGTTGATATATGGATTTGAGATAGAGGTACAGGAATAGGAGCTAAAAGGTACTGAACAGAGAGGTGAAACTTTTTCCATGTTTGAGGAGGCTTTCCTGAAGTGCTTTGGAGCTGTGGGGGAAAAATGTAGTACCTGCACCACTGAAATGAATTTTACAAAATATGTTCCAGCTCTGGGAAAAATGTTAGGAGCTGAAGTCTTGGCCTTTTTCATAAAAGCAGAACACTTCTGCAGAGCTGATCTCCCTGGACACATAGATGTCAGTGTTCAAGAGTGATCTTACATTGTTGTGGCAAAACAAAGCACTTGCACTGATGGAGCTCTGGCAACGTGCGTGCCTGATTGACAAGGAACAGAGGGGTGATGTTATGGTGAGTTTGTAGGAACAGCTCCAAGGAACAGCACAGACTACAACAGTCTGAGCTTTGGGACACTTGTGTGCTGAGCCTAGAATCCATATGATGATTTGAGCATTAATTTACATCCTTACTACCTTAAATAAATGTTATTTGAGGATATGAAACTGTAAAACTACTGCAGGGATCAACTGTACCCTGACCTTATACTCGGTATCAAGGTATTGTCAACTTCTATCACAAGAATTCTGTAAACAGAAATAAAGTAAGTTCATCAGAAGGAGGGGAGTGATGTTGAGAGCTTAAGATGACCATGAAGTTGTCTAAGCCACAGATTATCAAGAACACTTTCAACAGCCTTTGGCTTCCTATGATGGCTGAGGGGAAGGGGAATGGGAATGGTTCTTAAGTTTAATCAAGATGTAATGTTTTAGTCAATTCCAGTCAGGAAATGGTCTCTGAGTCTGTATCTTCTTCCTTTGCTCCATTTATGTGTACAACAGGCTGTCTGTGACTGCTCTGTAGGGAAACAACAACTCGTTGGCCTTGGCACCTTGCTTGTAGTGAGTATTTCAAGGTCAGAGCTGTTTCTGTTGACTTCCACTGTACCAGGGAATCTAAGAGGACACGTCTTTTCCAAGTGTTCTGCTAAATTCCACATTTTGAGTGTTTGGTACAGCTGCTCAAATTTCTTAAGTCTGAATACTCTGGCTTTTCTGTCTTCGTTTTGGGGGATGTTTAGATACAGCACTTCAGAAAGAAGTCAGGGAGTGAAATTAGAAGGCTGTTCAGGTAAACTGCTGTCACAGAACGGTGCTGAAACAGGATTTCTCATGTAGGGTGGTCATTCAGTTGGGACTCAGCTAGAGCCAAATGACATCTATAGTAGGTTTTGCTGCAGTTCTAAAGGGACATCAGTTTTTGGAAGTTGAAACTGGGAATACCTACTGAGGGTTATTTTAATAGTGATGCGTGTTTGGCCTTTGGACTTTCCCAGCTACCAGAAATAAACTTCTTCAACAGCTTGTGACAGTAGCGCAGCACCTCTGAGCTGTTCTGTGACTTAGGAAGTCTGAATGCGAATAGTTAGCATAGTCTTGTAGACACTTATTTAATTGGCACCTTCCACAACAAAGGGCTATAAATCTACAGTTAGAATTTTAAGTCCTCCTTATCCTGCTCAATTGGTCAGAGCCCTAAATGCCCAGCACACCTAGCCCTTTGCTTGTTAATACACTGACTTGTGCTCTCTGAAGAGAGACGTGTCAACACATCTGAGAGAATGTGCTGGCAACTGCAGGAACCAGACTTGGCCAAGTTGTGTATTCATTTGAAGTAACAGACTGTAACAAAACTATTTGTATCTGCGTTGCTGATGGTTTTCACTTGCTTAGTGAAAGCGTGAGCTGAATGTTTCACCAGAAGCCCTTAACCAGTGTTGCACAACTCTCTGCCCATTCAAAGCTTTCTCTTAAGAAGAAGCTGAGAAAAAGCACAAAATCATCAGGTCAAAACATTCAGAAAACAAGGATTATTTTTCTTCTGAAAGAGCACTAGTTCTCGTATACTGTGGGAGACTTGAGGCTGAGTGAACTGAGAGGGTTCACACCAGGATAACAGTGGAAACTAGGTAGGCAAAGCATATGACACAAGTGTGACTGCTGCCTGTTGTAAAAGACCTATAAAGTGGAGAAATGGTATTGCTTGGTGGGCAGTAACCAGTATAGCAACACCAGTACAGTTAAATCTTTACCACTGTATTATTCCAGGAGAGTCAGTAAATTATTTTAAAAGCAGGCTTTTCATTTTTATGGGAGTAAACTTCAGTGACACTAAAGTTTGGTTCTAGAAAACCATATCCTTGCCTAACAGAAAAACTTGACCTCAAGAAGGGCTAGCAAGGAATCAAGTTTGATACTTGCTTACAGTCTCTGTCCTGAAGCTGTGATCTTTTATTCCTGTGTAGTTACGTGGCAAGGTTAGTTGAGGTAGGATGTAAGAGCACAGGAGAAGAACTGTGACTTTCAGATTCTTCAGGGACCAAGAGATGGCTGCAGAGGCACAGGCCTTCGTGTTAAAGCTTTCTGAACTGGGGTGCATGCAACTTGTTCCCACTGTATAGCAGGTGCTACACCTGTGTGTCTTTGGTGTACTTGCACTAACAAATATTTGGAGTTGACACAGCTGCTCAGAACTGCAGTTGCTATGTTTTGCTCTAAGTACCAGTCCTGGATTGCAGTGAGAGAAAGGGTTGCTGTCTGGAACTAAACAGCTATTTTGAATTAAACCTTTTAGACTTCTTATCTACAGTCTGAGCATCTACAAATTTCCTGTTTTTCTTTAAGTGGTATAATTCAAAACCTGCTGCTGCAACCTATGAAAATAAAAACCTCTTAAAGAAAAAAAAAAAACCTTGAACCTGTGTATCTTATCTTGCTGTATAAAATGCTGTGGTATTTTAGTGACTGCCAGATCACAAAGTGGTAACTTTGGGGCAAACATGGTGGGTGTCCTTGACTGAGTCTGTTTTCCATTTTTACAGGGTTGGCGTGTTGGAGGACACCTTCACCTGTCTTGGGGTTTTGTGTGCCATTGTATTCTTTCCCATTGGGATTCTGTTCTGTCTTGCCCTGAGGCAGAGAAGATGCCCTAATTGTGGGGCAGCTTTTGGCTAAAGGGATGAACGTGGACGTGCTTATGGAAGCTACAACTGTTAGCATACTCTTTCTAATGTAAATGTCATGTACAATCATTTTATTTGCTTCAGACCTGTTTTGTAAAGTGTGAAGAAATCTAGTCTCTTGCATGTAATTTAAACTTAATCTTTTATGAGCATGTGCATTGCAAAACATGAAAACCCAACGTGTTTTCCTGGTTTAGTGGCACCTGTTGACAACTAAATAAAACTGCTTTTCCTTTTGCAATCCTCAATTTGTGGCTGGATTATTAAATATGTGACTAATATGTCTGATAACATGCAGTCTGAAAGGGGAGTTAGTAATCCTAGCTACAAAGAAGGATAAATATTTGCCAGAATCCTTATGATAAAATAAGGAGACAGGGTTTAGGGCTGTACTTCTTTAAGCACAGCAGATGTTTGAGGAAAGTGGTGCAAGTGCTGTGTGTGCTATGGCTACGCTAACGGACCCTCTCTACCTTCTGAAGGCACAAACAGCACGAGCCCTGTTTTAATGAGCGAGGGTTTTGCTTATAGGGACACACATGACTTCCCAGGGCTGCAGTGGCAGTGTCGTGTCAGCTAGAGCAGAAGCTTCCTAACACTGGGGAGTGGTAGGAGTTCACCACAGACAGCAGTAACTCTTCTCTAGAAAGAGAGGCTGGGGCACTGCCACGTACAAGCTGCCCTGCGTAAAGATTTTTACATTTCAGATTATTTAACTCAGATATGGCATTATTGAAAGCTTACACAGTCTAGGTTGACTTGGCTTTAATATGCTGTGGGAAATGGGCTCAGGTGTAAGTTACACTTCTGAAAAGCAATTGTCCTTAGCCTTGAATGTGAAAGCAGTGAGAGGAAGAGGGGGAATGAGCAGAACGTCTCTGCAGCCCTCACATGCTCATATACTATTTTTTGATATTAAGTAACTGAAAGGCATTTCACATGACTTGAATTCACTGTTTATAGTAGTAGAAACAGGCAGAACAAAATGAGTATCCATGGGATGCTGGAGGAAGCACATACATGTAAAGTAAAATGATTCTAGTAAGGATTAATTACTGTCCCTAGTCACAGTGCCAACTGTACAGGGCTGGTGGGAAACATCCCCTGAAGGGTACAGTGATAAAGCACCCAATGCTGATGTAGAGTGAAGAATCAGTTTTTAACGTTCTAGGCTAATTTCTGAGATGATTATTACTGTAGAAAAAGTCTTTTAGACAAGCTAGCTCCCCTGGATTTAGAAAATCTGGGCCTAAGTTGAACTGTACAATGCTGCTTGTGACTGCCGTTAACAGCTGTATTTCACTTAGCCAGCATTAGGCGCCTTTACCAAAAAATTTCAAACTTAATCTGTTTGCCTTTTGTGGAACGCTGCAGTAATGGAGTTAACTTCAAAGGCAGCTTTTTATGTTAGCATTAGAGAAAAAATAATGGCACTGTTTTATTATGACTTTTTATAAGACTAAAGTTTGACAACATGTTTTTAAAGAAAAAAATATCATTGAAGAAGGTGTTGACAGCACATTATTAGCCTTAAAATAGGTTTAACACTGGAAAATTTTATATCTGAACATTAAGCAAAGCATTACAAATTATCTATTCTTAAAGGATAAATATTTATTTATAACCTAGGGTATCTTTCTTAAACAAAATAATGTATAATCACTTTATACAGGCAATTCTCTATTCTGGAATAAGGCAGTTACATTGTTCTGTTTGGGAAAAAAAATGTTTTTCTTATTTAGTAAGTGGCATATGCAGGCTTATATTCTAGAACTTACCATTGCAGTTTGCAAATACTGAATGCCAGAGGTTCATATTGGTGAGCTATTAGTTACACTGGTTTACTAGAGTATCCAAACTATCTCCAGTATTTTCACAACTCCTACTACAAAAGAAGGCATACTGTAAAATCAAGCTGAAGTGCTCAAACATTAGCCCAAAGCAATTACCTCATTAGAAAGTACAGGTTTAAAAAAAAAAATCAGAAATCCATTCCAGTATGATTCTTTTGTACAGTAATTACATTTAAATAAATTTTTAGAACAAGTTTAGATAGTAATGTCATTACTGAAAATGGTGTTTGTAAGGAGGAAGCACATTGTATGGACCATATATTCATCGAATAATTGGTGCTGATCTGTCATTTGTTACTGTTGGTCTGAGTTTCACGGTTGCAAAAGGATTTTCTCCACTGAAAAGAAATGCACAAAGTTACTAGAAGGCTTGTTGCAATGTAAAACCAAATTTAAGCCATGCAGTTTCTTCATCCCGATTGTTTGAGGCTATTGTTTTAGACTAAAGGATTTTGTGCAACTCTTTAACTTGAACTTTTAAAACAAGCTTACATATGAAGATTCACTTTGCAGTGATCCAAAATTGGGGAAGTTAATGTCCAGTTAGATCTGGACTTCTATTTAAACAGTTCCTAGTTTTCAAAGATTTTTGTTTTTAACCCTCAAAGACATAGTTTAAATCCTGCTCTCTATAAAACTACTGGAGAAACACCTATTTTCCTGAAAAGGGCCAATGTGTTGTATTTTACTTGATGCCACACTTGAGAAAAGTGCAATCAATTTTAGCTACCAATGTCTAGGAAAGGTCACAGAGTAATTCAGGAAAAACATCCTTATTTCCCCTCACAATCAATACAATAATATAAGCCAATATAAAAATCAACACAACCAAATTAGTGTAAAAGCTTTAGAAAATATATACCTTAGAAAAGGTGGTTTTATAATGCCATTCATGCCAGGTTTCTGTAAAAGAAAAAGATGATAGTTACATAGATTTACAAAAACATGCTCCAGCTGATCTTGCTGCCCTGCTAAGGAAGAGAGACCCTGCCACTCAAGCAGGCTGACATGTTTAGCCATTTAGAATAATTATTGTGAGGTTGGATTGAACTGTGGAGAGGTAGTTGTGGAGGGAAGAATTCTCTCTAAACATCAAAATTCGTTAAAGTTAAAAGTTAAAAAAATGGTGTTAGCATTATCTGTTCTGCTTTTGTTTTTATTGGGGGTGTCCCCACCCCCCTAATTTAAGATCAGTGATCACCTGAGGTCTAGCTGGGCATTTTACAGGTTAAAAGAGCAAATTAAAAGTCACAGCAACAGCCATCGACCAAAAGAAAAGGGACAAAGCTACCTGCAGCACAAATATCATACCCTGCTGTTTCTATAGCATGAGTTATGAACTGCCAGTTGTCACAGCAAAATACCAAAACTAGGATCTGAAAAAATTTGTTTTTATAGCTACAGTGTGCACTGTGCGGAAGGCTGCTTCATTCTTGAGGAAGTGAAGATAACCCAGAAGGTGGCATTGTGGCTCTGTCACAGTGCTGCTACAGGGTGCAGTGTTTCAGGTGTGATAAACGGAAAACTTGCACAGTACTACCCTTTGCAAGCCTGTTGGAAGCTTTGTCAGTTAATTTCTACTCCTCCCCCCCAACTTTTAGTAATAATTGTACTTAAAAATGACATATTTCAGACTGCAGACTCGTTGCATTTTTTCAAATCGGTGTCAGATAAAGTGAAAATTTGAATGTGCATTCTTGCATGTAGAAGCAGGAACACGCAGTCACCTATGTAGCGGCTGGACTTTGTTTTTCAATACTTAAAATGCCACCACTAGACAGAGGCCTTTTCAGGTGCATCACCTGTTGTACCAGGAGTTCCCATATTCACCATGGCATAATGCAGGTGAAGAAATCTCTATTTATTCTGGACCTAATTCAGCAGGGTTCTTAAGCACAGGCTTGACTTGTGATTCCAATGAAACTGCTCCTCATGTACATCAGTCATAAATAGAACTAGACCTTAGAATTGGGCCTAATTAGCCCCTAAAATTAATTAGAATGAACAAACGCCTGAATTACATGCTACTTCTTACTGAACACTAGCCCTCAAAGCATCATCAACTACTCAGTCTTTTTTAGTTGATATTGTTCCACATCGTACTGTCCACTGTAACACAGCATGAACAGCGTAACTGGCAAGAACCATTCCTCATCTTTCCTCCTTGAACTCCCATTTTCTCTCTGTATCCCGAAACAAAAATAAGATGTCTCAATGAACCATTTCCTGCTTCTGCACGAAGCCCCTGTAAGTGTCTGTTTTATGTGTATACAAATGCTGTACGAGAACACCAACCAGCCTGGTACAAAGTTGAGCTGATTCCCAAAGCTTATGGTGATGTGGGGGTTGGTGACTTGCATGGAAACAGGAAAGACAAGGAAGGTCTGCAGCTTTCCAAAAGAATGAAAGTAAATAGTGACTATGGAGCAAAAGCATGGGTGCAAGTGCAGCAACTGCCCACTACAGTTCTCCTTTATTTTGGATGGTAACAGGTAAGAAGAATCATGAGGTCCCAAGTAAAAAGGTAGCTGCTATGAGTTACGGGGTACCTCAACAACAGTAGTCATAATTTTATAGTCCAGAATTCTTAATTTACTTTTTATATCTTGCTTTCCCTATGGAAAGTTAAAATCTCAAAGATGTCTTTGGAGGCCAGAATGTGCTTACAGCCTCTTAGGACTGGAAAACAAAGAGAATATACTGTTCTAATGAGAGCTGTCCTCGTCTGTCAGCTAAATGATCTGCCATTCCCCTTGGTTCTTCAGCTCAACAAGAATGTTAGCCCACAAGCCTTAAGTTTATCGGCAAACCCCCTGAACTAATGCCATAGAACAAACAAAACAGCCCTTAAGGTGACTGCTCCCGAGAACCTCCCGCGGACAGTTGTCCATGCTGAACGGCAGCAGCACAGCACAGTGATACTGAGACAACAAATTCTGTAGTTTTTAAGCTCTATAGTAAGTCACCTTTTACTTGTCCCAGGGCAAAGAACTCACTGTACTGCTTGCTTGGCAACTTCCACAGGCTGATACATCTTTTAACTATTGTGAACATTTGAAGGACACGCTGATCCCATAGGTCTCAAGAGCTAGCCACAGAGTAAGTGAACCAAAGCATAAATCTGACATTACATAACTGTTAAGGCTCATTGCTTCGTTATCCAAAAATGAAAACCACAAATGTGTCAAAATATAGATGCTTGTCTTCATAATAAGTTCCCAGATATTTGACTTGAAAGTGACTGAACGCTAAAATATAAGTCTTATTTCTTGATATTAATTTCACACATTGGAAAAGCTTTATTCCTCAGAGAAAAACAGTGTCTAGAAACACGGCATCACTGCACAAATGACGTACTTCCTACACAACCAGGTTCCTTACTGATAGGTAAAACCACTTATTGAATGTAGATTCAAATAGGCTATATTCAAATATATAGATATGCTAATAGTAGACTGTTCCAACAAAAAGAAAATCAGCTAATCTTTTAATACAAATATTTAGAGGAAAAAGAAATAATATCCCCAGACATTGCTAGTCTAGTCTAAATGGGGTAAGATCTGAGAGAGACCTTCACAAGTCCCTGTCAAGCAACTTTCATCCTTTTTGTTATGAAAGACTCTTGGCTCTGCTTTTAGTTCTTCATGCATTGTAAGGACCACAGGTTTTCCTGTGATGGAAGCACTAGCCTTTTTCCCCCCTCCCTGCCAGAGAAAAGACCTTTTTGTTTCAATTGCTGAAACTGCAAGAGATACTTTGGAAGTAGTAGCATTGTGTCTCTGTGTTGTATCTCTAGCTGCTCTTCTGAAACAGCTGTGGGCTGGCTTTACAAAGCCAAGTACAACTGGAAGAAACATTTCTGAAAGCCCTGTATAGCTGAACCTCCAGGAATTTTCCACATTTTTTATATTGGTAAAGCTGAGGTGACCTGTTGTTCTTTTAAGAACTAGATACAAGTCTGATCTCATTACAGAAATTATTTCTTTAAAGACACACTATTTACTCAAGAAAGAAAATTAATATGTATTTCATCTCCTTTCCTCCCATTTGGTAGAATTCTGTCTTTGTCCATGCTTTTGAAATGTGGATAATAGTTTAAAATTCAGATATTACTGACAATTCATGTAATTTGGGTCATGCTTGGGGCTTTCGAATGGTCATTTTGTCTAGAGCTCTAGAGTACTGTACTGGAGGTTATATTTTTGTTATTATTGAGTGAATGTTTCTATTTTTACTTACTGTAAACACAGTTCATTCTCTTTGCTTGTCAATATAACTAAGATTGTTAACCTCCTCCAGGGCCTAACACCCCTAAGGAAGCAATGCTGTAGACACACATGGCATCCTAGTAGTGGGCTTTAAATTGGCCTTAAATAGGCTCCTTTAAAGACTGTTGTTTCCTGATGCCTTTCCATTTCACAGGAGTACTGTTATAAATATTCTGACATCCTTTGGCCTTAAATGGGCTCTTTCACCATTAATCAAAATGTGATTCAACAAGCTTTCAGTCTTTGCTTTTTAAGTTTTAGTTAATTTTACTTCCATAAAGGAAAAATTTACAAAGGCCACTTCAATTTCTACTGTATGATTCAGCAGATTACTCAGAAAGCACAGAAACATCAGTCAGAAGGAGAACCCAAAATTTGCTTAGATGTTATATCGATATGAAAATATTTTAGTCATATCAATAAATAATAAAATGTACATTTTTTTAGCGTGGCAGCCAACTATAGGATTACTGACTTCTGAGATGTTTGCTATGGTACCTGCTAATGGAACTTTGCATCTTACTCTGGTACAGTCTCTCAATTTTAGCAGTGACAACCTTATTTTATATGTATATATTTATAAAAATCACAAAGTTTTTTGCCATCAAAATGTGATCTCTGCTTCAAGAGGCTTTTTGAAGAAAATATCAAAAACATCACTATTAGATACGCATTAGCAAAATACTTATTTAAACAAGCAACAAGAAAGAGACTAGTGATTGCTTAATTTGATTAGTCTTAATTTTGAATCAGTGTGAATGCTGACTCAATACTAGCTTTATATAGCATTATCTAGTCATAAAAATGCATTTCCACTCAGCTCTGTTTTTGCTGGATATAGACACTAGTTAGTGTACACATCCCTCAGCAACATCCACACAAACAACTAACTTTCATGGGGTTGCATAAAGCATTCCCGAATACAGAGAGTAGGCTGCTTTAAGTCCCCTGTACCCCTATAGCTCTAAAATAACTTAAAATTATGGATTTGTGCTACTTGCTGTGAGAGTTTCTTTTCATGTTTAACAGATTCCATTCTCTAGTATGCAGAGTAGGTCTCCTAGTACTCTTAAGTTATATCCCTGAACAACTCTTCTCCCTTCCTGTTACTACAGATGGATTGAAATGCCAAAACCCCAGGATACTCCTGAAGACAGCTGCATCTAAGGGCTGCCGAAGTCAAGTACGAGTAGCTCAGGTAGAATATTCCAGGGCCTCACTTGAGCTCAGCTAAGTAGTTCATGAAAATGAAGCAGGGCAGAGCATTTGGATTCACGGTATTAGTTACTTACCGGACCTGCATTTTCTGCTCTGTCCGTTGGTGTTTTAACGTTAGTACCTTTGGAAGGCTCCACTCTTTTATCTGTTTGCAAAGACCCCAGGTAGTCTGGTGGTGGGAGGACAACATCACCTTTTTCCACAAGATTTACAGAACTAATACTTCGGACTGGTGCAGGGCTGCAAGACAGAACCCAACAAATAACATTTTCAGTTCCTTTAATACATCTCTCTCACTTATCTTTAGCCCCAGGAAAGCACAAGAGTACATGAGCTGAAATTTAAAGGCATACAATCCTATTGAAGTCCATGGGACTAAAGTTGGGGTGAAGCTACTTTTTGGGTCTTTGTGTAACCATTAAAACATGTTAACATAATCAAGACATCATACTACAGACTCCTATAAATTATTTACTGTATATGTTAATGAACAACAAAGAACATGAGCAGAATCATATTTTAAATGCCAGAGAAGACTTGCGCATTTCTGCAAGTCCCACCCAAAGTGTTACCTTGGCACTGGGACAAATGCCTTCTCTTCCGCTGGTTCTTCTAGTGGTCTAGTGTACGATGATGGAAACCATCCTTTTCTGTAACGGGAAAGTTTTCCAATTTCATATTTCATTAAGTTGGGAAGATCTTTCAAAAGACATCAGTGGACAAAACAGTAGACTCAATGAACTGAGATTTAAACTTTTAAAGACCAGACTTCTGATGACACCAAATTAGTGTACAAAATCTCCCTAAAATAAGTGCAGTGATTTACCTGACAGAAAGACTCCACATCCCCAGTCAACGACAACCAGCAAAAAAGGTAGAAAACCATTTACTAGTATCTGCTAACAAAATTGGGTGAGACACGTTTTTCCTTCGTGTTCAAACTGGGTAATATATTGATTATCTTACACTTTAGTTGAGTCATGTTCCCCGTAAAGCCAGCCATCCTTCTCTTCAGCCACAAGAAGTGTGATGATATCACCTTGTGCAAAGCTAAGCAAAGTCTTGTTACTTCCAGCAGTATGTGGGAAGATTGTCTTTACTTTTTGCCTTTTCATTATATTTAGTCCCGTGGCAACAGATGTGGAACGTGATAAACTGGCATCATCTGAATTCTCTGTCAAAAAAAGAAAATCAAAGCAAAAAAAGCAAAATTAGCCACACACTAGCAGAACTAAATACAATTAGTAGTGTACAGGGAAAAAAAGTCAATGAAGAAATACCCAAGTGCAACTTGAGTTCTGAGACTTTGTATCACTTTGGTTTCCAATTAGATGCCTCTCAATTGCCAGTGTTTGGTATCACCATGAAGTTCTTAACAGCATATGCACACACACAGTCCCCTCCCCCGTAAAGTATATTGTGAACACATTTTTAAGGAAGAAATGCTGGAATTGCTATTGTCACATTAAAGAGTTCTGCATTTCTTATGCTGTGATCTAGGCTGAGTTCTCTCCCTTCCTTGCCTATAGTACAGAAAGTGAAAAAAAAAAAGAATCAGTACATCAGAAACTTAGAAAACCGATCTTAATATAGTATTTTGCATTTCAGGAAAGAAATACAAGACTGCTCATTTTGTCCCATTTCTTCCCTAACTGCTACATGCCCTTAAAGGAAACCATAGTGAGACTGTAGGAGTTTATGTCTATCTGTGAGCACTGAAATAAGCACACAGATGTACCTTGTTCACAGTTACAGAATGTATTCTTCAGATAAGATTGGAAGTCATAAGAGCAGTTAAGCTGGGTTAATCAGGGACGCACACATAAAGTGATTAAAGTAGAATCTATCTTGACCTGAATTTTACTGCAAACAAGTCTCCTCTTCTTACAACACATATTTCTCCTGTTAGATCACTTATATAAATACTTTGTAAAGACCATTTTCTGTTCCTCTATACATCCTGGAATTCACATTTTCTTAGTGGACAAAAAGTCCCAAGATAATTTCGAAGACAGTGTGTCATTTACACTTACATAGTTTGCAACAAAGTGCCACTCACCTGAATTATTTAGTTTTTCCGAAGATGTCTTTGGAGCTGCCGCAGGATGGTTAAACATATCAACTAGTGGACTGGTGTACGCCCTACCTGTAGGAGCAGGGGGCACCTTTGATGCATTCTCATGATGAGGATAAAAATCATTTCCAATCTAAAGTCACAAAACCAACAGTATCACAATACTGAGGACACAGTGACAACTTATTTGCACCATTAGCTTCTAAAAAGCAATGCTTAAGTATTCCAAAATTATACATGTCTGGACCTGTCAGAAAGTCCTTATGTTCCTATGAAATTGCTGCAGAAAAGTTTGTAAGACACTTCTGTCCCTTGATAAACGTTTGTTAGTGGGAATGCTATGGTAACCCTTTTTTTTCCACAAATAGCAGTTACACCTAGATAATCCCCAGACCTTTTTTTTTTTTTTAGAAGTTTACAAATATAATTCAACAACTAATGGTGACACAACATACAAATAGGTAGAATTTAGAATTTACCCTGTACTCTAATACGCTAATAAGAATCATGAAGGGAGGAAGGAAGAAGGAAACGTTATTTTCTATTCTCTTTATGTTGAACTAAAGGGTATGTAATTACTATTACTTTCAGATAAGAGCATAGGAAATGGAAGGATTAGAACAAAAGTAGTTCTGAGGCTGGCCTCTGCAGAAAAAGGCCTGGGCACCCAACTGAGAACAGCCTTGTTTGGATATGTGCTTCCGCCCACTACACTGGGTATTTTTCTGGTAGCAGAGCTTCAGCTTAAGGATTTTGCTTTCATCCCCAACCCCAGTATATTCCAGCTGAGGTACACAATAGACTCGATCCCAAATGCTGAGGTACAGAAGCAGCTAGTGAAGCCATTCTAGTCCCATGCAAGACAGCGCCTTTCAACCGTCAAAGAACAACATACCATGGTATTTCTCTCTATCATTGGTGAAGGCTGTGGAGTTCCTGATATTGGAGTGGAACCAGGTGTCCTTATTTCGTCTATCATCATTCTGACTTTTTCAGGCACTTTGGTGGCATCACTACAGATTTCCTGCCACCCAGGCAGCTTGGATTTTAGGAAGTCCGCACACTGCATCCAAATTTAAAAGGTACTTGTCAAAGATACACTTTTTCCTAACATTACACAGACCTGCTTGTTAATTTTCATTATACCAAAATGATAACATCAGCAAAGTGGAAGTATTTTCAAAGATTTTCCTAAGCAATACCTCTTTGAAACAAATAAGATGCTGTAGAAAGAGACTCTCTTTTTTCAGGGTCAGATACTGGAAATACCTGTTGAGTCCATACATTTTTTTCATAATATGTGATTTTAAAATAAGTCACAGTAACCCTTTATTGTTGCTACAATACATTTCAGATAATATTGCATTGTAAACATTTTCTATGAACTAATGACAACATTTGTCTGGCACTCCAGCGTTCCTAAGTGCCATCTTAGCTATTTATGGCAGCGTGAGCTACAACCTGCAGGAGATACTCCAGATCTCCTCTCTGGTTAGATTTCAGGAGTTTCATTTCTGTTTCCAGTCATGCCACTGACCTGAATGTGATAGAAGTGCATGTGCTGGGTAAAACTGCAGTGCTTGTCAACCAGGAAACAGAACCTTCTTTTTTCTTCAAGGAGAGCTTCTCTGCAGCCTTCTGCAATGAATCGCTGAATATCACTCTGTCGAGAGCTCACAGTTTCCAAATACTAAGGAAAAAAAGAAAAAAAAAATCACATACAGTCTCTGAGTTTTATTCGATACTATATCCAATTACTGAAGCAAACTCCAAAAGAAAAAGCTTTTGGAAAGAAGGGTAGGGTAGGGTGGCTCTGCTTTCTCTTTTCACGCACACACCTAACTTACCTAATTTTATCAGGTAAATGTGTGTTCTTATCACAGAAAATCAATAATCTGTTTAGGGGGTGAAATGGGGGCAAAGTGAAGCAAACCAAGAAAGAGTCTTTTAGTCTCTAAATAAAATGCTGCAGTAGGTAAGAATATGTTCTGATTAGACCAGTTACCTTCATCTGCACCATCACAGTTAACATTTATTCTCTATCACAAAGCCACAGTGAATCTCCAACTCATTTTAGAGAAGGACAAATGAGTTACTAAAAAGTTTGTCTGAGGTTGTGAGGATTCATGGCTAAACTGTCATTAAATGCTAATCCTTGAATTCCCAGTCCAATACCTTAAAAAAAAAGAACTGTTACTAATGCAGGTTAAAGGATAGGTAGTAAGAAATAGGAGCTAGTACTATTTATGTTTATAACACAGTACAGTAAACAAAGCTTTCTTTGAAAAGAAAATTAAAATAGAAAAATATAGAGAAAAAAACCATAATCTATCACAAAATAAAAGTATTGTGCAAATAAAAATGTCGTGCATATAAATTTATCGATTACGAGTATTTTCTGAGAGATACCCGACAACCAGCATATGACTATTTAAAATATAGTCTTTTCACTGCCTTGCCATTTCTTATTTCGCCTCAAGATGGCAATGCTGCTTTAAGGTGGCAATGCTGCTTTAAGATCAGTAGGAAAGGCAATAAGTGATAACAGAGGTTCACATTTACCTACTTCGGGAAATTAATTTATAGCAAATTCCTAATGTATTTGCAGAACATAGTTGACTGCCTGTGTAAACCTCTGCATAAAGGTGTAGTTACAGAAGTACTTTAAAAAAAAAAGTCAAATAGTGGTTAAGGGATGAACCCTAGAAACTGAAGCAGAAGTCTCGGAGAGTGTTAGAGCAGAGCACTCCAGAGCTCAATTTCAACGGTAATACATTCTCTAGGAGTGCCTTCAACATAAACCAACTTTGAGGAACCAAAAATGGATGTTCTTCAAAACTGTAGAGTTTAACCGTTGCCAAGCAACTTACAGAGGAGTTATGTGTATTAACTAATAACATTGTATATACAACAATTGGGGTAAGCTTCAGAAGTCAAGCTTTAAAACAAGATTTGGATGTGACCTGTAACAGCTTAACATTTTCTGTTGGCCCATTCTCATACACAGAAACAAACAAACAAACAAGAGACAGTACACTGACCTCCATTTCTTTATGCTCATATTTCATTACATTTCGTGCTCCTTGGCTTTTCCTTCTGATTTTTTTCAGCTCAGCCTGAGACTTCTCTAAAGAATCTAATTTGCTCCTGTGTTCAGTTTGGTACCTCTTTAAAGTTGCCTGCAAGCAAAGCATTTAAAACATCTCGTAATGCACTCAGCCATGTAACTGGGTAAGCGACTACAAAACATTACCATCATCTATAAGGTATCGCTCATACACATCAAATGAGTTAGGCAATTGCCTATCAGCTTCAGTTTACAAATGCCATTATGTCATGCATTGGTTCCCTTTTATCTCAAAATAAGCATGAACATTTTTGCCATGTTTATATACCTAAAGCTCAGTTCCAACGTATTGATTAATTAACTGTTCAGGGACAACTTCTGAAAAATTCTTTGACTAGCAGTAGATAAATAAAATACGACTTTTAGAACTGAATGTACTTACCGTCATATATTTTACATCCAGGTCTGTTTTCTTCTCCAGTTCAGATATAATTTCTTTATGAAATTTTTTGAACTTTAAAAGCAAATGAATAAAGGGTTATTAATAAATGGCAAAAGTAATTTATAACTTCAAAATGAATATAAATTAAGAAAGAAATTGTTAACTTACACTCTCCTCTAGACTATCATTAAGTTTCTTATGTGTTCTTGAAATTTCTATGAGAACTTGGCCTGTTGATAAACATACAATCATATTTGTTTCTGTCAGAGTTCTGAAGTTAACAAAGCGCAGTAATAAAATAACTGTAACTAATATATCTCTTAACTACAATATATTTCAGAAGGATAGGAAATTTCTTGTTGCTTATCAGAGCAGTTTAAATAAATAACTAGATCTGGCCACAGACTAACCAAGAAGCTCGTAAGTGACAGAAGAGTAATTAACCACACATTATTATGCAAAAGGAACATGAAGTGCCAGACAAAATAAATCCTTCCTTTTCTCCAGAATAGCTCATACTGATTTAGTAACAGCTGCTTTGCTGGCCAAGTCAGAGAACAGCACACAAGAACTAGAGATTGTTTAGTATCCAAATAGCTGCTATGCATTTTTTCAGTCTGAAAATGAAAATTTTATGTTTATTAGCTAACTGCACCTTCAGAATTAGCAAAGTAACCTTTCACATTCATTCACAGCACACCTGCTGAAACAGATCTGATACATATGCTGGTTAATTTCTCAGGCTGTTCTATCAGCAATTACAACCTGAGCGTACGGCGTTAACTAACAGCCAAGAGGCGGCAGATTTCTCAGCATCCTCTCCACAGATCCTAAATGTGCCTGCTATGCTCTGCTGTCTTCCAGCCCAAAGTTACACAGCTTACTTTTAACAGCAGGCAGTTAAAAGCTGGACTGTTTCATTTTGCTTTAGGAGAGTATAGAGGAAAAATACCTCAGTCCTTTGGGTGTGGTTCTCTGTGCAAACCAATGTAAACTGTGCCTGCTGCGGTCCTGCCCTGTATGCAGACAGCCACATCATCCAGCTCTGAACACAGATGGCCACATCATTCCCCTCCCTTCTTTGCACTGGCACTGACACGCTGCCTGTGTGCCAGTCTTATCTGGGAGATTGCAACATCCTGCCGAGAAGAGCAGTTGGAAGTGTCCTGAAGCTCCCAGTTTGACTTCACCCAAGTGAGACCTGTAGATAGTTACCAGGTCTCAGCCAGGAGCCTTTACAAAAAACTGAAAGTGCTGTGGCCACGATCAGATTCCCAAACAGTGTCACGTCTGAGTCTTGACTAGAGATGTGTTTTACTGTCATTCCATTTCCATAGCAAGAATGGCAGGTCCCGTTTCCCAGCTGGTTCACTGGCATGCCTCCACCAGTGATCTATTCCTCAGCCAGCCTCACAGGTATCTCACCGTGAAGTATTTGCCATACAGCTGCTTGCAGTATGGACCCTGCAGTAGCGCTGCCCTAATATACAGGCTGGCCTTGCAAAGCTGCACCCCGTTCTGTAACTCCCGTTACACAGCACTGGCAGAGTCACCGCATGGGACTGCTCTGTGTGGCCCCTCCTGTGTGCTATCTTTTCAAAGGAAAAAAAAGGATGCAGTAACTGTTCAACATGCTGCTTTACAAATCTTCTTTTCTACCACCCCTATTCTTTGAGAGCCCCTCCTGAATTAGTCAGCAAAGACTTATCCTATAATGATTCAGATCCTTCAGGTGCACAGAAAAGCTCCCAAAAGGTGCAGACAATTAAAAAATTTGGCCAAATAAAATGGATGACAATGTTTCTAAGTATCCTAGCTTTTATTCTAATCTTCCCCTTTCCCACCATCTCCCCAGACATCAAAACCTGTCTCCCCATAGCGCATGTCAGGGATGAACACAGATGCATTCCCATCGTGCTTGGGTATTATCACCTTTCTCATATTATGACATCAAAATTTTAGTTTCTTTGAAATGAGAACCATATCTCCTGTCCTGTGAAGCAATATGATGCAGCAGATCTTTAACTAAATAATGGAAAATGTGGGTCTGCATTATTGTTTATGGGGAAAGACAAGGCAGCTCAAGAAGAAAAACCCGTGTCTCCTGACTTCTCAAGAATCTGTCTTCATGCCCCAATCCCCATCTCTGCATCTCTCTGCACAAGAGACTACAGGAGACTTGGAAGAAGGAATCAGAATATGAGAACAGTCAACCCCTTGATTAGCAAGAAAAAGGAATTCACACTCAGGACAGAGGGGTGCTCTATTTTTTTTTTACACATATATATTGCTTTTGAGTCCTTCTGCACAGCCTACAGAGTGGTGTGCTTTTTTGGTTGGTATTTAAAGTTGCTGGTGACTACAGAAATATAAATACTATGAGAAGTGAGAGGTGCTACAGTTATTAGCTGCTCATATGCAATAGAAAAGTAAATACAATGTAGTTACATAAACACTTGAAGTAACAGACATGAGTAAGCCACCTTGTTATTTTAAGGCTGTAGAAGGGAATACACTTCAGTCCATGGTGTTGCTGTTTCACCAAACTGAAAAGATACATTCTAGACTGTAATGGGCTTTTAAAATTAGAAGAGTTTTGCAAGCACCTGCAACTTCAAAAGGAAAATAGGATTAAAAGAAATGAGGAGAAAAAAAAGAAATACAAATATCAGTACAAAGCTTGGTTGGTTTTAAATATGCAGACTGGACAGCTATTTGGGAAGTTACAGAAATTCAGGATAAGTGGGGAAGTGGCACTCAGAATAACTGCCCCTATAGATTTGTGTTCTTTTTAAAATGAATTTATTCTTCCTCTTTGTAAAAAGTACGTTCTGAGAATCTGCTGCCAAAGCAGCACACTTAGCTAATACTTGGCAATGCGAACGCAGCCAGCCCCAGCGTTCCAAGTACTGACAGACATCCAACAACGTCGGGTATTGACTCAGCTCCGCATCGCTCTCACCCTCCCTTCCTCTGGCCTGCCCTGCCACCACAGTGTAAACGCTCAATAAAACAACCCATTCACCTGGTGCGTCAAGAATGGAAAACCTGACGCTCGGAGGCTGTTATTTTTGTCTCACACAGCACTTGAACTGACTGCAGCCTTCAAGTCTTCAGGCTTTGAATGCTTGGTGAGAAACAGGTTTTTTCATCCTTATTACAAAGAATACTGCCAAAACATGTCCTGAAATGAAGAGAACTCTAAAAACTACACTTCCTTCAAAATATTTTGTGATGGATTATTTCACAAGCTTATTTTAGAGTGTTCTAGAACACCTTTAAATAGTATTTTTAGATAGCAGTGACTGCTGCTCTAATTGCATTTTGTTTTTCTCTCAACTAAAGACTCGCTGTGTGCATCAGGCAAAAGCCATTTTACGCTGGAATCTCCTTACTGCTGCCGGTAATCCACAGGCACTGTGTGTACTGGCTCACCCATTTAATTTCCTCTTTCATGTTTTGAATCAACATTTTGAAAAGAACCCATGGTAAGCACACTCTGACCTATTAAGATTTAAATTGTAGTTTAAGTTATAGGTCAGGTTCTGCACTTGGAATAGAGGACATTTTTACAGTGAACGTACACCACGCTCCTGCATTGCCAGTTTAAGATAAGGGGTGAGCCACATTTTGATGGCCCTCCGAAACAAGATTTAGACAAGGAGACAAATTTTTGTAAAAGACTAATTTGGGAAAGGCAAAACAACCCCTAGCCTACATGTAACAGTGTCCAAGTGGAATGAAAATTGAGCAACTTCAGTATAATATTTTGATTTTAATCACAATGGTAAGTTATAGGATAGCTCTAATAAAGACAGTAGGTTACTCTGGATTAACAACAGCATAAGCTAAGGCCAGGCACTAGCATTCAGTAATTCTTCATCTTGTGAAAAGGCACAGAAAACTGCTTAAGGAGAAGACAAAAACATTTCTCACATCAACTAAAAATATTCTGCTATGTATGAAAGCTGCTCACGATCAGGTTTACATATGAGAGTTCATACTACACCATAACCAAATATGAACCTTGTCATCATTTACTGGCAAACCC
Organism: Pterocles orientalis; assembly: GCA_011057875.1. NCBI lineage: Eukaryota > Metazoa > Chordata > Aves > Pterocliformes > Pteroclidae > Pterocles > Pterocles orientalis. The sequence goes on from WKFP01013940.1 coordinate 42,925, forward strand.
CAAACCTATCAGACACGATGACGTGACTGGAGTGCACGATAACACACCACTGAAGGCCAGCCTGTGGCAGACATACTGTAAACTTGAACCAGCTTTAGGCATTGTGTTATGCAGTGAATTAATAAACCAAATCCACCGGTCTTGATGATAAATGGAACTATTCAAATACTTGCCTTTCAAAGATACTTTTTTCTGCTTCCCATTCCCTCACACCCTGAACATGAAATCTTTGTGACTAGAAGAGTAGAGGCACATTAAATATTCCCACATTTGTTGTAGAAAACAAAAATGTAGTTGTAAATTTTTATAGACATTTGTTCTGTTATTTTGGTATTACCTTATAAGTGCACTACAGGGAAGAGAAGAAACAATCTCTTTCAGATAGGGATTTTTGGGAAACATCTCAAATACCTTAAATAACTTAAAAATAAAACATTTCTCATGTATGGTTCTTGAAACCATGCTGCATACTACAGCTATAATCCGACATACGACCATGACCAGTAATGCCAAATTCCATGGTAAATTTATTTTACTTTCAGATAGGTTCAATGCACAGGTAGAAAGATCTTTTAAGCTCAAACTTCAGGAATTTGTGGAATATTTTTAGGCTTAACCAAGGCTGTTGGTTGTATCTATATTTTCTGTTGAGAAGACAGACTGGAATTCCATTAATGCTGTTTGGTTTGTTACCATAAAAAAAAAAAATCACTAACTCAAAATGTATAACAGTTATTTCTCCATACACAGCATCTCATGTGCAAGAAGACTTCCATGAAAGATTGTCCTCACAGTAGGTGAAAAAGAAGGAAAGCAGTTTCTAATAGAAATACTCATGGTAAGGCCAGAATACAGAACTGCAGCAGTTACCCCTCAGCCTCGCTGCTCACACTCGGCGATCGTACTGGCTATTTATCTTGTCAGCTTATGTTGACTGTTGTTAGGAACAGCAGACTAGAGGAATTCTTTCAAGTTAAAAACAAAAATGGAATTCAATCAATAGAATTCTGTCATAGAAATAAATATTAACAGCTACCAACAACATCACTTAAAACTTTTAGAATACTAAACAGCTGTATTAGAACCAATAACAATATTGAATGCATCAACTTACTTGAAACATACTTAAATTTTGTTCTATTTAGAGGAGATAATTCTTGAAAAATTTCATGTCTCTTAATAGATAAACTTTTTTAGATGTCTGAGAACTCAAAGTGCTTAATTATATCACAAATTTACCTCCTGTTGCCCTATTTTGCATTCAGGGCAGGTCTAGTAACTTCATGTCTTAGAGAAGAAACCACATAATTATTTACATTAAACAAGAGAATGAAAGGCTGAGTCAAAGCTACACATGGAGGCAATATAGTTCAAGTGTATTATTGGATGCCATTTCTGTCAAGAAACAGTCTTCCAAGTTACACTTTCCCCAGAAGAATGGCGTTTATGACAAGGGAAAGTTAGAAACAAAGTCCTTTGAAGCCAGTAGCTCCTGAAAGGTAATAAAACAAAGTTTCAAAGGAATACACTGTAACAAATAAATATGATCGAATAAAACATCTGTTAAGCCTCAAATGGGTTAAATTTATCATTACTTCAGAGGAAGGATTGATTGCAGAAAGATTTGATTGTGCAACAGATGCTTTAAAGAAGGCAAAAAGCCTTAATGGGATTTAATGTGAAAGGATGAAATCATAAAGAAGGACAAAGGAATGTAAAACTTCCCAAGCTCTGACTGTACTTTGCTTCTAATGCCATTTGTCCAGAATGCCTTAAAAAACGCAATCTGGAGAATTAACACTAATATGCACATAAATCTATAGGACTAGGTCAAGTCTGCCTTCCCTTACTGCATGAATGAACAGGAAAGGGAGCAGGGAGCACATCTCTCTGTAGGTCATTATCCAGAACGGCATTGACACATGACCGGTCAGTGCCAGTTTATCAAAGTGACTGCAGAAAGTGAAGAATAAAAAAAAAGTAAAGAGGAAGAGATTTCAGAGTATAATAAAGTATTTTAAGTTCACCATACATGCTAGATGTTGTGCCCTGAAGCAGCACCTCCAAGTAGATAGTTATGTTTTGCGAGAACAGCAAAGAAATAAGCAAAATCTGTAAATAAAAATAGAAGCAAAGAACTTCCCATTCTGAATGGCATTCTCAGATCAATTTTTATTTTAAAATAGCCAGAATTCTCACTAGGGCTATGAACAAGGGATATGTTTCTGCAATATAACAAGCAAATAATTAATTTAAAACAGATTAAACGTGGGTTAAAGGAAATGAAAAAACCCACCATGACACAGTGGCTGAAATCTGCTCATTCATGTACTAGACTGGTAGAATAAAATCCCAAACTGATACTGATTATGATCTATGAAGAATGAAACTGATTGGACATGTAAAAATAAAATTTAAAGTACAGTACAGTTAAAGATATATAAAGCTATAAAAATGTAGTCCTGCTAACAGCAAGTGTTGTCAAAGTTGTTTACATTAGGCTCCTACACGAAATTAACTGCAGCAATTTTTCATTTAACATGCAGATAGCCTCATGCTGTCAGCTCTCCTCTAACTATGTAAGCATTTTACATGAAGTTGCTTTCAAAGCATCATTTCTCATCTGAAGTTAGCTCACAATATTTCAAGTAATTATCTGAAACTTATTTAACGCTCAGCGTCAAGAAGTTTCAATTTCTCCAGAGCTCAGTTTTATCACTGTTTTTTCACAAGTTCTATCATTTCTAAATATTTAAAATCTTTTCAGATCTATTACAGTCTCATTGATGCAGAGGAGATAAACAGTCTTCCAATGTTCGTAAGACCCTGGAAGATGCCTAAGTATCTTGCCTCTATGTCCAGACAAAACCAGTAAGCAATAAATAGGATGGCACAAGGCACTATTATTGATTTTGTGAGTTGGGCACCTCTGTGCTAGGTGGTGTTGAACTCAGTGCTCTACTTTCTCATCAGGCTTCACTGCCCGTGTTCCTCATGTGGCTGCCTAGTGAAAAAATATATTCTAGCCCATGCACAGAGTTTTAATGTATGTTTGGTCAAAGTCAAAGCTTCATCTGCTTGAAGTTAAAAATCAAGCAGGAGGAGAAAAAAAGTAAAAAAAAATTACCTATAGCCTCTGTTTTTACCTAGTCAATTTATTTCCAGATACATCATATCCAACATATCTAACAGGAGCTCACTGCTGTTTTAATCAGTAGAGCCTACTTTCTAGGTACAACATCCTTTCTTGTATTGGAAGAAAAGGACCTTTTACCATTTTACCTTACAGCAAATACCATACACTAAGTTCTATGCTTCCCCAAACATTTGCTTTATTTTGATATGTATTTATATGTATACATACAGCATACACATACAGATTCCTGTCTGTATCTCACTGACAGCCTGTTCCTCTGCACCAGAGACAAATAGCATCGGGGGGAGAGGGGGTGGGGAAAGAGAATAAAGGTGGCTAGTAGCTGCCACTGCCCTTTTCTCATGGTCATCCTCTCCCTGAGCAAGCCTCAGACCCAGCCAGGAGCATAGAGCTGACACTGGTGGTAACAGCTCAGCCATGGCCACCATCTTCTCAAGGACCTCAGTCTTTTAGTCTTAGGACTTATTATGGTGTGGAGCTGGCTGGAAAAATGCATTCAGGACCAGTTATAAGCTGATGGCTGGGATTTTACCCAAAAATGAATTTATATCTCTAAAGGGAAAACCAAAAAGCCTAACCACCGATTCTCAGCAGCTTAGCTGTACATTATTTGGAATAAAATATGCTAAAACACATACTTAGCAATACTCTCTTCAACATTTCCCCTGTCATTAGATTACTCATTGCTCTTAGCATGAGGTATATATCAAAGAATCCTGCTATTCAGAAATGCTTTTCCCATTTCATAATTAGAGAAACAGAGAAGGGGTTGAGCATGGTTCACTTCTACTGCAGTGGCAGCACCTCTTATTTATGACACCGTTTTCTTTTGTACTTCAGGATCAAGATTAGGTAGTAATCCTTTCCTTACCCTAAAACTTTGTTGATGATCATGTGAAAGAAAATAGTATAAGATGGCATAATGAAGTACTTTCCCAATACATAAGACAGAATTAAAATTACTTAAATTAAAATTATGATTTTTCTTTACAACTTTGGAATATTTAGGTATTAAAAGATACACAGAACTCCTCAGCACTTTGTACCTTAGAAAGCCTATGCCTGTTTATAAGAAAAGTCATGTTCAGTTAAACCCAAAGATCAACTCGCTTTTAAAATAGACTAAAATTAATGCAAAATTCTTTCAGCTTGACACAAGTGATTTTAAAAAGTACTACAAAATTCATACCATGCACTACATGCTATAAAGTGGGCAACGAACTGTTCATAAATTAGCTAGTCCCACGTAAGACTTTACAGGAAAGAATACTTAAGAGATTATCAAAAGCATTACAATTTCCAGTTACTGAGTTTGTTCTTTCTGTGATGTTCCTAATTTACAGTTTTAAACAGAAAAAAGAAATTAGCTTACATTATAAAGAGGAATGTGACTATATTACAATTTTAGCGAAGTTCAGTCTGCTCATCTCATTTCCCTTTATCTCCCAAGCTGTTTTGATCTCTTAGTCAAAAAATTCAGAGATTAAAATTTTTTAAACCTACTATGTCATTGAACTGATGTGAATTACCATAAAATATTCATCTTGTTTCAGATGATTGGTAAGTATAGTAACTAAATTTTAATGTTAAAAAAGGAAAGGAAAAGCACATGCCCTATAAATAATGCATGAAAAATTACAACCTTGTTTTTCCACCTGTTACTCCATTACTAATATATATGAAGATGCTACAGGCATTTTTTTTTTACCCAAACATATAAACCCACAATATATGAAGGTATGATCTTTCATTGGGTCTTGAAAGCTTTACATACAATAGCTTGTCATACTTGAGCTGGAATGGTGTTAACAAGTGACTTTAATCCTTACACAAGTCAGGTGCAAAGAAAGTAAGTTACAATACAGCTACAAGCCTGAGCTTGCCTGTATGAAGCCCTGCTGGTTAGTTAGGGGAGATCATACAACAGAGCTAATCTTTGTTTTTCAGCAGGACTGGAACAAACAAATCATGCTAACAGCAAGAACTGAAGTTTTTATGGGTTTCTAGTACTAGAGAAGATAAATATTTATGTTATCAGGGTGAATGTTACATGAAATTCAATAAAATGCAAGGAATCTCTGCAGTTTTTATTACAGCACTTTGGAACTACAATCAAGTTTCCCAGCCTTAGCAGTGTCCAAAAAAAAAAAAAAAATCCACACCCAAACTGAGCTAAAAGTTTTGATACAAGTCTTTTTCTCAGAGGTCTAAGACAACTGGTGGTTCCTCCCCTCTGCACCCCAGGAACATTAATGA
>WKFP01013940.1:48475-87831 GCA_011057875.1 Pterocles orientalis
CCCCCCCTCCCCCCCTCCCCTTTTTATTTTAAATTGAAATGCAACTAGCTACATTCACCCTAAAGGATGGACTTTTTTCCTTTTTCTGCTTGGCTTTCTCAATGGTGAGAGTGACACTGATTGCTATATCACAGAAGCAGCAAGAGACCCATAACTTTGAAAAGTACCCACTCAAGGGACAATTTTGCTTATTAATCAGGAAAGAAATAGTTTTGACTGACAAATACTTGCAAGACAGTGTTTTTAAAAGTGTGTTACATTTAAAAAGTGTTTTACATTCCAGTGTGATTAGAAATTTTTCAGCAAGGAGATATGTTCTTTTTAGCAAAATAAGAATTTTCCAATTCAGTGTCAAAATTTTTTCAGTACAAGCTGGCCACTTAAAGCTCACAGTTTCTAATATAGAAAATCTCTTAATTTCTGCAAATAGAAATAAGAGAGAGAAAAGTCCACAGGGTTTCACTTAGTTGCAAATGTAAAATGGAGTGGTCATCACTGAAAAAAAAAAATGAACTTCGCACTAATTACTTTAGTATTAAATTTACATTATTATCAAATTGTTAATTGTTATTTCGCTTTAAAAAAAAAGCTAGAAAACAGTTACAAAAGTATCTCCATGATCCTGTTAGATGTTACTCAAAAGCTTTAGCTTACCAGCTTACTCATACGGATTCATAAGAAATGCCAACTCTTGGAGAAATTGCAGACCTAGCCACTAGTCATTAGCTTATTCTCTTAACCTTGACCCAAACTAATGTGCAGTTACCCCAATAACTACAGACATCTGGCTCACTGCGGAGAAGCGCAAGGGCTCTCAGGAGAAAAAAGGAAACGTGCACACAGAGAACTCCTGCCGCCGTTATCCATAAGGTATAGTGCTGTACTGACCATATTACCATGGGTGTTGCTGTATCTCTTCACAATTGAGCTTTTGTGTTTGACAAAGCATGACAAAGCGGTGGAGACCTTTAAAGTGACACCGCTTTATGAGCAAACCTGCGCCTCTTGAACATGTTCAAATACTGTCTTTTAGACCCTAAGAACATCCTTTCTTTTGTGCATGAGAGGAATATAAATTCAAGGCTGATCCTCTGTCAGGCAAGAATTCACCTATATGCACACCATCACAAGTTAGTTTTTTTTTTTTCTCCCCACCTCTCCCTGTCTCGTGACTACCACAACACAGATCCATCTTTTAGTCCAATACCTGCTTCTCAGATTACCTGTAGTGGTTTTTAAACCAGAAAATTTCTCCTGAAAAGAACCCATATTTTTTCAGTCTTGCATTTCAGACTGTAGGTAAGTGTAAGCTTTTGCATACCAGTTTCCAAATAAGTTTTAACAGGATGAGACAATGAAAAAAATAAGCCTATAACAGAGTAATCTTAAATAAATTATCAGCCTTGGTTAGATTAGGGAAGAGATTTTGTCTCCTCTGATTTTCCCTTTAACATGCTCAAATTCTGCAGTTTAGTTCCATTGGTCAAGACAATTTGGCTTTTCATAGTTTGACAAGGAATAGTTTACACTTACTAGTTCTGGAGCAATAAGCTCTAGGTACAGACCCATAATATAATTGTGGGTGACTGCAACAGATACCGTTGCCACGCAACAAACAAACTAGGACTTTACACCCACAATATGATAAATGAGTTGTAGCTACAATAACTGGCAGGTGCTAGAGAGGATAGTTAGAAAGATCTGAAAAGTAGTATTCAATGAGTGAGCAGGAATTAACTTCCTGATTCCTTGAGCAAGTGGAGGCTACAAAGACAGCCTCTGTTACTAGAAGAGAGAATTCAGTAAAATTATAAACACTAAAAATCTATATAACAAAGCCTCATAAACCCGTATTTTGGGCAAGATAAAGAAAGATTAGCAACACATCATGGAAGTGACTATTTTAACACTGTCAATGGTATAGCGTCTACGTGCAGTTACTTTTAGTGGATTACTGAAACACAAGATTTTATTGTGCTGATGTGGTATGCTGAAATTTGAATAGTATGAAATTTTAATGTTTTAAAATGTGCAGTTTCTTGTTTCCTATCTTTTCTTCCTAGTGAGATTTCCAAAAGGTGCCTAGGAAAGAAAGAGATGCAAATTCCATATTGCAGAATAACTTGAACCAAGTCTGTGGGACTACAAGCTTAGAAATTTAGGGAAATAAAAAACTTGAAGGAATGTTGACTTAAATCAACTTATCCCTTATTCATAAGTATTGTCTTATGAATGCAGTGTATTCTACTTCCTCAACTTACTCATATTAAGTTATTCTGTATTAAAATAATTCAAATAGCTTCAAACAGATTTGAAAGATACAGATACAAAAGCTCTGAATCAGCTGGAATATCCAGATTTCATTTTCATTCTCATTTCCCTCTTCTGCTCCAGTCTCACTTGACAGAAGAAAGCACTTTCTAGCATTTTTACTTCATTTTTTTGCCCTACTTGTTTCTGCCCTCTATGCATTTTACCCTCTACTTGACAAATTTTCTTCGCTATTTCTTTTCCGCTTCTGTTCGTACCCTGCTGTGGGGTTGGTATCCATTTTACTGCCTCATTACGGGAAGGCCACATTGTGCGTTTCCTTATGAGAAGGAAAGATTGAGTGTGTTTTTGATACAAATCTTTACATCACACTTGGCAGTAAATATGCTCTAGGTCACCCAGCAGGTTTGGGTTTGAACTGTAAAATGACTCAGTGCAATATTCCACTAAATATTCTTCATACATGCTGAAGAACATTGTGTTTCAGCCATCTGAGCCTTGTAGTCAAGGCTAGTAGACAAGCAATTAAGTGTAAGAAGTTTAATGCAACACGACTGAATTTAGAATAATACTTGATTTTTCATCTGTCACTACTAAAGGTGAAGTTGCTACAGGAAAGACCTGAAACCTTGGTTCCTGCCTCAGTCCCCTGCTCATTATTCAGAAAACTGATTTTAATATGAACTGTATCTGCAGACGTTACACCTTGATTTGCTAACTGTCGGAAAAAGGGCAAAGTGGGGAATCTTGTTCTAACACCTTCTTCTACAGCCAAAAAGTACCTAGTGGCTGATGGGCGAAACACAAAGCTAATGGAGAAGGCACGTACGTTTAAGGTGAGTCAAAGATAATTAGTTGGCAGAGATGCTTGCTCTTCATTTCTGCCGCAGATGTCACAAAGAGGTAAAAAAACCTCAGCACTGTAAATTTCTGACTGCTATGAAATCTTGCCGTCCACAAGCCAGTTGTCCCAATTATGGTTAAACTGGTAAGCTCTGGAGGGAAGGGGCTTGTTTGTTTATAAACAGATTAGTGTCAAGCATTAGTTTAAATATTTACTTTAGATGTTTCAAATTTTTATTACTCAAATAAAAACATTTACATTTTCTGGTTGTCCAAAGACCTAAACACTGGAAATCCAGACCACAGTACCTCAATTTGTGCTCAAATATTAGACCATTCCAAATGTGTTAGAACTTGGTCGTTGTTGGTTTATCTAACTCACTGTGAAGAGCCAGGATAATGTCTTAAATATTAAAAATACAATGATCTCCTAGTGACACTTGTGGGAATGCTGCTGTTGATTTCAGTTAATACAGCATACAAGAAGAGGCCTAAATGTAATTTGAAACAAGGGAAAAGTAAAAAGTTACAGAAATACTCCAAACATCAGATTTGGATACAGACAACACACACCCAACATTATGGAAATTGCTCCTCTCTGCTTCTTTGCTAGTCGCCTTTAGACTGTTGCTCCTGTACAAGCAGCTAGTGTGCCAGCTCACTTGGAGCTCAAGAGAGCGCATTCCAGAAAACGGTTCACAGGCCTATCACAGAACTTAACTGATGACTACTGACCTCTTTTTTGGCAAAGCTAACAGAAGTATTATGCATGATAGAGCTGCTACAGTGGCTAATAACATGGCTTTTGGCAGGTCTAAAGGAACTCTCAGACCAGACAATTCCACAGTGGGCTGTGCCTATGGTAACTCCACTGGGGCTAGCAGGGGCCACAAACACACAAATCCCAGCAAAGTTTGATCTGGTCTTTCCACATCCAATACTGCTCAACATCAATCTTAATATTTTTAAAATACTTAAAGGTACAGTATTTTTTTTTCTTTTTAAGCAAAGATACTTTTAGAGACATCTGAGGTCTATCATATTTCTTTGCTAAATAGGTCAGTGTTGTAGCCCAGCTTCAGAACTATTCAGACTTTTTCAAGAAAATGCAAATAATCTCTCTCAGATTCCTAACCACATTATCCCTCCTTTTCCAGTGTCCATTGACTTTCCTTATCTTTATCTCTATAGTATTCTATCAGAGAGTATGCTGGAAGAAATCCAGAGCTGCTTTTCTCCTTGAGAATAAAAGATTTTTCTGCAGTAACAGTTCAAGTAGAAGATGAACAGAAAGCTGTGTTAGAGGCCTGACCCTGCAGAAGGCCATGTTTTCTCAACACAGTATATCTAGAGAGAGGGTTATAATTGCAGGGAAGAATTCATAGTTAAACAAAAATATATTTTAAATCAAAATTCTATATTGTCCCCAGCAACAGAGAAAACCAGGGTTTTTTTCAGAATTCAGCTCAAGACTGCCCAATTATAACATTTTCAAACAAGCACACAATATCCCACAGTCACAAAGTTCAATAGATCGCTTCCATGCCTCTGACCAACTGCTTCACTGCAAAAATTGTAACTATGCATTGGGTGACATTTTTATAAGACTCTGCATGGTTGTTACTTTTAACTTTCTCATACTTTCGCTCTATAGTTTGAAACCAGCAACCCTGCTTTCTGTGAACAACCTGCAAAGCAAATACAGAGAGCGACGACACGAGGACTGTTTGCTTTGTGCTGTTTGCTGTTCTGCCGCTCCCAGCTTGGAGCACAGAACGTTAACACCCACACAGAAGTGGTTTCAGAACAAACCATAAAAATGTATGCAGCCACATAGAAACCAGGGACCACCATCAAGAAGAGTCTTTTCCCTCAATCCTGCTTCAGCAGAATCATTAAAAACAACATTTACTGAAAACATCCTTTTCTATCAGCTGAATGAACACTATTGAGAGGTACAGCAGGCAGATACAGGTCCCACGCTGCCCATAATCACAAGTTCATAGACAAGACACTTTATCAAGTTATTTTTGTCAAAAATCACATCGAGGCTTTAAACAAATGTTTCTTCTTTACAGTTCCTGTTTCTTTGTTTTGTAGTGATGTTAGAATCTTTTGTCAGAAATATTACAGATATTTCAGTGACAACTTCACATTTGTGGATCGAGCAGTATCATTTCAGTGCTAGCCACAGGAGTACTAAATGAAGCGCTGATGACCATCTTTCAAACATTCAGAAATTACTTTCAGGGAAGTACAGAACTTGGATTAATTTTACATTAACGTAAGCGTTCTACAGCTTTGACTTTACAGTTTCTCTTTCAAAAGCTCAACTGGAAAATGAATATAACGCACCTGAGAACTTCTAGTGATATACTTGATCAAAAACAGCAAAGGAGAGCTAAACTCTTCACAACAGAACTCATTGAGAAAATAGTTTTAGTTTAGAACTGCTGTCATACACTAGGACTCCTGATACCAATATTTAATTGCAGAAAATGTCAACATTCATCTCTGTACTAAAAAAATCAAGCTACACATTTTTCCATATTTATTATTGAATTATGTGAACTTAAAAAAATAAATGCTTTTGAATGCATAGGCAGAAATACAGTCACAATAGTAAAAAAAGGGATTTTGTCAAAACACTGTAAGCGTCTTGAGAAACAATATGCCTTAAAGGAATCTAACCCCTTCCATCTGTGCATTATTTAAGAGTAAAACACATTTTTTCTGATCCTTTTCTACTTCACATAAGTTCTGTGAACTGCCAGCAGGAAAACAAAAATAAAGTTTATATTTTGAAGTAATTTTTTAAAATTATATATTTCACTTACCTAGTTCTTTAGAAACTGGAGAAGCAGCTGATATATCCCCAATCTTTGCAAGGCTATCATAATATGCTCTTCCAGCCACTACCATAGCTTGGCGGAAGGGTGAAGGGGAAAAAAAAAAAAGTGTTAAAAATAAAGTATTTTCCATTTTCATTAATCTATGATCCTATAAAATTTTTAATCGAGGGCACACAGTAAGAGAAGGGTAAGTGGCAAAAAAGGAAATTCTGCTATCAGAGAAAGTTACTTAAGTCCCTGTGCTACCTGCTAATTTGTGAAACCAGGTGACAAAGACAGAACACCAGAATACATTGATGATGGCTCAGCCTGTTATTTAGTTCCAACTTTTGTGCACATCCAGGAGCCATCAGCATCCAGTTGGTAGGTTTAGCCATAAGCCAGGTCAGGACATAAAAAAATTCTGTGATAGATAAAACTGTTGGAAAAAAGCAAAATGCAATCCCAAACTTATTAGAAGTGCCAAGGTCTCTGCCCTGCATTGGCCAGCCAGACCACTGATCTGAAATGGCTACTGGCCACAGGACAACAAGGAGACACGGAGTCCTTCAAAAGCAAATCACCATTTCCCGTTTCAGTTAGCTGAAAGAGTAACTTGCTTAAAAAAAAAAGCTATGATGAAATAGAGTGTGCCAAGTGTGATATATTTAAAAGTGAAATATAAACACCAACTTCTCCAGCTAAGGAAATTTTGGGTCTTAAATACTAAAAGTTCAAAATTAAGTCTCTGACAGATGATGTTCAGGTTAGAGACATAGCCTAGATACGCTAGATAATCCATTTGGCATTCTTTTCTCAATTTTCAACATACCATGAATGTTCCTGAGATTATTAAAGATTACATTGCTCAGCAATTTACGGACCTTTAAAGTTGGAAGATCTCTGGTTTTTTGGACAGACATGAAAAATCAGCATTGCTATATACAACTTCCGCAGAGTTATTCTGACACTCCAGGAAAGTGCCTACTTTTATCTTCGCCACTGACCTCAGAATGGCAGAGACATCTGTATTCCAAGTACTTTAAGCAATGAAAACCTCAGGCAACAGGTGCATATACAGTTTAAGAAGAAACCTGAAAGTTTAACATTCCCAACCAAGATGACAGACCCTAGTTAAATCATTTGGATGCTCATCTTCATCCTCCTCCCCTCCCCAGACGGTTTCCCCCCTTTTATTGTTTATAGTTCCATTCCAGTTTTACAGGAACTAATAAGCTCTTAATACATATCACTGAGGCTTCAGTTATTCTCAGTTAATCATTTCCTGGTTATAGCCAATTTAAACAGTAAAGCCAGTTTTGCTAGAATGAACACAGATTGAAACGGCAGGGAGGCCAGTAGTAAGAAACATTTTACACATGTAGTAGATCCACACCATGCAATGGTTGCCTTGCACCTTCACAGAATCTAGAACTGATCCGCACACCACAAAGAAAAGAAATAACATGGACAAGCTGGCAAGGTTTTATTGTATAAGGCAGTGAAAAATACTTCTTGAAGTAAGTCTTCATAATTTCTTTGTAGTAGTACATTTTTAACCTAAAGTGGAAGCCAAGCGGACTCTCACTGTTGACTTTAGAGCGCTTTTTTTTTGAGAGGAATAGAACTGGCAATTGCCAACTATAGTATTTTAGGTCTCTATTTTATAGTTTTTACTAGCAAAGGTGACACCTTTGGTTACCTAACAGTATGTTCACTGAGAAGCCTGAAACTCTTCCAAATTAAACAAAGATTCTTTTTGAGGTTCTGTTGCATTAGACAAGTAATTTCTGTCTAAACTGCATCTTACAGGTGTTCTATAGTCAAACTTTCTGAACAGGAGAACTATAGTGGTACTACTGATGGAGCAGTATGCCACCTGGATGTGAAGATTTTATGCCATTCCAACTCTTCCTATCTAATGTTTTCTCAGAATAGCCCCAAGTCACTCTTTTATCCTAATACAAGCACTAAAAAAAAAAGGAAGAAAATGTGTGATTTCTCCTGTGCTAATCAAGCTAAATCAAGAACTCCACTTGTATAGTCTCTTCACCAGTACCATGGCTAGTAAGCTACTTCTGCAGAAAAGGAGTTTTGACATTTTATCCTCCAAATGTATAAAAATACATTATAAACGTATCAGCAGTTCTGGTAAGTTTTATGCTGTCAGTCTACTCTGACTTGTTTGGAAAGCTGCAAAGTATTTGTTTAGCAACAGGATATTTACTCCTTGTTACAGATCTATTTATACCACTCAGAACTTATGGAGAAAAGATTAACAATTTATGAGAGCCCAAAGATGACTTTACTATAGTTTCTCAACAGTTGTTGCAACATTGTAAACATTTATGCATTTGAAATTAAGTATTCACGCCAGATATGCTTTATCTGCCAGTCTCGTAAGGCAAACTAGCTGGAGCACAATACCTATCCGCCTCTCCGCCGTCACTGAGCACGGCTGCACTGCGAGTTACTCATTGCAAATTGAATTAAAGGAGAAGAGGCACACTGTAACACATCAACAGTAGAGTATGGGAAAATCAGAACCCTCAGAACCTGGTACAAAAATCTTTCAATCAAACATGGAAACACTTGTTATTCCTTCTGGTACTATCTATAATCCCTACGGTCAGGTATTAGGTAAATACAATGTTAATCCATCAGGTTAGGCCTTACTGCAAGTCAGTCAACATTTCCCTGTTTTCATCTCCAGCAGGCTTTGGTTTTATCTTTTTCTTCAAGCCTGGTCTAAAATTTGCATGAAGAGACATTTCAATGTCTATTTGGCTATGGACTACTGCAGTATCACATTTCTCCATGTACAGGATTACATGTAGAGTAAAGATATGCCACAGGCTTGAATGAGGCAAAATCAGAGAGGTTTAATATGGTATCAAGCAGCTCAACAGGTCTGCATAGGTGAAACGGAGCAAGCTCTAACAGGTTCTACAATATAAGCTCTGGGAATCTAGAGCCCGGTGTTCGAAGCCCATTCTTAGATAAATGGTTTCAGTGAAGTCAATAATGGAAGTAAACAACCACATTAGAAAAAGTTGGAGAGACTGGGTCCTTCATGTTTATTCATTCCAATTTTGACTCAGTTAAAAAGACACCATCAGGTTTAGTATGGATGAGAAAATAAATTAATCCACTCCTGCAACTCTTACTCATTCAAGTTGTTCTGTTCACGGGGTTACTTAGATAGTGATGTGTATAGGTGAGCAGGAACAGATCTATGAATGTGAAATATCTTTGGAAAATATTTCCAGGGAAAAAAAAAGAAAATATCTAACTTACATAACTTTGGTTCTTTTCCATTTACATTCTTATTCTAATGTGGGTTACCTACACTTGATGCTCAGTTTATTTTGCAGTAGCTCTGTGCTTAAGTGTTTGGGATACAACTTCTGCAAGACAGGGAAAAAAGAGAAAGTACTACATGTGTTTGGATGTTTGTGCTTTTTTTTTTTTTAATTTGTTTTTTCCTAATAAAAGACACTGAAAATTCAACCTGGAAATTAAGCTTATACACAACCCTCATATACAATACAAATTAAACATTGTTTCTAAAGTTAGTACCTAGAAGACTTACCATTAACAGCTTTTTCATAATTCTTCCCCAGATTTATTAAATTCCTCAGGCCTGGATTGAACTGTTCCATAACATTCTGGTGAAGATAAAACAAAATTTGTGTTATAGCCAAGGCAGTTCAACAGGGGATGAAAGTATTTACCTCAGTGTTGCTTAGGTCGAGTTTTATGTTTCATATGTACAGCATACATCTGAAAAGCCTGTGGATGGATGAAAGATAGAAGACTTGGGAGGAAGAGGAGAGCAAAGGATGGAAGGGAGATGAAACTCAGCATTTAGGATCAAACAGGAAAAAAAAAAAGTAAACTATTTCAATAAGGTAAAAAGAATCTGGCTGTTTATAATATAAAAGGATGTCAAGTATGTGATCAAAGTTTGCACAGACCCTTCTTCTGTGGCAGATAATGGTGAAATAAAAATGAGAGAAAAGCCTTTATCCACTAATTGTTTTAAAGTCAAACAATAACACAAAACTTTTTAACAATGGTTCAAGATTTGAGTTCTCTCTCACCACCCTGCACTGAAAAAAAAAAAAAAGAAATTAATCAGATATTTGATTAGGGGATGACTAAGCACTTCATTAATCTATGTTACAGATAGCATTTAGGGAAATTAGCTGGGGTTTGTTTGGGTTTTTTTTTTAGTTTGACAATGCTGCATTCTATTATATGAAGCCATAGTTCTTTCAGAAAGAAAATTAAAAGTTATGACCTTATTTAAATAGGTGAATAAAAAAATCCACTGCAGCTGCTTTGGCTGTTACATACAATTATCGGCTGAAACAACCAGAATCTGGAATCCAGCAGCTCCACATACCTAGCAAATTCTATAAACTGATGAAGTGGTAGAAATAGTGACTGGCAGTTTCATAGTACAAGAAAATAGCTACACCATTAAATAGCAAAGTTTCAAGCCTTCACAAAAACTAGAAAATAAGTTAAGCCATGAAGTAATACAAATTTGAATTTTCCCTAAGTTGGGGAGTGAAGAAAAGAGAAGAAGCAGCTTCTGCCCATTCCAAAAAGGCAGATCACTCCCAAATTCCAAGTTGTCCCTACTCATAGGAAAGCTTCAGTTTCCTTCTTTCCGGTCAAAGACAATAACTCTTCTCTCCCCCCAGAATTATTTTTATCTTGTAATGAGCCCTGAGGAAAAAAAAGAGTTGACATGCCGATACAAATGCAGTAGTTATTCACTCCTCTGAATCACACCCTTTAAGATGTATTGAGCACACGTACCATAAATAGCAGTATTCCAAAATATTGGATGTTGCAATTAACTTCTGAACAATGCTAAATCCGTTTGAAAGAGAGCCCTCTGAGCGTCACTTATTTGGTGGCTTCTTGGTTTCTTCAGGCAGAATAACTATATGCATTAAGGATACAGCACGTTTGCTTAACAAAACCCCTCTGAATGTACACAAAGCTACCTCTGAGCAAGTAGTCTAGAATTTGCTGTCACTTAATTCTAGACCTTCTTTTTCCAGAATCTTCCTAACAAAACTATAGCTGTGACATGACTCTCTACAATTTTATCATCATGAAAGGAAAATAATGAGATACCCAAAGACACCATTCTGTTACTCTTACTACATCTATGACAATATTTTTATGACACAACTCGCATCTTTCTAGATATTGTTCACACAGCAGAACTTTCAAGTTCAAGAAGTTCAAAACAGACACTTTCTGTTTACAAGAAATACAAGACACAAGACAAGTGAAATAGTGTCAAGCTTTTGTCTGTTATACTACTAACAGAATGAATGTATTGGTATTTAGTACATACATGGACCCAGAACGAACAGGGATACCATCACATTTATCTTATTTTCAGGCAAGGTCATTCAGACAGAACTTTCTTATTCTTTTTCAAATACAACGCTACACCTGAACTCCAGTGAATCTAAAACCTGAAGAATAGAATTAACTCCAGATTTCACCAGTAATACTTTAACAGTCATACTGAGTAAAAAATACAGATATTAAAAGAAATATTAGGTTCTGATACTGTTACACTACATAAGACATCAAAAGCAGACACAGAACAACAATACCTAGCCCCACTGCCTTTATTTGTACAAATTAAATGCAACAGGGACTGTTTTCTGGTCTATACGATTAAACACGTAAACATCCAAACACGACCACTGCATGCAAACTACCCGTAGCCCCCAGGCCCTTGATTTGTGTTAACTCACAAACCACATCCAGAAATCATTTGGGAAAGTGTGTTTCAGGTTGGGCCAACAATGCCAAGGGCTATTCTAACAACCTAACAGCATGGATTTTCAAGCTCTAGTGTCTGGGAACATCCCTCCTCCTGCCCCAACTCTTTAATTTACTCCTGTAGCGCTGCTGGTGTGCCTCTGTTGCCCTGTAGCTGAGGCAGTGTGACTGTGAGGCTTTTATTCAAAGGGGTAAGTTTTCCTATTCCAACTTTTTGCCATTTTTTCCCCAGCAGTGTACTAATGATGATGTCTGTTGGCATATATGGAGTCAGTGAATCATAAGAAATAAAAGGGGTGGGTTAGAGAATTGTGTTAGGATAGAGAGTCCTGTATTCCAAGGATATGGGGGAGAAAAAAAGGTACACGACAGAGACCATGTGTATGCATGGCAGGTAAGAATCCCAATGCCACCTTGAATTGCCACCGTATACTGAAAATAATTTCCTTGAAAGAGATCCTGATCATGTCCCTGCTTACCCTGCTCCTCACAGGAAGAACTTACAGAGTAAAACCCTTACTGCCACATACCCAAAAATTCTAATGGTAACATGACTGACTATTACTGGCCTTGAAAAACTGACTTTGGGCATGACTGTCTTAAGGATTCAGGGGTTAGGGTTCCAGTTTTCTTGACATCTTCAAATTGAGATTTCAAACAGAAAACAGTGGTTGCACCTGTATCATTAGTTGTTTTCATTGAGGAGGAAGTGAACACCACCCAACAGAAACGCCCTCAGCAGCTCCCCTCTCTGAAGCCAGACCCCATAGCTCTATTTTCACCAGCCGACTTGATAGGTATTGGATATGCACATATGGCAGATAAAGACCATGCTGTGGAAACACAACAGGTCTGCTGAAACAGAGAACTCTGAGGAAGAGCTCCAGCACATCACATCTGCTCGATGTATATGTAAAACTGCTGGGAAAGATGAAGAAACAATTTACAGCTCAGTGCCTTCAGTAGCTGGAAGGCGTACAACTCCTGGATCTTTTCTCCATTAGACCAAGCAGTCTCTGGAAGTTTTTCAGTCTTTGTGCTGCCACAGTGGTGGATTGTTAGCAGAAGCGTCTGCACCAGTCTCTAGACGTGAACGCCTGAGAAGCAGCAAAAACCTTTGCAATGGAAATTCCCCTTTGGAATTTGCTTGGTTTAACACAGGGTATGGTTAGCTGATCCTCCCAGCTCTGTGCAAGGCTCATTACTTCCCTACTAAGGGTTTGTGTTTGATAGAAAGACTTGGCTCCCCCCGCTGGGTCTCCCTTCAACATCAGAAAAAAGGCTATTAAGAGGTTTTTTGTTGTTTCTGCTGAAGACTAGATTCTCAAAACAAACAAAAACTTGACCTTGCTTCTAGTGCTCTTTTCATGCAGTTAACCACTGTTGCTGTCTTTGAAGTCCTGTCCAGGAAGAAATATCCAGAGCACTTTTTCAAAAAAGGGAAACTGTCACTGGCAACTCCCTCTTCAGGATCAGGTATAAATTTGATATTGCCAAGAGATTTCAGATCAGTTAATTATTGTAATATTTTGTTCAACTTCAGAAGTTACAGGGAAAAAAAACAGCCACTCAAAAATCAATCTGTATAGCTACTTATTTTCAGATGATGCCTTAGTTTTATATCTTCCCTTATTTGCAGTCTAAAGAAAAGGTCATGGAAATGAGTGGGACTGAACACCAGTGCAAAAATCGCAAGCCATACATTAAAGCCAGATCTGAAAACTTCTAAAAAAGCAGAGACAGAGGAACAAAGAATTTCTGATTAAGAGAACCACTAATTTAAAACTGTTAAAAGTCTCAGAAAATATCAGTCTTGTTGTCTGCCATGCTGTACAAAGTCATGGGAATAAAACTTCTGTCTTAATCCAAGTAGACATGACAAAGAAAGAAAAAAGCTAGGAAAGACAATGTACTTCACAACACATCATTTGCCTGTACAGTGAGGAACACAAACTCGGCCTCCTAATTGTCAGTGTAGTGTCCTATATTCTAGTGACACACTACCTCTCATGAACAGAATAATTAACTAGAAGAGAAGAGGAGGCACATGATCAGATCCTACAGCTTTCTATTATTTAGGATGAATGGAAACAAAGGGAAACACTTTCACAACAGGCAACAGGAAACATCTTTTTATGCAGAGAATCAGAGTTCGAGATCTCTTTTTCTTAGAGATCTTCCAAGAAAAAGCATAAGAGAAAGCTATTCTAGTCATCCAAGTCGTTAAATCCTCTATAATCCAGTAGAAAAGTTGCTATGTGCCTGTCACCACATGAAACCAACGTGAGTTAACCAGCCCGGCAGCAAGGAGCTGGCTGAGGAGGAACAAGCCTTGCATTTCCACTTGTGCATAGGTATTATATCTTCCGCAGTTCCTGAGAGTCACGTAAACAACGTTAATCTTCAAAACAAATGACAGCCATTGTAGAAGTGCCTTCCTGTAAATGCTCAGCTTTGCTTTTTACTTAAAGACACACCTCGCAGAACAATAGCTCAGCAGGTATGAATACCACTAAACAATGCATAGACTCCCTGTAGTTTCAAGTTTACATCCTGCAAGCACTTTTGCAAGAGTGGATAACGGTGTATTTGGGTAGAAATGTGAAATTATATAACCAGCACAGAAAAGTAGATCTTGACATATAGCATTACTCAGTTGTAAGTTAGCTTAATATTGTTTTAAAACAGACTTAACAGAACGAAAAAAATAAATCAGGATGCCAGTGTTTATTCAAAAAGACTAATTCTTATGACTAATTATTAGTCAGCTTGGTGGAACATTTCTTATTTAAGAGAAACATTAATACATCATCCATCAGCATGTTTCAAATACAAACTTTTTCAGGTTATGAACACATGACCCAGGATAGACTCTAAGTAGGTGTAACCCTAAGTAAGGTCAAAATAGGTAACTTGCACCAAGATAGAACTGGACTTTATACACACACAAACTCCCAAAGGCTCCTCTTCCCCCAAATTAAATTTATATTTCAGTGAAGCAAAACAACCTTACTGCAGCATGTGCTAGGACTGTAGGCAAATTTTAATTCTGGTAAACCAGTAGATCAATTTAATCTAATTGCAAGTCTTTTGAAAATACAGAAACATGGAATTTAGGGCTTTAAACTGAATTTATCAGATATATTTCCATGATAAAGCAATACAAACTACCAAAATAATTCTACATGCCCCTGTAGAGGATACATGTCCCTCGGGAGAGCACAGTGCTCCACTGAAAAAAGCTGGGTTTTTTTTTTTTGGTTTATTTTTTAATTAAATTTTGGTTGAAAATCAAAACTTCTAGGTAAGATTTACTTAAATACAGAGAAGTAAGTCTTTAAAATCCAAGATTACCAAAACCAATGTATCACGCTATTATTGAGAGCTCCAGAAACCTCAAAGCACAAGAGCAATGCACCAGCTGCCTGCCCGGCCCTCAGTCCACGCAGACAGGATGCCAGGTCTGTATGTCAGTACCTTCCTGCTTTGTCCCCTTTCCCCTGCACCGCATGTACTGCAGCTGGATGCCAAGTAGTTTTCCCCCATATACAGTAGATAAAATGAAACTATGAGCTGTGGTTACACACCAACACCTAACAACTTTCCTGAGGTTACTAACTGACACAGTCAGGGTGTGTGAGGGGGTCACACAATGTCCCCTCATGGCATGCCACATCACTGCAGGGAGTTGCAAGGGCAGGGCAATATCATACCAGGGAACCTCTCAGCAGTGTCCTGGCAAAGGGAGGCTGTGGCTCTCTTTAGTCATAGGCTCCCACACCCTTAGGCTTCATTTTGCACGTGCCATTCCTATCATGCATTAAAGTGATTCTTCAGGTATTACATAAAGAGTAAATGTCAGCCTTGATTTTTGTGTGCACACATGCACGTATCTGTGGATTATGTTGTTTATTTAGTCAGGCTAGCTAAAAGATGTTGAGGTATTCACT
This sequence comes from Pterocles orientalis, assembly GCA_011057875.1. NCBI lineage: Eukaryota > Metazoa > Chordata > Aves > Pterocliformes > Pteroclidae > Pterocles > Pterocles orientalis. Next base: position 64,191 of record WKFP01013940.1, read on the forward strand.
TTCTGATGTTGTTGTCAACAAAATGGATGAATAAGGTAAAAACACAAGGGCATTACTTAGCCACTTGATGACTTCTGTAAGTATATTTTGAAGCTTTGTGTAACACAGGTTACTACGTATTTAATAAATCCAACGGATTAGCACTGTAAGAAAGGAAAAAAAAAAGGAAAACAGACTAGCAAGGCATCCAATTTCATTTTATATTATTTTTCCAGGTCACCCAAAACTTGATTTTTTTTTTTTTTTTTGAGAAGTCAAAAGCCCGTATTTGGTCCTGCAGCACACAGATGCCATCACTACACTATACTGAATTGGTTTCCCCAGACTGAGCCTTTCTTCTCATCCATAGGAGAAATGCTGCTGCTGAAAACCATGGTGTTTTAAGTGCTAGGATGGCACACAGCAAGAGTAGAAGTTACCCGAGCACTGCTAAACAAAGGAGAGCACGGTCACCCTGCAGACTAAAGCACAGCACAAAGAGGCGTTCGTTTGTTTTAGGAGAGGGAGCTGTGATTACAGTCACAGCAAATGCTGAATACACAGGCTAGTGCTCTCTGCCCTTGAGAGCTATTTCCAAGATTTAAACTTTGATGTAGAAATAACAGCTTTAAAGTAGACCCAGAATCTATCTGAAGCAGCCTTTATACCTTATCTGGATAAAGTTTCAATTTTTAATGAGGGCAGGGCAAGGAGGGTTCCAGGCCTCTGAGTACTGGCTATGTGATGCAACATACCAGACCGCTCAAAATACCCATATTAGACATTTCATCACACTGTCAACATTAACTTTGTATTACTGTGTTTTTGCTGGTTGTTTCAGGCTTAAGTATCCTTTAGAAACAGTTTAAGAAACAAAACAGCAAACTTTCCCAGGAAATAAGTACTGAGTAACAGGGAAGGTTTTGTTTATTTAGAGGTTTGTCTTTCCTTCAAAGCCTATCCTGTATTATATCCATTAAAACACACGAGAGATTTTCTTCCTTCTTCCCTGTAAAGCTGTTCTAGACACATTCTGGAAGTCAATAGACAGGGTCGGACATTCTTTTGTTGGCACAGCCCTGAACAGTCAACTTCCCAGGTTTCTCTTCTGCCAGCCTGTATTTACAGGCTGCTTTTCTGAGAAGGAATTTATGTTTGCTCATGGCCATGAACATAACTGATATCAAAGAGCACCAGACCGTTTAAGATGACCTGCACCAATTCTAGAGGACAAAATTTATAGCCAAGTCATCTCATTTTTTCAGTAGTTTTGCATAAATTTGATATCTACATCCAAAGAAAGTAAACAGCAAATACAACCAGTATAACTGGACTACTTGAAGGAGTAAAGTTGATTTAAGTGTGTTGGAGAACAACAAAGCTAACAGCAAAATACTCCAGTAAATGTTTTAGAGACCTTTAAATGATAACCATGACATCTTCAGAAATATGGAAACATTTGATAGTAAACCAGTAAGATTTAGTAAATAGTAAAATAGACCAAACCCCCAGAAAGCTTCCCTTGGGGCTCAAAGCTGCAAATGCATTGCAGCTGGAAGTTTATTTGCATGATTAAATGCATTTGCAAATGTAGGTGCTTTCTCTGGTACAGCACACTGTACAGAACGAAGATCACAGATCCCACACTGCCGTCGCTGCTCAACCAAAAGGACGATTCTTAAGGGAATTTTGCTCAGTTGGTGTGTGTTGGAAGGGCTGAGTTTATAGAGGGAAAGAGTTCTGAACAAGTGTCTAGTACCCATATGCAAAATATTTTTGATTCTACACATAACAAGGCATTTTGGAAAGGTTAGAAGCCTACTGACATACACTGGACCACCCTCACCGGCCAGTGCTCTGGGGCAGCACCAGGGTGTCCCATCACAAATCTGACCATCCCCTCCGGACGCAGACAAGCCATTAAGCCATTTTTAGGCTCTGGCCCATATGAAGAAACGGTTTAAGCGGAGGACCACAAGCACCAAGATCTCCAAACCACCTTATCATCAAAACTCACTTAGGGGATTACGGCTCGCTGGAGAACTGAGCCGGCTAGAGAGCGAGAAACCACTCCTAAAGCCCGCCTTGTCCCGGAGCTGTCGCTCCCCGCTGGGAGGCGGCCCAGCCCGCGCGGTCGGGGTGCGGCCGTGCTCGTCCGGGGGGGCTGCGGCGAACCCCGCCGGCTCCCGGCCGCGGGAAGGAGCCTCCGCCAGCGCCGCGCCGGGGGGAGCCCGGCCCAGCCACCCCGCTGCCTCCTCCCCGGGCCCTGCCGCGGCAAGCACGAGCCAACACCGCGCAGTCTTTGACACACTGGGATGGCCGCGATCGCTCACAAGGGAGGGAAAGAGGAAAAAAAAGTTTGCTCCCTTTCTACACGAGGAGCCGAGGCTGCGCTGAGCCCGCCCGCCGGCCCCCGCCTGTGGAGAGGCGGCCAATGGCCCTCCCCAGCCGCCCCGGTGCCAGCCAGCGGGGGCAAAGGTGGCCGCGGTCTCCTCATGCGGCGGGCAGCCCCTCCCCGGCCCGCACTCACTTTGTAGGTGCTCTCCGTCAGCTTGTTCACCTCCTCGGGGTCCCGGGACATGGTGCCGGCGGGAAGGCGGCGGGCGGGAAGAGCTTCGTCCTCCGGAGAGCGCCTCGGCCCCAGCCCAGCACCGCCACAGCAGACTCGGCTTCTCCCTCCACCGCTAAGAAACTGTCAAAAACTTGTGGAACCAGCCGGGCAGCGCCGCCGGGGCGGGGCCTGCGGGGCCGCGGCTGCCTGACGCGGCAGGACTGGCTGGGCGGGCGGAGATCGCCTCGCCTCGCCTCACCTCAGCGGGGAGGGCGGGCGGCCCCTGTCGCCTCTACCTGAGTTCCTGCTGCCTGCTTCCCCGCCTCCCTGTACCGTGAGCGCCCGCCGGGCCTTTGCCCCGCGGCCGTGGAGCTCCAGAGGCTGTGGTCCCGCGGAGTTCCTCGGTGCCGCGGCGCAGCCCGGGCCGTGTGAGGCCTCTTCCAGAGGCAGCTCTGCTGCGGGGGGCCCAGCGAAGTCGGATGTAAACTCTTCCTCCCAGCAGTTAAGCTGAGGGTTCTGTAAGAATTAATTAATTAATTAGACTTGTCAGAGTTAATTAGTGTAGCCCCAGCGGTGTTGGCGGGGCTGGGGATGGTCCCCCTCTCCATTCCACAGCAGCTCCTCAGGAGGCAGAGGCATGGGGGTTTCCTCAGAGCCCCTCAGGCAAGGGCAGAAATGTCTTTCTCCTGCATCCTGGTCCAGTGCACCACCTGAGCTTCATCCTCTGTGCTTAAGTTTTCTATTCCTTTTAAACATACACCAATAAATCAGTGCCCCCAGTTGTCTTTCCTCTGTGGAATGACTCATGAGGCCTGCATGGGCGGGGGAAGGCTGGGGTATGCTGTAAATTGTTGTGGACTGTAAATCACCCAGCGATTATGAGATTAATTTTAGGTATGCTAGCTGGAATATCTTTCTGATAACGTAATACCAGTGCTATCTTGAAGGACTTTGTGGGAATTGAATAATCTTGGGTATTTAAAACTCAGATGCAGTGCTAGGTATGGAGCGTGTGAGCCGTAATCAACATCCTTACACGTTGGACATCCTTCTCCTGGTCGCTGTCTCTCCCTCTGCTTTCCTCACTTTATTGCAGCAATAAAATCATGGCAAGCATGCAACAAAAACTGGACTTGGACCAGAACTCTACATGTTGGACTCTGGTGCAGGAGGAGGTTGTTATCAGGTTTCGAGAGCTGTAAAAATGTTTTAATTCAAGTACATGGAGGTGTTTATGCCTTTAGAACCATAACTGGCCTTTTGGAAAAAAGTGGGCACTTAGAGCATTATCTTGAATACAGGTAAATGCTAGGCTGAGAGGGAGTTTTATGAGACTTCATACTCTCAGGTAAAGTCTTTGCAGACTTCTGGTATTTATGGTATTAATCGCCTTTCTGGAATAAACCAATTTATAATGTTATCCTATAGGTATAGTGAATTATTATGGCCCCAAGTCTACAATTTGTGTTCCCACTAAGCACTGTTTGCTCATACAAATGGTCCTCTGGAATGTGATGCAGCTGCGTGCCTGAGCGCACTGTTTATTCCCAGTTCTTTTGTCTGAAGAGTTTTTTACAACTCTGGAAACAGATTGTGCCTGGGTACTACTGCTTTTGTGTTACCATATGCTAATACATGAAGAGGATGTTCCTCCCTAAGAGGCTGGCATTCAAATTTGAGGGAACAGTTACCCAAAGGAAGATGAAAAGGACTTCTTCTTTCCTGACTCCTGCTAGAGAAGCTGGGAGTATATTGTGTAGCAGGGAGCGTATTATTCCTGTTAGGGGCAAAATGTTTGTCTTATTTCCTCTGAATGGTATGGAGCTCTGGGAGCTTACCTAGGACTCATTGTGTTTGTTTCTAGTTGGCATGCTACATTTAGTGTTGTGTTTTACTGTTAGACTGAAAAACTTGAAACTTGACAGTTCGTGACAATTCTTAGTTTACAAGTTTGCAGACCTATTCTATAAATCATAAATTTTCAAATTCATTCAGAAAAAATGTCTGCTTGAGCTTGTAATACAAATGCAAATATTTTGTTCTCTTAATAGAGGGTTTTTGATCTTGCTTTGTGTTAGGATTAGTGTTACACTACTGACTTAGCTAGAATTAATCCTGTGCGAACAACATGAATTTAGAAAAGTTGAGTGAGATCTCATTTTCGTAAGTTACTTAAGGATGCTCTTACATTTAAATGTGTGTACAGTAGTCCTCTAGTAACATACCAAAGTGTTTGTCTGATCAGGACAGAATATTTAATAGCTGGCAAAACCCAAACCTTAATGAATACCTCTTTATGCTCTGTTGCCTACATATTACTGTGAGCATTTATTACAAATGTACTAATGTGAGATATGTTACTTTTATTTAGAAGTTTCTGTTTTACCATATTCATCAATAGCACTGAAGTGTGGGTCCAGCAGTGTTTGACTCCTCAGGGTTGTGCCTTTTGGATTTGTTTCTTAGAAATTTACTCTTAGAGTACTTGCTAACTTTGCTGCGAGGAGGAGTTAAGAGCAGGAGTCCAGCTGTGATCACTAACTGTATATGCTCTCTGAACTGATTGGAACTAAAATTAATCTGGTTACTTTTTTTGATGCTTACTTCCAACGTATATTGTTTTGGTGGCCAGAAAAGATGAAGAAGGGAATATTTTTACTTTGGTGGTGACCCCATCCTGTGATATAATTATGTCTGTTGGCTCTATCTTTGTAATAATTCAGGTTAGAGGGAACCTGGTGGGTTAGTAGCTTACCTGGTCCAGTTCCTCATCAGACTAGGGCTAATTTCAGCATTATGTTGCTCAGGCCTTCATCCTGTTGAATTTTGAAAGTCTCCAGGAAACAAAACTTGAGGAACAGAACGGAAACTTTTGTTTGAAACAACCTGTAACTCAGCAAGTAAAGAAAATCCTTTACAGTGTTAGAGGGGACAATATTTGTTATGGTTTATGTGGGGCTATCCCCTAAGGGATGTTATCCATCCAACTGATTTACCTTAACAGACATCCTCCGCAGCTGTAACGAGAGCTTTGGTATTAGACTGTAACATGTTGCCTGCTGAGAAAACAAAACTCCTCTTTCTCCTCACTACCTGTCATTCTGCCTTGCATTACACTTTCCTGATGTCAAACAGAAGTATTCGTGGGCCTGTGATTATGCATAATCTCCGACAGACCCCCTTGTTGCTGGCAGTTTAAAAGAGACAACTTGGACTCCAGTGCCTCCTGATCTCGTCCTTGCAGTGGTTAAGGTGCTGCTGGCCTCTCACAAGTACTTGGCTACCAGGGGCAGGCAGGCAGAGACAGGCCTGGAACTGAGGCTGTCTGAATCCAGACCTTCCTTTCTGTGTGTGTCTGTGGAGTGCACGCTCTGGGCCCAAATCCAGGAGTTAATTCCACATTGGCTGAAGGCAGAGTCACATAGATTTGGTAGCAACACTGCTATCAAGGGACTAACTCTAAATAAGTGCTCTGGTTCTCCTTTGCAGCATTTAAGCTTTGGAATATGAGTAGCAACAATAAAAATTTCGCCATGCATTATCAGCTTTATAGAATGAAATTGTAATGAGAAAATGGTACCATAGATAAAATTTTGAAAAAATACATACTCAGAAATATTCCTTTGAGTAAATGTATGTATTTCTTTAAAATCAGTAACATTTTTATTTAGAATTGTTTTCTGTGAGTGTTCTATTTGCATGTTAGTGGCATATTCAAATATTCTTTGGAAACAATTTAAGCATGCTGTAATGACCCGTTAGTGTCAGCTCATCATTAGGTCTTTAACATATGTTTTAAATAGCTTAATATGACTGTAACTAATGACATAGATTGTAGCTAAGCAGCAATTGCATATGCATGATATAGCCAGCTGAGGCCTATTTCATTCCCTGTGGTCATTAGCAGACATTTAACTCAATTAAGAAAAAAAAATATGTACACAGCGTATTATTTAGTGATATCAAACAACATTCAGAGTCAGAGTCAAACTTTCTGAATGGGAAATTAAAGCGACGCTGCCAGCTTGTTTTTCTGATTAATATGTATTTTTTGTTCTCTGTTTACACTTATAAGGAATTTTTCAAGTATTTTAATCCTCTTCAATCTGATAATACAAGAGCACACTAAAACCAACACAAAGTGTCATTCAAAAAAAGTAGATAAAACTTTTGAAGGCTTACTGAACCTTTTGGTTTGATTCAGCTCTGGTTAGTTAAATGGAGTTACTCTATTTTTAAAGTGATGCAAGCAAGCACAAAATCATCTTGTTCCCTGCTGTTCATTGTCCTGAGCTGGGTTCAAAGCAAATGAGGTGTAACTCGGACCCACAGGTCAGTTCAATAACACACTGAGCTCTCTGATCAAGGAAGACACTTAATCAAATGCTTGACTTAAACATGTAATTAATTCACTGTACTTCATGGAGGGGAAAATCAAGGAGGTGTAAAATGCTTTTTGTGAACTCTTCTTTCTCCAGACTAAAAATGGGATGGGGGTTTTGTCTTGAAGTTGAATGTCTGGGATGTTTGCATTTTGTGTCTCAGTTGTCTCATGTTTCAAATTATGTTGGCAATATGGTAAGATGAATTACAATCTGATTTCTTCATTGCGGTTTATCTTTTGAGACTAGAAAGAATATATAGTATAGAAGAATGCATTAAAAACTAATTAAGATTTCCTAGAATTTAGACAAAATTTAGCATTTGAGGGAATCTATTAGGCAGTACTATTAGCAATGCTAATATTTTTCTGCTGCTAATTGAAATATTTAATTCAAAACTGCTTTACCCACACATTTTGTGATTGCTCACTTCAAGAAGATATCCTTACTTTAATTCGTATGCTGTGTCCACTAGATGGCAAGCAAGCTATGCATGGTGGAACAAAATAAACGTGTAATCTTTAGGCTCAAGGCTTTCTCAAAGTGCTTCATAATGTAACAGGATAGATACTAGTGGTAAGCAAAGGGAACAGCCTTTATATTGCTCATACACAGCCTTGGAATTTTTTCTCAAGAGTGGAAGTGTTGTTAGGATGTTCTTGTTAGTGAAATCTGAGTGTGGCTTGGGATCTGTAACTTTTGGAAGTCAGCACTAGCAGCAAGCCAACATCCTGGTTAAACTCTTGTTAGAAACTTCTAATCCATTTAGTTCTAGGATTTTATGAGGTGACCTGTGCCAGAACCACAGTATTTTAAGTAACTGCATATCTGTTGTTCTCCCTTCTGTAATCTGTCAACTGGGGTTAACTAACAACAGGTGTGCTTTGTTCCAAATGGATAAACTGGTTTTGCCTGAGGCTGAGTGGGGAGTACTGCAGCTAAACATAGCATCTGCACATTGCTGATCTTTGTACTATTGACAGGTTGCATTTTATAACCAGAGTAAGAATTACCAGTGTTTTTTATGGGCTAGGACATGAAGACTTCAGCTGGAATGTGATACTGTTGCTGGGCTGGGAACTAAACACACGCCATGTGTAAAGTAGCATTTCTGTGAGTATTTTCTAAGAACTCAAATACAAATTTTGGTGCTGTGCTTCCTTTCCATAATGAGAAAAAGAAAAATCAAGTACATAGTACTGGTAATTCAACTGTACTTTAAAAATGTCAAAAGTTCTAGAACTGCCTTTCAATATTGAAAAGAAACTTGTAGCTCATTAACCCCTCTGTTTTATGCAGCCTTACTAAATTTAGGAATTACTTACTTTAGGAATTACTAAAAAGATGTTCAGGGAGGGTTGTATTAATAATAAACAATTCAAAGAAAATACCATTACATTCTTCTTGTGACTTATCATTTAGTTATTAATGTTTTTTAGAAGCTGTACTTATACCAAAAAAGGAATCAGTTTTTATTTTTTGGTAATAAAAATATGATGATTCCAAAACCACCCAGGGATATTTTTGGATTGAACCATCCTGAAATTTCTTTGTATGGACTCTTTGTGAGCCTGCCTTCTCTTATATTCAGTTGCTGTTCCAGGAAGCGGCTGAAGTGGGATATAACACTCTTGTGCCTGCCCACTCCTTGTTTCTAGATACCTGCTGGCTAGTGGCAATGCTAGCAATGCTTTCTTGAAAATGTACGGGTAGTGATGGTTGATGCTCAACAAAGCAAATCTTGGGAGCAATCCGTGCAGCCTGTGATGGTATCACAAGAGCGTGTGCAGCCTGATGGTATGCACTGCGTGTGTCTCCAAAGCAGACACTGACTGTTACTGTCTCCACTTGAGGTCTTAGGTCTGTCTTGCAAAACTGCCTGAGCAAGGAGATGGTTGGAGGCAGTGGGCTGTTCTGCAAAGATGGGAAGATGATGATTAGATTAGACTGTCAAAGGCAGTGTTGGAGATTTTGATGGAGAGGATGATTACTCTGGTTGTCTGAAAGGTGGTAGCTCCAGGGTCAAACTACTTCACTTCCAGTCAAGTTGAGATTGGGTAAAGAGCATGGTTAGGGAAGTTAGAGTGATTACGGGTGGCTTTTCAGCTCTGTTATGACTGTTTTCACTGAAGTCAGTACAGTTCCTATGTGTTTGCTGAAAGAGTTTGGCTTGGTCTTCATTTCTGCTCAGCTTTCTCATTAGAAAATGTGGGCTATATCCCAAGGAGTGATTCCTAGGCTCAAGGCAAAGTGGTGTGGGATGGCTCACATCCACCTGGTCCTTGGTGTGTTTGCCCTAGGGCGTACTGACTGCATCCACGCTGGCCAGCTCTTGGTTTGGGTCACTGCTGGGCTCCTTTTGTAGGGCTGTAAACCTGTAAGATGGCTGTTAACCATTACTTTGGTTTGTGTTTTTCATTTCAGAGTGTCTGAGCTAATCTGAGGGCTGTGCTGTAGCTTGCCTGAGTAGCATTTACATGCAACGATACTGCAGATACATGGTGCGTGCTCTGGGGCTTGGCACGAGAGGTGTGAGAGTCTGGGGGTGGATTGAGGTCCACAGAATTACAGCAGCGTGCCGAGCGGAGGTGGCTAAATCCAGTGGGGTTGTACATGTTTGGCCTTTAAGGTGGGTCATTGCAATGAGCTTTTCTCAGGGTGCAGCTGAAATTTCTTTTTAAACGTGAGTTAACAGCAAGAGATCCTGCATGTAAAGTAACACGTGTTATGTAGATGGTCAGGGGACAGGAATCTAGGAGTGAACTAAGGAGTTTTTGTCATCCTCACCTGACATGTGAGGAGAATAAAGCACTTGCCTTCTGATAACTGTGCAGTGGGCCACTGGCTTCCAGTGGGGTTCTAAGGCATAACTCTTCCATAATATTAACCCAGTGAATTATTAGAATTATAAATAACTTAGGAGGTAAGAATTGTTTGTGTTGTGATGCAATATGGACATTGCAGCTGCTCATTTGTTTGGCTTCTGAGGAAGAAGCATTTTACCATTTCTTTTGCCCTTTTCACATAAGGGATTCCTGAGGATCTTGTAGAACTGACTGTCCTGGAACCAGCGAACCTTGTGTCTGGGTGCAGGAGATAAACGGAGTTGCTTCTATGCTGCAGAATTCACTGAATTGAATATTGAGATTCTCATTAACTTCAGAGTTTCTGAACGGGTGATATGTTAAATTTGGAAGCTCTTTTTCACATAGAAAGCCTGTACAATACTGCTTGTCCAAACCAGGGAAGAAAGCATGTACCAGATCTTTTGACCGATCCTGCCTATGTGATCCATGTGTCTCTGTTAAATTTAGGACAAAATTTTAGTTGAACTAGAATCCATGGGAGTTTTTGATTTATTTCAGTGAAGCCCAGCTTTCTTTTTTTTATATTGATTTTTTGTTGCGCTTTGAATAATGTGAACTTTTAAGAGAGAAGAAGGTTCCTCAGAAACTCTTACGCTGATGGGGTTTGTGAAACATAACTTGATACCATTTCCTCCTTCTTTGACTTTTAAAATATCAGGAGACAGGTGTTGTACATGCCACATTTTTATTGCCTGGTCTGCTTCAATAAGTTGGTTGTGCTGTGTATGGAGATGGAATTTTTGTAAAGCTGTTTTTCATTAGTATCAAGAAATATACATATTTTGCAGCTAAAGGCTTACATAAAGTTTTGTGTCTCTGCCCACATTGTTACTGTGTAATACTGCTTAGCAACTAAAAGTAAATCAAAAGAACAACAATGAAAACCCACTCAAACCCCCTCTTTACAGTAGAGAGAAGGGCCTAAGCTGCAAAATTTAGATTTCATTTTTGTCTCCGAAATTTCGGTTCAGGACTCTGACACTGGTTTTATACTTGTAATAGTGAAAAGTCATCAGAGTGACCTGGTTCTGCTTTTGGGTGTTTTGTATGTAGAGTTTACAGACCAAGACACAAGGATGAAACCAAAGTATTGCCATACATAGTAATGAGTTAAAAAAAAGAGAATTTTGATTGTCCCCTTTTTTGGAATACCCAGAGAAGATGGCATATTTTTCTGGGAGCTTATTCCAGATCAGTATACTACATCCCCTTCCTCCCCCAGTTGACAGAACAGATGGTTCATCTGTCTCCTACAATTTCTGAATTCTTCAGAATCAACACAGTGAGGAATTGGGGATAGGTCCTTCTTTCAAGAAGTCCTATACCTCCAGTCCTTTTTAATTCTGAACTTCACGGCTAACGTGTGAAGTAACAGTTCAAGTATTAACCTGTTTTCTTGATTTTTCTGGGTATTTCTAAAGGATGAGATGGTGTAGAATTAATACTGCTGATGAAAATATCAATACAAGTAGTACTTCTTCAGCACTGCAGGGGGAAATGTACAGGGAGAATATCTACAACCTCTTTTCTCCAAACTTTATTATATAAGCCTGTAGCCTTTCAGCAGCCGAACTACTTCGGTGAGAGCTGTGTTCTGGGGAGGGTGACCAGTTTAGGTCTGTCTGTATCCCGTGGATGGCTCTTTAGGCAAAAAAAGATGTTGCACATTATAAAGGTAAGAGAAGAGCTGTGACGGTGCAACAATGACAGCATTACAAGGACTGCTAAGGGAAGGGCTGCAATCTGGGTTTATTATGGTTGGCTATGTATTCATAATGGAATAATGCTTATAAAAAGAATAAAAAGCATCCTTGACAGTCAAGGACCAAAATCTGTACTCACAGAAAACAATAAGGTGAAAGATAGGCAGCACTGTAGCAAATGAAGGAGATCTTGAACACCTTCATTAGTAGCAGCAATTAAACTAATTACTGGATTAACGGCAGGCAAGGAGGGAAAAAAGGATAGTTATCATCTTTTGATTTTCTTTCATTGTGGGGAATTTTCCAAGACTGGAGCAGAACTATGGCAACTACCTAGCATCATGTCAAGAATGATGTCAAAATGACCAAGTCAAATGGGCTGTTTAATTGGGAATTTGAAAGCACATATTGCTTACATTGATAGATAACTTTTCAGAGAAATGAACATTTTGTTATGGTGATTCACCAGCTAGCAGCTGGATATTTTTCCCAAAATATTCAGAAATATTCAACTTTCTGAGCGCAGCTGACAGTTTGTGCTGTTTGGGTAATGTTAATAGGATAATGCAGAAATGTGTAATATTTGTTAGCTCTTAGTTTCTAGGCAATGTGGGCCAAAATCACATCTCTTCTTCAGCAGCACCACAAAGCAGTTGAAAAGGCAGACAAAGTGGCTTTGTAGGAATTCCACTTCCATAGGAGGAATGCCTCGATAACAGACAACTACCATAGCAGCTTAATGTAAACCTTTTTCCAGTGTCCAATCTGTTGAAATTCCTGAGCAATACAGGGTTTGGGAATTTGTTTCTGCTTCTAAGTTAGACTCAGCTATCAGCACGGTCCTCCAAGAAAGTGGGTAGCAGCATATAAATTAGGGCAACACTGTAGCTTGAATTCTGTTTGATGTTAACTCTGGGCTGACTCACGCTGTGATCTGCATTTTACCACAGGTGCCGTGGAGGTTGGGGTCTGAAGATGGAGCTCCCTGGCTGCCGCCCAGCCTGTAGTATCAAATGCAGCTAGGATCAGGTACACTTCAAATTCTGAGTTCCTTTTTCTTTGCCAATTTTGAGTCAGTCTCTTTTTCTATTTCTTTAATTTTCAATTTCTCCTGCCCCACCTACAGGTACTGCTTACCAGTACAATAAAATGAAATATTGTATAAAATAAACCGCATACAGTCAAACTAATAGAAGTCCTATTCCCCATTTTCAGATCTCTAACATTATGTTCCCTTTCTCCTTGCCTTTCCTGCTTATTTTATGGTTCTTTCCCATCTCAATTTCTCTCTTCACTCATTGATTACAGATGCTATATTTCCCATATAAGATTCAGAATTAAAAAAAAATAAGCCACAGTGCAGAAATTATTTTCGAGAGGGGCTGGTTTAGTTGAGTTAGTGAGGTTATGTGTTGGAGAATAGTGGCACATTTATTTATCTGCAGGGAACCATTAGTGAAGTTTCTTGTTTATGGCCTTTCACTCTTTCTACTGATTCATTCTCACCTGATTTCTGAGATTGTAGTGGCCGTGTAGAAATATAATGTGACCTAAATGGCTGAAATTCATTAGAACATGATTATCATGAAGCAAGAGGGATAGCAGATACATTTTAAATGAGAATGTAACATGGATAGATAGCTCTTTATTTTTTATGAAAGTGTGAAAATTTGAGTTACACTTCTATTAAGTTAAGGCGACTTGGTCTCCAGCATGATTTGTGTACCTGCTGTACATACAGTGATGTGAAATAAGCTGGAAGCAGCATCCTTCCCACTACTTATTCCTGCTTTTATTGATTTAAGTGAGGCTCTTGGGTATCTGATCCTATCCTGATGCCTGAAGATTTATTCATATAACTCCCCATGCATCAGCATGATATTATACCACTTGTTCTCTAGAGAAAATAATTAAGTGAATTACTAACGCATAAAATGCTCAAGTTAAAATGCTTAATTATTCCATTTGATGCAGTTGTAATGTAATAAGTGCAGTATCCTCTTAGTCAGAATGCTTTGGCTTTCATCTCCATTAAATGGAATACTAATTAATGGTTGATTCTCATTTTGTTAAGGTTACTGTGTTATATTCTTAAACAAGACCAGAGGGTGAAAATCACTAACCTGTATGGAAACTAAAAGTAATCATTGGAGGTCAGTATAATGGTGTTCATACTGTATATAAATGTCAGCTTTTGGATTCATAAGTATTGTACTGTCACCCAGGCTTTCTAAAATGAGAAATGAACTTAATCTGTTGACTGACTTGTAGCGGAAGTTGCTTCTGGGGAAGGCAAGTTGGTTCAGCTTAAATACAGTTATTGCAAAGAAAGCGAGAATAATAACCAAATATAACCATTGATGAAGCAGGCAATAGAATTCAGTCTTTTGTTGAAGGAACTAGCATGAAAACGAAATTCCAGAAGAGCTGCCTGTCCCACTCAGTGGATATGCATGAAGTTCCCAGCATCCTGGCCAAGAAAGCCATCAAATAACTGCCACTTGTGTATAAACTACTGATAGCTGGAACAGTTAATTCTTTTTCTGAGTGCTTTTTTAAAAAACGTCGTTAGAAAGGCCAATTAATTGAAATAGAACTTTTACAAGAGATGATCTAATTTTTGAAAAAAAAATTTTTTAAGCATGAGGTTGCTAAGATGTCATTCATTAAAGTGAAACAAAGTCTTATGTTTGGATTTCTCCATATAGTTTAAAGTAAGATAAAAATCTGAAATAAATACTTTGAAACATTTTATGTTACATCAGAATTTTTTTGCTGGATACAGTTATGTTTGGCTGGGAATAGAACTATCAGTTCCTGATTTTTTTTTTTTTCTTCATTTTTGCTTTTTTGTCTTGTTTCACTATGGAAACAAGCATTTTGACCCTCAAAATCTGTAGTGAAAATACAGCTGAAATTCTCCTTTTTATTGCAAAACACATATGTGTGTGTGTTTGTGTATTCTGGTTGTATTCAAATAAGCCATCACTGAACACAAAATCCACCTCAAGGACCACATCTTAACATTCATCCATCTTCACGATTCCTGCTATGTTGCTTTCTCTCTGTGCTTAGACATTTATATAACAATATATTGTACTGGAAATTGAACACTGGCTGTGTATGAGAGGCACATGAAGAGAAAACATTTTCTCAGCAGAGTGGTGTACCTGTAGATCTCATGGTTCAAGTGCCCACTTCCTTCACAGCGCTCATTCAGCACTAAGAGTTTGGCTCAGTTTTTGCTAATTTCGTGAACTGAAAGTGTATCTAAGTGGAAAAATTCATCTTTTAGAATTAACTTTTCTTTGGGGCCTGGCAAGAAAATTCCACACGTACTGGCTCTGTTTCTGCTCCCTGGGAAGGAACAAAGATCATCCAAGTGTGCTGATCTGTAGGCAGCATTGACTTCTTATGTGATCGTAAAGCCCTATGTACTTTATAAGTAAAAGGTATTGAAGCTAACACTGTTGGCATTTACTCCAACATCATATGTTTTTATGCTTTGGCTCAGGGAGGAAAATGAAAAATAGATTAAGCTATAGTATATTGTTGATTCACATTTCCTCTCTACCTAGTCTCCATATAACAGAGATTTTTTGAACAGATTCTGTGCTACGACAGTTTCACAGCTCGAATCAATTTAGCAGATCTACACAAAGTGCAAAAAGCTAATAAGTTTTGTTTGTCTTTTGAGTACCTTTTGCGTCATTCCATCTGTCTCCCTCCCTAATACTTTTCTCACCCTGATGCAAATGATGGGTTTTAGGTTAGAGAAACCTAATGCTAATTAACATTTCTGGTCACAGAGAAATGTGCAAATGTAAGAAGAAAATGGATATGCCAATGTTGATCTAACATGTAGAAAGTAGTGATGCCTTTAAGGTATCTTTCATCTGAATAAAAAAGAAGACCTTTGATTTTATCTAGAAATGAAATGGATAGACCCGGCACCTGGAATTGCAGTTTTAAAGTAGTATGCAACTTTTATGTATGTATGCAAGTAGAATAGGAATATTATTTGTGAAGATAAGAGATGTGCTAGTATTTTTGGACAATTGAAAACATTGAAAAATACTGCAGTATAACGAAAATACATTGTGACAATGTACGTACGTTATTTCCTGTTGTTTGCCAAAGCTGACAATTCAGTTTGTTTAGCTAGGAGGTCCTTCACCTCTGAACCCACCTACTTTTTGCAGTGCTTACTTCTCTGGTTCTACATGTTGTAAAGACCACTTTGCATGGAATAAGTTTAAAGTCGGAGGCAGATTGTTCTGCCTCTGATAGGCTCCACGTGACCACGACTAGGAGCTGTATCTTAAGCCTTTCTTCAGGATGCTGTGTTGTCTTGCAGTTTTGTCCAGGATATGGAATTTGTCTGCTGTACTCTCTCAGTCAGTGCCCTGATATACACATCACAGTGTTGTGAGAGGAAAGCAGGAGGAAGGGTCCAGGCCTACACCCGATTAGAAAATCACATTCACTGCAACATGCTTACCTATCTTGTTCTTATTTTTCAGTCTCTTTATTATAAAGTATAAATATTTGTGTAAGTATAAATACATGCGTAAGCATTGGCATGATGTAGATTAAAACACGTAGGTGGCATTTGAGAGTGAGATAGCATCTTCTACAGTGCAAGAAAATAACATAGTAAATATCCACTGGGCAGTTTATTTCTAGAAGATACTGTATTGAGATGGTCTGATCCCACCTGAGTCTCAGTGCTGAACTCTTTCCCACTGGTTTGCTCAACGTGGCTTCCTGCTCAGAGCTTTACCTGGGCTCGGCATTGCTTTTCAGAAGTGACCTGGCACTGGAGCTTAGGTGTCACTTAATGTACCTGAATCTACTTACCGTAATAATACGTTATCTTTTATTTCTTCAGGAGCTGCTGTTGCTTTCCCCTGCACTATTTCTTATCAACGTATTAAAGCTCCTCTTCACGTGCTTTGTTCAGCTGTTGTATGAAAAGCCTTCTAGGTGGTGTAAATTCAGGGGAGTTTGGTTTGGGGAAAAGTTTTCAAAATGAAGCTGTAAATTGTTAGAAAGCGTTTAAACTGAGAGCAGCGTTGCAAGTATCCCGTGGAGATTTAAGTGTGATTAACTTACAGAACTAAAATACATTTTTTGATTTATATTTAAATAATCTACATTGTTACTTTCTTTATTACAGATTTTTAAGAACTCCAAGGGCAACATTTCTCTACAGATATGTCTTTTTTTTACAATAAGCACAAGCATTGCCATTGACCTTGAGTATTTTTCAAGAAAGGAGAGCATAGGAGGCAAATAAGCACAATTTTAGTCCCCACTTACTAGTCATCTTTTAGTGTGCCAAATGTCACAACTTCTACTAACTTTGAGGAACTCTATTCTTCAAATGATATGAAGTCTGGATATGACATTTGTTTTGAATGTGTTATAAAATGACAGTTAATGCATTTCAGTTATTCAGGAATATAATGTCAGAGCCAAAAAAGGTTCTAAGCTGAGTAAATTTAGCTATAGTGTAGGCTCTCCTGTCTAAAATCGTGATCTTGAAACTTTTGAGGCCTCAACTTGAAGACACCTGAAGTTGCAGTTCTTTTGGTCAGAAGCATGCCACTGTCCGTGAGAAATATTTGAGATCTATCATCACTGAACCCAAGGGTGGGATTAACTGGATTGACTTCATGAATCACTACAATATTACAGCTGTGAGTGAAGAGCCTTAAAATCTAGACCTTATTAAAAATCTAGACCTTATTACTAGAGCTGTTTCTATATTTTGTCTAGTTACTTAATGCTTATCGAGTAACTATTTTATATCCCAGTGTTTTGTTCTAGATAACTGCTTCAAGTGTTCACTTTAGGCATCTCTGTGCTTAGCATATTACTGTTCTGCTTGCTATTTTGAGGGGTCTAACTTTCTCTCTGTTTTTTGTATAGGATATAGGTCACCTCAAAAAGCTAGCTGTGCTTAGGTTTTATGTTCCCCAGTCCTTTATTGCATCCTTCTTTATTGCATCCTGTTTTGCAGAATGGCATCCTTTAATATTTTCTATTTGCTCAATCTTAGAATCTTGAGTATAGCATCTGTCATATTTGTTGTTCTGAGGAATCATTCCTCTAACAGGCTTTTATAGTGTTTAAAGCCAAGTAAATGTGTTTTTCAGTGCTGACCAGCATGTGTAGGCATCTGTCCTGTGTTATGGAAGAATCTTAACCATACTACAGGTACACTGTTTTCTAGGAAGATAGTGTTTTGTCTTTCCGTGTTTATTTGCAGTTTCACTGTAAAAGTTTAGAAAAACCAGCATGATCCATTACGGCAGTGTTAGATTTCTTTGGTGATAGTTTTGTGTTTCAGTTAATGACAATGTGTTGCAAAAGGAGACCTTTGGAGGCAGGTAATACAGTTGTTCCTTGGGCCAAAACTGTTAGAGCTGCTGCTGAGATTCCACTTGTCATGGTTTAACTCCAGCTGGCAGCAAAGCCCCAAACAGCCACTCGCTCATTCCCCCCGGTGGGGGGGATGGCATTGGAAGAGTAAAAGTGAGAAAACTCATGGGTTGAGATAAAGACAGTTTAATAGGGAAAGCAAAAGCTGTGCATGCAAGCAAAGCCAAACAAGGAATTAATTCACTACTTCCCATGAGCAGGCAGGTGTTCAGCCATCTCCAGGAAAGCAGGGCTCCATCATGTGTCATGGTTACTTGGGAAGACAAATGCCATCACTCTGAACATCCTCCTGACCTCTTCCTCCTTCTTCTACCAGATTTATATGCTGAGCATGATGTCCTATGGTATGGAACATCCCTTTGGTCCGTGGGGTTGTGCTGTCCCAGCTGTGTCCCCTCCCAACTTCGTGTGCACCCCCAGCCTCCTTGCTGGTGGGGTGAGAAGTAGAAAAGGCCTTTTCTCTGTGCAAACCCTGCTCAGCAATAACAGACATCCCTGTGTTACCAACACTTTTCAGCACAAATCCAAAACATAGCCTCATGCTAGCTGCTATTAAAAAATTACGTCTATCTCACCCAAAGCCAGCACAATACAGTAATTCATTGAAATTCTGTATTACAGGTAAGAAATAGTCTCTCTCATTGGAATTTGTAGGATAGCCTTGTTCCTGATCCATTTATTTGTATTAATTCAGAAACACTCCATTATCACCGATGGAAACAGTAAAGTGATTCTTTATACTCCTGTAGTATCTCTTAACTACAGCCACAGATGTTTTCAATCAAAACCTTTCTTAGACCTCTCAAGGCCTTTGTGAAGATAGGAAATGTAAAGCTTATTTTAAGCAACTTACACAACTCATACAAAGTTTACTGCAAAGTCAAGAACAAGAAAAGGAACTTGTAAGTTCTTTATCTTTTATAATTTATTCTATTTGTGTGGGATCATATCTCATGTTTAGTAATAGACAAAACTTTCACAGTTATGTAATTGAAATCTTTTGTAATGTATAGATTGGAAGAAGCTGCATGTTTTAGATTGCTATGCTGTACTAACATGATTTTTTCCTTTATTAACCTGCAATACCTTTGGCTTTCATCAAGCCATCGAATGTCTAGCAGAATAAGACCGCATTTTGCATATGGTGTTACCTACAGTTTATCTCTGAATTGCTAGTATTTTTATCCTTCTCAAGTAGGTAATCTTCAAAAAATATTTTTCCCAGATACATATAAAAAATTTATTGCCTCAATATTCTGCAGATTAAGTTCTTTTTCATCTTTAAAGCTCTGTAGCAGCATTATTCTGTTCATTAAAGTGTTAACTGATAACCACAGTATTAACTCTGCCAGTGATATGCTTGACATAAGTTGTGTTCTAGCTAAGGAAAATTTGTTATTTATAAGATTTAAAATATGTGAGTTAAAAATGACAGTAGAAGGCAGTTTGTTCTCACATTAACAGTGCAATTTTAGAGTAACTCCACAAGTTTTAATTGTTTCAAAAATGGGCCCAATAGGCCTATTTAGTTTTGTGTTTGTTTCAAGAGTAGTCAGTCAAGGCTAAGCTCAGTCATGATATGAAGAGCTAGTGCATCAAGTCATAGCAAGTATGAAAGAAGCACGTTAAAGCGAATAAAGATGTTCTTCAAGACATTATAGAAATGTTAGCTGGCATTTCATTCATTTGGTTTGACCCAGGAGGACAGTATTTATGCTGCTGGGAGTGAAATTGAGAAAAGAGAAAGGAGGGAAAAAGTGAAGAGATCAGGCTTCAAATCTATATTGTGATAAATTTCTAGTGGGAGCTTTGGTGGAAATCTTCAGGACTTTTCAGAGTAACGGTTATAGCAAGACCAAAACTTCCTGTTACCAGTTGTGTCTGTGCCAGAGATTGACGGGTACTCAGGTTTGTAGTCATCCTTTAAAAGATGTTCAGAGCCAGGAAAGCAGTTGAGAAGATCATAAAAGATAACAAAAATCTGTTATATATGGATTTATGAGTGATATTATATAAAGTAATTCAAAGGGCAAATCCACAAAGCTTTTATAAAGTTAAATGATGTCTTGTCAACTGGTCCAAATTCTTGGAGGATTTAATGAAACATAGAAAAAAAGAGAACTGAGAGCTATAATATATTTAGATATGTGCTAGTTTTGGCTGGGATAGAATTGATTTTCTTTATAGTAGCTAGTAGGAAGCTACGTTCTGGGTTTGTGCTGAGAGTGTTGATAGCACAATGATGTTTTAGTGTAAGCATTGCTTGACAACAACTAAGCCAAGGACTTTCTCAGCTTCTCATACAGCCTCTGCCCTCCCAGCTGCTTCTCTCTAGGAAGCTGGGAGGAGACACAGCTGGGACAGTGGATCCCAACTGGTCAAAGGGATATTCCATACCATATGACATCATGCTCAGTATATAAGGTAGGGGGAGTTTACCAGGTGTGGGATGGCTGTTGGGGACTGGCTGGGCATCAGACAGCGGCTCGTGAGCAGTTGTATCACTTGTTTTTCTTGTGTTTTGTCTCTTTTTGTTGTTGTTGTTGTTGTTTTCCTTTTTGCTACAAATTATTAATATTATTAATATTATTATTTGATTTTATTTCAATCATTCAACTGTTCTTATCTCAGCCCACAAGTTTTCTTACATTTTTCTTCCAATTCTCTGCCCCATCCCAATGTGGCTGGGGAGTGAGTGAGCGGCTGTGTGGTGCTTTTGTCAGCTGGGGTTAAACCACTACAAGACATTTGAAGTGTTTTTGCTAAAGTGACTCATACAAAATTATTAAGGAAAATTGGAGCAACTAGGCAGTGGGAAAGTTTTTCCAGTTATTCAAAATGCTTGAAGAGGTAGGAAACGTAAATAGCAAGACCTCTGACTGGGAAGGACTAGGAAGAAGTCAGACATTGGGGTTATGTGAGGCTTTGTACAGCAGCTGATACATTTCTATGTTATCTGTCTAGAGTAATGGTGAAAAGCAGGATGTCAATACATGGTAATGTCATAAATTTATTTAAATTAGGCAATATTAGAAAAGATTACTAAGAGCTCCCTGAGAATGTAGTAGAACTTGGTAATAAGATGTCAGATTAAATTCAATTTAGATGAGTGCATGGGAATTAAAATATAAATCACTTCAGCGTGCGCAGTTCTAAATTAGTCCTTGAGAAAAGTGCATGATATTATATTGGATTTTTTGAGAAACAATGTTTTGATTATGTAAGTAAAGAATATAGTAAAAAGTGCAATAAAGGAATAGATACATTAAAATTATATTGGCTGTATTCTTGCACTTCTTGATTATCGGTTGTTGATTATAGTGATTCTGTAAAGCATTCCAGGTGCATAAGGCTGTGCATGAGGTCTCTCCTTTCAGACATGGACTCAATTCTTGGCTCCTGGGTGGACAGAGGGACATTAGACCTTTCAGTCTGTAGACTTTCAAAGCTAAACAGGAAATTTATAACCTCACTGGTAAAAGGCTTAAATGCACAGATCGTCATAATCTTTGAACCAGAAAAATAGGTCTGTTCTGAAAATTATATTTATGGTTTTCAATTATGCAAACTAGTTACAATATTATAGGCTGTTTCTCAGCTCCCCAAATCAACAAAAGTTAGATCCAGATGGAGGATGTTGCAATCACAGGCTGTGAGCAGTGTGGTGAGCGGCCAGAGGGTTATCCTCCTCACCCTACTGAGGCTGTGCCGTGAAGCCAAATAGGCCCCGAAGAAAAGCATGAACAGAAACACTTGATTCTGCAGTCTGTTTATTTGGGAGTTATGCGGGCAAGGAATTCACTGGTCAGGAAGCACAAATTATCCAGGGATCTGGGGGTGCAACCAACATCTTTTCCTTCCCAGCTGAGTTTCAGTATGAAGGGGACTCCTGCTGTATTTAGATTCTGCAGATGTAGGCAGAGCGGCAGCATCTTTGCATACCATTCTGAATCGTAATTAACTAGGAACAGGCACTGAAATGCTTCTGAACCTATGTTAGTCTCCGTGTTCAAAACATGGGTGTTGATTGAATTGAGGTGCTTGTATTTTTTAAGTCTTGCTGGAGAACAGATTTCTGGGTTGTATTGGATTTAACCAAGATCAGGGAGGCTATTTCTGTAAAGATGGGCAACTTCCAAGCTGCCTGAGCAGGGTATAGCCTTACAAGCACAGGGCAATGCTGAAAGCATCATTCTTTACTTTCCATAACGAAAAGATGACTGAATTCATATCTCTGAATGCTTAAAAATAGCAGCTCTAAACTGAATGCAGTGTTTTTTAGCCTTGCTTAATTCTACTGCTTTCCTGAAACCACTGGAAACTCTGCTGCAGATGGTAAGCACAGGATATCACCTGCAAGATTCAGAGACCTGTGTGTTATGAAAATTCTGATACAATCTCTGTATTGTGGCTGCTCTCAAGTGTCTGCAGTAAGAGCGCTTACAACTAAATAGTTGCAGATTTGACCCTAAGTCTTTTCTAAATTCTCTACTAGTATATAGCGTAGCTACTCTGGAGAGCAAAGGCAAATCCAATTTAAAATCTTTTCTGTGTTTAAAAAAAACTATGTAAAGAGATTTAGATAGTATGTAGCCGTGTGCTTACACATTTACGATGCCTGTTGCTGCTTGCTATGTTAGATATTTATATAATGAGGAAAGTGTTTTTAAGTGAAGCAAAACACAAATTTGACTGGACTATAATGTCCCTTTAGGTTTCAAAAGAAAATGTTGGTATTGCATATACATGCTTAGGCATTATATACGTGGTTATTTGCCATTTGGCTCTTTCCAGCTTTTTTTAGACATCCTTAAAAAGGAGGAAAAGTCACAGAATTGGAAAATTACCACAGCAAAACATAAATAATGAAATCATATAATCTTGTTTAAAAAAAAATCCATTACTTATATATTCCCTTTGATTTCTTGTTCGCAGTTGTAGGATATAGATCTCTTCTAGGCTTTTCCCTACCTATCGCTTATTTGTATGAACATCATTCATGGCAAACCTAAAAAGTGCAACGTATGGAGATTTGATATTATTGCTTATGTTTTGTTAGAGTCTTTCATATTTACTACATTTAATCTACTAATATCAAACATAGTCTATAGAAATAAAGCAGAGCTGATATCAGAGAGTCAATAGGGAAACAAGCCATGATCAAGGAAGTTAAAAGATCATTGCTTTGGATATTAATGTTAGTAAACCTACAGTGATTTACACAGTAGAAAAATCAATTTTTGGTTGTCTTCAGGTCTTTTAAGATATTTCTATAAAAAAATATCTGTATATTGTACTGCCAATTAAAAACTGAGTAATTTCAAAAAGTATTTTCTTTTGGTAGAATCTTCAAATCCAAAACTCCAGGGAAAGAAGAGGTTTACAATTTGTAAGTAGAATAGGAAGAAGCTATGGTGCTGACCTGATTCATCAATAGATAACATAAGGGAGCAGAGATAATCAGTAGAAATAACAACAATACTTTTAAACATTATCTTGCAAAAGCAACAGCTCCCAAAAGGAGGAATGGATTTTGATGTTTCTACAGTGACATAAATAATGACCATTTAAAAAACACGCAAAATCATACATTCAGAAAGAAATTTCTAAACATTTCTAGAAATTTGGCAGAGGAGAAATCACAGTCCTATGTTTGCAAAATCTAGGACAGGAGCTGTAACTCTTTTCTGGCATTAAGCAAATAATTTAAGT
>WKFP01013940.1:95387-113729 GCA_011057875.1 Pterocles orientalis
TAAATTAGGCAATATTAGAAAAGATTACTAAGAGCTCCCTGAGAATGTAGTAGAACTTGGTAATAAGATGTCAGATTAAATTCAATTTAGATGAGTGCATGGGAATTAAAATATAAATCACTTCAGAGTGCGCAGTTCTAAATTAGTCCTTGAGAAAAGTGCATGATATTATATTGGATTTTTTGAGAAACAATGTTTTGATTATGTAAGTAAAGAATATAGTAAAAAGTGCAATAAAGGAATAGATGTATTAAAATTATATTGGCTGTATTCTTGCACTTCTTGATTATTGGTTGTTGATTATAGTGATTCTATAAAGCATTCCAGGTGCATAAGGCTGTGCATGAGGTCTCTCCTTTCAGACATGGACTCAATTCTTGGCTCCTGGGTGGACAGAGGGACATTAGACCTTCCAGTCTGTAGACTTTTAAAGCTAAACAGGAAATTTATAACCTCACTGGTAAAAGGCTTAAATGCACAGATCGTCATAATCTTTGAACCAGAAAAATAGGTCTGTTCTGAAAATTATATTTATGGTTTTCAGTTATGCAAACTAGTTACAATATTATAGGCTGTTTCTCAGCTCCCCAAATCAACAAAAGTTAGATCCAGATGAGGGAGGATGTTGCAATCACAGGCTGTGAGCAGTGTGGTGAGCGGCCAGAGGGTTATCCTCCTCACTCTACTGAGGCTGTGCCGTGAAGCCAAATAGGCCCAGAAGAAAAGCATGAACAGAAACACTTGATTCTGCAGTCTGTTTATTTAGGAGTTATGCGGGCAAGGAATTCACTGGTCAGGAAGCACAAATTATCCAGGGATCTGGGGGTGCAACCAACATCTTTTCCTTCCCAGCTGAGTTTCAGTATGAAGGGGACTCCTGCTGTATTTAGATTCTGCAGATGTAGGCAGAGCGGCAGCATCTTTGCATACCATTCTGAATCGTAATTAACTAGGAACAGGCACTGAAATGCTTCTGAACCTATGTTAGTCTCCGTGTTCAAAATGTGGGTGTTGATTGAATTGAGGTGCTTGTATTTTTTAAGTCTTGCTGGAGAACAGATTTCTGGGTTGTATTGGATTTAACCAAACTCAGGGAGGCTATTTCTGTGAAGATGGACAAGTTCCAAGCTGCCTGAGCAGGGTGTAGCCTTACAAGCACAGGGCAATGCTGAAAGCATCATTCTTCACTTTCCATAATGAAAAGATGACTGAATTCATATCTCTTCAGCTCTAAACTGAAAGCAAGACTGGGAAATTTCAGCCCACCTGAAGAAAGTCAGTGTTTTTTTAGCCTTGCTTAGTTCTACTGCTTTCCTGAAACCACTGGAAACTCTGCTGCAGATGGTAAGCACAGGATGATATCACCTGCAAGATTCAGAGACCTATGTGTTATGAACATTCTGATACAATCTCCATGTTGTGGCTGCTCTCAAGTGTCTGCAGTAAGAGCGCTTACAACTAAATAGTTGCAGATTTGACCCTAAGTCTTTTCTAAATTCTCTACTAGTATATAGCGTAGCTACTCTGGAGAGCAAAGGCAAATCCAATTTAAAATCTTTTCTGTGTTTAAAAAAACTATGTGAAGAGATTTAGATAGTATTTAGCCTTGTGCTTACACATTTATGATGCCTTTTGCTGCTTGCTACGTTAGATATTTATATAATGAGGAAAGTGTTTTTAAATGAAGCAAAACACAAATTTGACTGGACTATAATGTCCCTTTAGGTTTCAAAAGAAAATGTTGGTATTGCATATACATGCTTAGGCATTATATACATGGTTATTTGCCATTTGGCTCTTTCAGCTTTTTTAGACATCCTTAAAAAGGAGGAAAAGTCGCAGAATTGGAAAATTACCACAGCAAAACATAAATAATGAAATTATATAATCTTGTTTAAAAAAATCCATTACTTATATATTCCCTTTGATTTCTTGTTCGCAGTTGTAGGATATAGATCTCTTCTAGGCTTTTCCCTACCTATCGCTTATTTGTATGAACATCATTCATGGTAAACCTAAAAAGTGCAACGTATGGAGATTTGATATTATTGCTTATGTTTTGTTAGAGTCTTTCATATTTACTACATTTAATCTACTAATATCAAACACAGTCTATAGAAATAAAGCAGAGCTGATATCACAGAGTCAATAGGGAAACAAGCCATGATCAAGGAAGTTAAAAGATCATTGCTTTGGATATTAAAGTTAGTAAACCTACAGTGATTTACACAGTAGAAAAATCAATTAAAAACTGAGTAATTTCAAAAAGTATTTTCTTTTGGTAGAATCTTCAAATCCAAAACTCCAGGGAAAGAAGAGGTTTACAATTTGTAAGTAGAATAGGAAGAAGCTATGGTGCTGACCTGATTCATCAATAGATAACATAAGGGAGCAGAGATAATCAGTAGAAATAACAACAATACTTTTAAACATTATCTTGCAAAAGCAACAGCTCCCAAAAGGAGGAATGGATTTTGATGTTTCTACAGTGACATAAATAATGACCATTTAAAAAACACGCAAAATCATACATTCAGAAAGAAATTTCTAAACATTTCTAGAAATTTGGCAGAGGAGAAATCACAGTCCTATGTTTGCAAAATCTAGGACAGGAGCTGTAACTCTTTTCTGGCATTAAGCAAATAATTTAAGTGCCAGCTCAGTTTTTCCATCTGATGCATTTTGTTGGATAATGATAGTGCTTATGCTGGTGGCAGAACACTAATGCAAGGTCCAAGTATAGTACTGCCAGTCTCAGGCACTCTGAAACAAGACATAGCTCCTGAAAATCGTAGGATTGGCTTAAAGTAAAACATCAGATTTTAAAATTGTTTGAAGTTATTCTTATTTTAGGTTTTAAAACTGAATTTCCTGAGAGATTAGTAACAATGCTTAGGTAGGACTGCACCTGGAATTTAATTTTTGGAATTTTTTGTGAAGGCTACACCTCTTGGCCTAGTTTACTTGCAAAGCTGCAGAGTGTGGAGTTAAATCCAGGGAGAAGGTTTTTCAGAATCAGTATCAAGTTCAGGCTACTCTGTAGACATGACATAAATTTTTTGAACTTTTAAGAATATGCATGTTGTGGGGGTATATATAGTTGAAATGATAAATGTAATATGGAGTAAGTCACATTTTTGGTAGAAACTTTTAATGGATTTTATCTGTTGGTATTTTATTTAGTAGCTGTGATTTTATACATTTTAAGCAACAGAATATATTTCATCTTTATTTTAATTAAACTGAAGAGGGAAACAATCCCAGTTAGATGATGATGGGTTTAAAAAGGAAGGCTGAAACATACAGTTATGAACAAATATTGTGAAATTTCCTGTAGGCTCATGTAGTTCTGTTGCCACAATGTATTCCAAAACTCCCAGTCCTTTAAGCAGGGATAATAGCACCTTTAACAGTGTGACCCTTTAATCATGCAATGTTGATTTCCTGCCCACTGAAGAATTAAGTCTGCTTGTTGTGTTCGCTGACAATTCTGACATTATTGACGTTTCCTCCGTTGCTTTATCAATCCCTGCCTACTGTGTGAAAGTCTTGGAGAGGACTTCTGCTCTCTAAAACTCTTCAGTAGTCTTTGTGTCGTCCTTGCAGAGCATATTCAGTGTGAAATATTCCCCTTCAGTATCCATTTATACCTGGGCTTCACTGAGATTGCTCAACTTGTCAAATGCTTATCACCTGCTAATATGAAAAATTCTGTATTTTAGAGAGAGGATGCTGATCACTTGAGTTCTCTGTTAATAAATAACTTCTCAAATCATCATGAATAAAATATATCCCCTTTTTTTTTTTTCCCATTGCTGGCAAGAGAAGTATGCTTAGTCACTGCAGTTATTTTTGGCTACGGTTCCAGAGCCTTATAATGAAAATTCAGTCCTCTATTTTTGTTTGTCTCTGGATATTTGAAAAATTTTTGACGTTTTTAAAGTAAGGCTTTGATGCCATCTTAAATTGGTTGCCTTTTCACATAAATCTGATGTAATTCTTTGCTTTTGTACATTATTTCACCAGTACAGCTGAATCTGTCACTCCCAAATAATACATGACTAACTTGCTTTGCAACACAGAGGATTAATGCAGACTGCTTACTGTTATGTGTTCTAATACTATCTGGGATAAAAAGGTTTCCTCTCTATCTGTTTTCAGAAGCATTAAAATGTTTTACAATTTCAGCCCCTGTACATTGTCTTCGATAACTCTGTTGTAAGATTATGGAAGCAATAAATCCTTTCTATCCTTTATTGAAATCCTTTGGTATCGCTCTTTAGGGTGGTCTGTGCTTTGCAGGTTTTTTTTCACACATTCAGTAGGAAACATATGTTCTTGTACTTTCTACAGTCTTTGTCCTTTAGCATTGTGAATCTCATGGCCCACACATGTTTTCCATGTTGTGTGGTCCCTGTTTATGCCCTTTTAATTTTCTGCATAGACTTTACGTTGTATCCTTTTTATCTTTAGACTCTATGGAAATAGTTGTGACAGTTCGAATCATAAGGGTCAAATCAGTCTTACACTCAGCTTCTCCCCTTGCTGACTCTAGAGTTCAGTTCTAGCTCTGTGCAAATTAAACCGGCATTACTACGGAAGGCTCCAGCCCTGAGTCAACTTCTCTTCTGGCTGTGCAATCCCACCTCCTCGCCTCTCCCTGCCTGGTGGTAGGGTACAACATTCAGGTAGTACACTGGATCAGGGAGCAAACTCGCTCGTTAGTCATAATCTGTCATGTGGCGGTGTTTTACCCCTACCGACATTTGTGTCAGCTGGAAGGGAGCTGAGGGGTATGGGGATGGAAGTGTGTACCTGGGACTGGGAGCTGCTGCCTGTTTCCATCAGCATTGCAGTTTGAAATTGTCAGTGGGTTTGTAAGGCTTGCCAGGGAGGATCTGTTCTCCAAGGAGGCTGCAGAAGTAGCCAGAGCCTGGTAGTGCTTGTTCCAGTGGTTGCATGTTTATCTTTCCAACGCACTGCTTCCACAGTGTTGCTCTCCCCACATACACAGTCTCTGGCTGTGGGACAAGGCGTTATGTCTTATGCAGATTCAGACAGATTCAGAGCTTTTCTGTAGAGAAGTATTGCCAGTTCAACATGTCTAGAAAAACTGTTTCTGAGGAGAACCTTGTGAGGGGTTTTTTAGGTTTAAGAGTTGTTCAACATCTGTACCCAAAAAAGTTTTTACCAATGGCAACAGTTGTCTGAAGCCATAGGCTTAAGAAGTTTCTCTTTTTTTTTTTCTTTTCTTTCCCTAAATGAAGATAGGGCTGCTGTCATAAGAAATGGCCTGTACATGATATCCTGCCATGGAGCTGTTATGGCACTACAGTGTAGGCAGGGAAGGAATTATTTTCCCCTTGCAGTCTCTTTCAGTTTGTTTTTTTTGGGTAGCACAGAAATGTAGCTCTATTCATAATCACAATGTGTTGTACCAACATTGTCTATATAGTCATTGTAATTTTGTATGTCGTATAAAAACATGAGCAATAACTTTGCTTTTCACATGCTGCTTATTCTTTGAAGTTTCTTTTCTCATTAAAAAAAAAAAATCAATCAAACCCAACCACCCAAAAAACCCCGCTAGAACATTGTAAGAAATAAAGTATAGCAAAGTACCCAGTAACTGGGATGGATATGAGTGCACTGAGAAAAAGATGCTGTGTAATTTGGGAATTACCCTGTTCAAATTGCTCTTAAGTCTCTGAACATGTCCGTGGTGAAATATAGACTTACATTTACAGAACTCTGAACAGTATCTAACTGAGTTGCAGACTTATGTAGTTAATAAAAGAGCCTGTTCTCTTCAGAAAGCCTTGAACTCCTATGAAATGTCCAAGTTTCATTTTAGGCAGCATGTTTCTACATACTGGAAGCCTCAGGCTATAGCAAAAAGAAAAGGGAATTTGTATATGTTTGTAAGTATAGTGCAGAAAGGAAAATTTCTGTTTCTGCTGCCAGGGCTTCAACTGACTTGTTGGGTGGTTTTTTTCCCCTTTAAGAAGGACAGGTAAGAAATACAGCTTGAGGAGAACATAATTTTATTTCTGGTGCTCTCAAGTAGCTGATGTATTTTTTGATTAGAAAAAGCATTTAAATGGGGAAAGCAACTGCTGTTTCTTAATAAAACAATTTCTATGTCCTACACAAAGAGCACTAGAAGTCCGCCTGAGAATTTTTACTAGAAATCGTGTGACTAGCTGTAGAAATGATACTTATTGTAAGGAGTGAAAAAACAAGACCTGAATTAATAAAGCCTTACAGTAGTACTATGTGGTAAGTGCAGAAACTTCTTTCTTTCATAGCTTCAAAACCGAGGCAAAGAGAAATCGTAGGACTTGAATATAGTGTATTTTTTTGTGTTAGAGTGAGGAAGTGAATCCGAGTTATTAGTTCTTGACAATGTCTTCCATCTCACTTAAAAAACAGCTTTTTTTTCATGTTTAGAGGTGGTAAAATCATTCCCATATTTGTGATAAAAGTCCATGTAGACAACATTGTCTTATTTCAAAAGCAGAACTGAATCAAATGAAATGAAACAATAAAAACAGCATTTCTAAGTAGGATGGCCTTCACAGCAATACCAATGCACTTGTAAAACTTAAAGAAAAAAATCTGATTTTAGTTAACTTGATTCAGAGAGCGTATCACTGAAAAATCTCATAAATGAACTGCTGCTGTGGGCTTTGCCATTCAACTTAATTGCTCCCATTTCCAGGCAAAGTGGCTCTCCTGGATTCTGCATTGTGTTCTTTTGCCTAACACAAAGTTAATAATGCTCCTCATGGAGGCAATCTTGTACAGCAGAAGGTAGGAGAGCACATGGAAGTGGATGTTTTAAAACTGCTCAGCTTTCCTGCTGATGGGTGGTACAAGTGAAAGAAAATTTCACATCACACAAGTAGGAAATACAGATGTATCACTGGCACTTCTGGCTAAGGCTGAGTATTTCTGGGTACCCAACACAACAGTAATTCTTGAAGCAGCTACTGCTGTGAATAAACATATGTGAGAATATTTATCTAGAATGCAAAGCTAAAAAAGTCTTTTGGAACCATATCACTGGCATATGGTACAACAGTTCAAATGAGATGAGTAGAATCATTGTTCTGATACAGACTTTGCAGATAACAGTAGCAGAAGTAAAACTCATGAAAGGAGCAGAGCCTTATGGAGTGATTTACAGAGAAACTGGATGTGGCAATGCTAGTCAGTCCAAAAAAACCCAACAGCCCACAAGTTAAAACAGTGGAACAGCTTTTCCTTGAAGTGTAATGATGAAGACAAACAGACGAATGTAGGAGGAATAAAATAAATCAGTTGTTAACACCTTCTTTGAAAGCATTTTTAAAAGAAAATAAAATTCCTTTTAGAAATACTTTAAACTTTTAATCCTTTTAAAGAAGAAATTAAAGTATCTCTTGATTCTGTACATATTAAAAATGAAGTGTTGCCCAATTCTGTGAGCACTTTCACATCATAAGAAGTGTTAAGTCAAAATGACAACTGTTAGTTGTGAGAACAGATATTCTTCAACCCTATTTTTAACAAGTGCAATAAAATGACTTAACTGCCATCAGCTATCACGACTTTGGCATCCAATCAAGATCCATTTCATGCAAAATTCTGGGGAGGAGATGGGCTTCATGCTGGGAAGAGAATATAAAGAAATTTGGGTCAGAGTGTGTTCCAAGTTTGGCGGTTCTGCGCCAAAAACAGCCTGTAACTTTTTGTCTAGACTTTACAAATCAACAGCAGCATCTATAATTGGACTTCCAAGCAAAAAAGACCCCAGCATAGAGTCCTGATATAAAGGTGCTCAATAACGTCAATTCACCTAAGCAAATGATCCCATAATCTCTTCCAGATCCTAATGGGATGTTTCTGACCTTATCTCCTCCCTATTTCTACAAAAACTAGTATTTTTTTAGTTCTGATTATGAGTTATGAACGTGATTCCTGGGTCTTAAGCAATTGCAGCATGCTTGAATTTTTTTCGGGAGGTCTGTCTGTCCATTGAGTATATCCTGGTAATTTTAGCAGAATTTATTGCTCACTAGTTAAAATAATGTATATTTGATTATTGCGTGGTGGATGAGGTAAAAGGCCCATGTGGCTATGATACATATTCAAAATATTTATGTAGATGTTTTATTTGATAACTGCCATTCTGCTTTAGCTATTTAATGCGGTTTTATTGCTTATCTTGCAATTAAATATGGAAACCCAGGTGTACCAGAGGCCACTGAGGTATGTTGCATATGGTTTTACGGAACCGTATGAGTATTACTTAATCATTAAGTGTCATAAATTCTGCTCATATATCTTTTAAAATAACACACATTATTATAGGTCAGAAATGTATGAAGAAACTTAAACATAAATTAACGGTGTAAAAATATTGATTAGAAGATCTCACAGACTCCATTCCATTGTGAACTTTTATTATTAATGGTTGGAAAGGGTAATTCTTACAGCGTTTTCTGTCTGTGGATTTTAAAAAGGGCTTTACCTATGCTTGTACCTCTTTGCAGATGAGAAGATTGAGATAGAGAGAAAAGAAGCAATTTATCCAGGGCCACCTGGAAAGCTGATGATACAACTGGAAGGAAAACCAATGAATTCAGAGGTCTGGGCCAGTTCTCTGTCCGTGTGTAGTACTGCCTCCTTTACTTCCAACTGTTCCTGGTTTCCTGAAGAAAACAAACATCCCCAATATAGTTTCCAACCAGCATGTGGTAAGTATTCTGAGAAAGCTTCTGCTATGAATTTTTAGTTTTACCGTTTGCTTCTAGCAACATTATACTGTCAACCATATTGAGCTTGGTTTTTTTTTACTGGTTGATACCACTGTAATTCCAGTGTTGTTTTTTGAAATTGATGGAGTAGTTGTATATTTTTACCAATACAAATGAAGGTAGTTTAGCCCAAACTTTCTACATTAGAATTCTTGATGTTCTGTCTTTAAAGAGAGAGATGCCTCCTGCTACAATATGTCTCATAATCTGTTTATATAAATAGAAATTGTACCAAAAGCAAAATTAGAGGAAAGGCCTTAACGTTACACTAAGTAAATTTCTTACTCAGATTTAATTATTAAAAAAGGAAAAAAAAAGGGAGGAAAATGGAATTACTTTTGTTCTTGACTATACCTGAAATGTTCAGTTTATATCTGTGAATGGTATCCTGCTCCTTGGTGAATTCCTAGAACCGTAAATCTTAACTTCGCCAGGTCTTTTTCCTCAAGGCAATGCTCTTCTTGATAGACATTACTGAAAACTACATTTATATTTTAAACTTTCTGATGGAAACATTGCTGGTTAGAGTTGGTTGAAAATCTTTTAACAAATAATTTTCACCTGTCTAATGGAGCTGGTTACTTCTTTTCTTTTAGCTAGTCTCTCAGTCTCCAGGTCTAACTAGACTATTTAGCTTTGTCACTCTGTGACTCGTGAGCAGGATGTGTTGTTGGGCTTGCATATGACTTCACCAGGAATAAGGTAAGGTTGTCCCTCTGCACTGGCCACTCGACTGTTGTAAGCAGTGTTAGTAAGCCACAAAGGTTTGTAGACTTGCAAGCAGGATTTAATATGACTAATGATCCCATTGGGTTTGACTGACATTTTGGTAGTGGCTTCAATGCAGCAGAAATAAGCCTTTAAGAATCAAACATTTTCTGTATTAAAAAGATACCCTTCACATTACTGCAGCAAGCCTAACAATGAGGAATGGCTGTTGTGTGCAATGGGAAACCATGTGAAAAGCAAGGTAACGACCCAGTGTTTCAGCATATACACAAGGATTTGCTACATTGAGTAAACACAAACAGATCTAATTCTAATGCTTTCTAACTTGTGCGTACTTGACTTTACAAGTCAATAATACTTTTCAAGACAGACCGTGTGTACATTATCTGAAATTGAATAGGTGCTTTTCTTTGCCTGCTTAGAAATTTTTTTCATGAGACAATGCAATATACTCAGAACTGTCTGGACTTGTTAAAATGTATACTTTTTCCTAAAATTTGCAAATTGAGTATTGTGAATGCTTTGAAAATATTAATGCCAAATTTTTATGTGAAAATACAATAACCTTATTTTTTCTGACATTTAGATATGACTTTTACTTTCTTTGAAAAACAGCCTTCCAACTTCAGGACTCTGTGATGTAGTACATCCTGCTTATTAATGGGAGAGATCTGAGTCTCTCTTCTGAAATCCAAATATTTGTTCATAAATTTCAGTCCATAAAATTAATGTAAGAACAACTTTGGTTCCAAGTTCACAGTTGGTTACATGAGTTCAGACTCCTAATTTTTTCATCATAACTTTATTGGTATCTTGTTCCTTACAATTCCTGGCTAAAATCAGTTATACCACATCATTTCATGTCGCCTTTTCAGAGGTGCTGTTAGTTCTGTCTCAAAGTTTCCTTTTTCATGTTATTCAGTACTGTATATTATCTTCAGGTCTATTTTCTACAGCAAATTGCTTTTTTTGGCTTTTTTTTACAATAAATGGCAATAAAATGAGGTGAGTTTTCCAAGTTGTATAAGCAAATCATGTCACTGATTTTTTTCATTGAAAAACCATTTAATTGTCTTTTAAAGCTTTTTCAGTCATCTTGGCAATGTGCAGTGTATACAAACTAAGAATACGTGACTCAGGAGAAAATGTGTTGATACTCATTTTGGAAACAAAATTCTGTTGTATTCACATAGAGCCTGGGCTGAGACTCAGGGAAGCAAACAGAACACTATTCATTCCATACTGGAGAAAAGCTCTAGCTGATGTAAATTGTCATAACTCAGTTGACTTCAGTGAAGCTATGCTGAT
Organism: Pterocles orientalis; assembly: GCA_011057875.1. Lineage (NCBI taxonomy): Eukaryota > Metazoa > Chordata > Aves > Pterocliformes > Pteroclidae > Pterocles > Pterocles orientalis. The sequence continues at coordinate 106,226 of WKFP01013940.1, forward strand.
TTATAGGAGCTGAATATTTTTTGCATGGTAGTAGTATTTTCTTTGTTTACTTACAAAGCAGCTGTGCTTAAGATTGGGCAGGACAGCAAAATAATGTTCCCTGATGTGCATCCCTGTCCTTAGTGAAGTTCTTCTGGATTTACATTAATCAAACCAGGCTCAGAATCTGGTTGAATATATGCAAAATATTGAGAGTCTTTTTTTTTTTTCTTTTCTTTTTTTTTTTTTCTTCTTACTGCTTTGAGCCACTTTGTTGGATCAAAGCTAGTTGAAAGCTGAGCTAACCAGATGGTTGGGGATTTCCCTGTAGAAGACTATCCTGGGGAGACATAGAACTAGAACAGGAGATTACTTGATTGCAGAGGTACTGAAAAGCATTTGAGCAGAGTATGGCTGGGCACAGGTGATTATAGACTGCTAGAATGACCTGGGGGGCTGGCATAATGTAGCGCATCCCTAAAGCTGTCATTTTTTGCACTGGGTCCGAGATGGCTGTGGGATTAGTGGATAGAGGAGAGAATGTGCCTCCTTGTCTCCTGGCTGTATGGGGTACATCTCAGCTTCAACGAAAAATTCAGTCTGTGAATTATATTTTTTTACTTGAAAAGCTAGAGTTTTATATTTTCATTTTGAGGACTACTGCTTTGTATGCAAACCTTCTCAAGCATCAAGATGAGAGTATTCTCCAAGGTGTATTACTTGCTACGGTTTTGCAATTCATTAAACTCTGCTCTCTTGCATGAAAATGTTAGTTCATGTAGAAAGCAGTAGTGTATGTCTATAAAATGGCACGTATAACCATGTTGCAGTACATCTCCATTAATTACACTTCAGTTACTATACAATTTGTGAATTTAACAAGTGTTATAGTGCTATGGAAAGAAACCTAGGATGTTTGAAATTATGAATATTGTTGGTTCATTGTAATATTCCTACAACTATTTCCAATACCAATAAAGAATGTTTTAAGAGTTCTTCATATTGTTTTCTAATGGTTAAACTGGCTTATCCATTAAATCTCTAAGTCACAGTACAAATGTAAGCTATAATGAACCAAAAGTCTTGACTGGCTCTACACAAGACACCACCCTGTTCTCCAGGGAACATTGTGACAGCTGAAGTTTTTTAATAGTTTGAGCGAGTAGTTACCGCCTGCAAACGGATGGCAGCTAACTTTTCAGCCAGAAGCCCATCGCTGCGGAATTGATGATGTATGTCATATTGTGGGATGATACAGGAAAATATATCAAACACAAAGCTGATATATTTACAAAAATTTCTTCTCATACTGTTTGCATGGTTAAAAATTGTGCCTGAATTTAGATGCAATCAGCTTGTACTTCTGTTGTTTATGTGAGTGTAAATTGGCACAGATCTGATGGCCCTACCCTTTGTACAATTAACAGGAGAAGAAAGAATTGGATGTTTTGGAGTAAATGTAATTTATAGAAGTTGCATAAAAATGTAATCCCTTTGGCTGCTGCAAATATTTAGAGGAAACCTTAGCCAAGAATCTTACTTGGTGGAGGAAGATTATCCTTAGAATCAGGATTAATGTACATTTCAATATTTGTTCATACAGGTTTTCATCTTTAGTTTCAGCACACATCAGTAGTTGCTCTCAGTCAAAACATCTGTCCTAATATTTGATGAGAGTGCTTCTGGTTTTTAAGAAAGCAGTGTTATGAAATGTAAGGATAGAATAATCACCTCTCTAATACAGCATTATGAAATTCCCTGCATGGAGAAAGACAGATTTACACTTGCCTTGCTTTATCTTGTGTGGGTGTAAGAGATAATGGGAGTATAAATCTCTGTAGGGTAATAAAAGGTATAATTTAGAATCTCTTAATGAGATTAATGCCATACAGACTTTTTTTTTTAGTTCATGAGATAAATATTTTCACGGATTACAGTTTCGTAATCAATCAGAATCATCAACTGAACTGGAATTTAGATTTTGTTCCTGGGTTGAAGATAACTTCCTTCATCAAGAAACCATTTAAGAATCTCCTTCTATATGCTTTTCACATGCTTTTATATGTTGATTTAAACTACTCAAATGAAAGAAATGCTTCAGTATTTTCTGGAATTTGATGGAATTTAAACATTTGTTATTGATATCAGTGTGAAGTGTGCTGTGGCAGTCTTAAAATCTTTTGCTGTAAACTCAGAATTTAAGCTGTTTAATTTTAGAACTTATTTCTTAAATATTCTTTGGCAAAAGTGGGTGTGTGAAACATGCTGCAAAACTCCAGCGATTCCAGCTGTTGGGAGGTACATTTTGCTCTGTCCAAGTAAGCATTACTCAATTACTTGTGTTTCTAAGCTCTACAGAGAATACTGAGCCTTACTGACAGTGTCCCCTTCCATCCGCTCTACCTTGCACCGTCTTTGTTCGTCATGTGACAGTGATAATGCCTCTGGTTTAGAAATCGGTTCTTAACAAAGTTGACCATTGTAATCCAGTTACATAGAAAAGAAAGGAACTTAATGGTCTGTCTGTTTTTCCACTTAAAAAAGACAGTCTTCCCGAACTTTCAGCAATGCTCTGAAGTGAACAGTTTTGTCTACTATGCAGAAAATAGTCGTGGTTTGCCTTTGATCCTGAGAAACACAGAATCAGAAAAAGGGTGAGGTGGAGTCGGGTAGAAGTGATCTGTCTGGGAAAATGCTTAGAAAACACCTGGCACAATGTGTATGCTGCATTATTACAAAGACAAATTTTTACCCCTCATAAGTGAGCTTATGTTATGTATCATTTCTGGCAGAGCTCAGTTGATAGAATTATAAAAAGTAGAGATGCCATTGGAGAAAAGCAAATCCCTTTAGCCTTTTCCTGAAATGGAAGACGAGAATACTCTGATCTGCTTTTTAAACATTACTGCTGCACACTGTATCATGTGTCCAGGAAAAAGAACAGACTTGCTTTGTATCATTTTTCCAAATATCTACTGTAATATGAAATAATACCAGAAAGATGCTTCCGAACTACAATTTTCAGGGTTTTGAAAGTGATTTTTTTCCTAGTTCTTCAATCCATCTCTGTTTTACAATTGCAAATTGCAGAGCTTGGTCTTTCAATCTGTATCTCTTTCTGTTTATGCCACAAATGTGTCAGAAAATAGCTGTACATCCTTTCTTCAATCTGATACAAATTCTGCAATGCTTTCTTCTTTGGTAATCTTAAAATTGAATAATAGTAATAGCTTTTTATGTTGTACTTTACCAGATATAAAAAACTGTGTAAAAATTAATTAGGGAAGGCTTAGTGAATAGCATTGTTTTTCCTTACTTCTGGCTTTCATTGTGACAATTAAAAAGATTTTTATTTTTGTACTGTGAGAAACCACACTGCATCAAGGCCAATAGAGTATTTTCAAAGAAGTGATAGATGAGCTCTGTGTAGCCATAAAATACAGTGAATTAACCTGACATTGACTTGGCTTCTGTAAGTTTCTGTTATTACAGATTTACAATTTTACTTGGAAAATTGCAAAAGCTTATTTATATAAATGTTAGTGATGTTGTTAATAATTGTGTCCAGAATCAGCATAGTACATCATTGATCAAACCCATTGCAGCTTTGTTTTAAATCAAATGTGAGATATTTGACAAGCCCATAGCTGTCTACTATAGATTTTTTCCTGATACGCTCCAGGTATCAAAGTTAGAATTGCAAAAGCATTGAAGAACAAACTCCAATTTACAAATCTGTCAATAATGGCAGCAGCAGCGTTATGATTGATGTAATATGTTATATAATTACAAGGGGGAAACTCAGCACAAATTATTTCTGTACCACTTGTTACATATTGATTTTACAAGTAGTAACATTTAGAATAATGACCATCTAATATGCTTCTCTACAAAACCACAGATCATAAATTTCAGCTATTGGTTCAACTTGTGAATTGGTAGTTTGCATTCAGATGCTTACTTGTGACAGTTCTTCAGGTCCTTTTAAGAGTCAGGGATTACAATGTTCAATTTCAACATTGTAAGCCTTGTATTTGGCTGTTTAGAAGAACCTTTGAGTTCAGTTTACCAAGCAAACGGTATTGTTGTGTTATTGTTCACTCTTTTCCATTCTATCTATCCTTATTCCTTTTGCAAACATTATGAGCTTGAACTCTATATTTATAGTATAAGAATACGTTATGTCTGGGGCTGAGAATCAGTCCTCTAGGTACCTTTGCACCCTTAATAGTTGATAATTACTTTTTAAGAAGTGTATCAAGAAAGTGTTTTCCAATTTAATATTGCCATATAACTTCTGAGTATTCTTGTCTCTCAGAATCAGAACCTTGTGTGGTATTGAGTTTAAAGCTTAAAACATGTTCAGAAATATGTTGTTAACAGTTGCTGTCATTTGTTGGTGGGAGTATTTGATCTGACAAGGCTTAGCTTCCCCCAAAACCTGTTGAGTACTATAAAGTATAACTAATCCTTTCAGAGTGTGTAATAATCTTTAATCAGATACTGCATGATTTTCCGTGAAATCAATATTGAGGTGGATGACTCATAGCAGTATAAGTCACACTATTTACTCTTTTGAAATATTGACAGAACAATGAAATTCTTCTAGTCCTATGGATTTTTCCAAGATAGATTTATTCTAAGGGAAGTATATATGTTTTCTGAAATAGAATAAACAGGAAAAAAAATATCTTGAGACATGTTTAAGATGCTATCTGTCTCCTGATGGCATTCTGCATCTAGGTCTGACAGAGGGAAGAGCAATACTTCATTGACACAGCCATTCTTATGGCCCTGTGGTTTTTTCCTTTGTGATCTTCTATACATCTATGAATTTTAAACAGTGATCCTGCTTAGCTTGTGAGATTGTAAGTCATACTCTGGATGATTTTTACTGAGTTGATCCTTCTGGTTTTAAGGCCAGTATTTATAAGCAATTTAGGAGGAAGTAATATATTACAATTCTCTTTTTTTTTTTTAATTATGTACTAATAAAACAAATGCTAAAACGTCTGTAATGTATATCCCAGGATTCACCAGGGCTTTAGGAGGGGAGCTCAAGTGTTACACTTGATGTGATGTAACTGCAAGCTGCTCCCAAACCATTCTCCCCTATTTTCCATCTTTGTCTGTGCATTGCTGTTTGCAACCTCTTCCAGAAGGTGACTGGACAGCATCTGGGGGTGATAGTGCCTGGAGCGAGGACAGCATGAGACTGCCTTTTCAGTGACTGTTCACTGACAGCTTGGATTAAGTACAGAAAGTCCTGATCTTAATGCTGTGAACTGCCTTACCTTGGTGTGGTGTGAACTGTGAACAGAACCACAGTGAGCCTCTTTTTGCAATTAACTGGACTGAACCCTTTTTTATCTGAAGTGCAACCCGTCTATTTAGGCTCGCTTTTCTGTCCCGGGGAATGAAAATCTGTGCTTGTATGTAAGTAAACATGTTGTGTGAGGAAGGAAGTCCGTGTGCACGGAGAGGGGTATGATTGGTGCACCAAGCGAGACCGTTGCAAGTACCAGCTGGCCTGCTCAGCTCCGAGGCATGGTGCTACACTCGGATTTGCTATGCCAGAAACAGGCTGAAGATGAAAACTTGTCTCTCACGGTTGCAGTTCGTTGCTAGCTCACTGTTTTCTGCTGAGCAAACCAGTCAGCACTGGGCCTGTTCAGTGTTACAGGTTGCTCCTTCACCGTAGCTTGTTTGCTGGTGATGGTGTGTTGCTGATGGATTGAGATCCATCAGCTCTCTTCCCCTGGGCTATTTCATCCTTGCCTGCATCAGTGATGGAGTAATGTCTGGGGAAAGAGCTCCCTTTTCCTGCACCTCAAGCCCTTTTAGACAGACCATGTGAGCTACAGACACCTTCTGATAGCAGATTCTATTGGAGGCAGTCCTTTTCATCTGCTGTTCATGCGATGGAGGAGTAATTGTTTCTGCGCACTAATGAAGCTAATCACAGAGTGTTCTCTTCTTAAAACCCATCTTTCCTTTTTTTTTTCCCCCCCTAAGGAAGTATTTCAGTTACATCTTTAAGTTAGTCCCTGATGCACAGTGTAGATTTTGCTTTACAGCTAAGTATAATTTGGTATTTTGCCAGGAGCATAGATATCCGTAAAGTACAGGCTCTGACTTTTTTAAGAGATGCTTTGGGATTGTGTTTATCAAATTCAGGGAAACTATACCTTATTAAGTGTTTTTTTTCCACTGCCTGAAGGTTAAAAATTTTTTTCTGAAGTGCATCAAGACTAGAAGATGACAGGGAAATTACTTTTTTTTTAATTTATTCAGTAGTAATCAGTAAACAGATACTTTCTCATACCCACTCAGCATGTTTTGTATATACATTTTGGTTTTGTGGAGGCAGATGGCTGTCAAGTTAGAAGCTTCAACACCATTAGCAGGATCTCTTCATTAGTATCTATTGACAGGAATTTGATCATACAGTGTTAGCTGAAGCTAGGACGGAGTATTGGCTCTGGCAATGTTATTAGTTGTGAGATAGTTGCTTTGTTCCTCCAGCTGATACTAACTGGCACATAGTTTGGCTGTACGTGATAAATAGCCACTAGTAAAATAGTTTTAGATTTTTATTCAATAACTTAAATGAATAGTAGCCTTACATTTTCTTTTTCAGTTTCATCTGTGAATTCTGCATCCTTTCTGTGCAGCTTAGCAATTGCTGTACAGGAGAGGAGAAGGCTGCCCGCTCTGCAGAACAGTGACAGCCTGGAAGCTTTTCCTGGGATGGTGGGAGATGTGGTTTGCAGCCTTTCAGGATAAGGAGGAAATGGAATCTAGGTCTTCCAGAGTTTTCTGATTTCCAGGCTATTATTGAAATACACATATCAACATAAGCACCTGTATCTTAGAAGAAGAACTTACTAACTCTGTATTATCCTGGCTGTAGGATATCCTGAACGTATCCTGAGATTAGACCCCTCAGCAAACTAAATTTTTAGAACTGCTCAGAGTGGCTGATCGCCCATGGCAGGGGGGTTGGAACTTGATGATCTTTAAGGTCCTTTCCGACCCTAACCATTCTGTGATTCTATGGTTTGATTGATGCACAGAGAAGCTCCAAGTGTTCAAGGAGCTTTAGGGTCAAAAGTAAAGTGCCTGGGAAGCAGAGGCTCATCACTGGTTGGGAGGCAGCTGTCATAAGGCTTTGTTGGTTGTAGTTTGGGATGTATATGCTGAAATTGTTCCAAATAGTATAAGCTTCTTTTATAGAAGTTGGGGTGTTCCAGTACTGTCTTAAGGGTCCCAGAAGAATTCGTAGAATTCATAGAATCATAGAATCATAGAATGATTAGGGTTGGAAGGGACCTTAAAGATCATCAGGTTCCAACCCCCCTGCCATTGGCAGGGACACCCTCAACTAGACCAGCTTGCCCAAAGCCTCATCCAGCCTGGCCTTGAACACCTCCAGGGACGGGGCATCCACAACTTCCCTGGGCAACCTGTTCCAGTGTCTCACCACCCTCATAGTGAAAAATTTCTTCCTAATGTCTAACCTAAA
>WKFP01013940.1:113749-149544 GCA_011057875.1 Pterocles orientalis
TTGTTAAATTTCATGAGGTTTGCATCGGCCCACCTCTCCAGCCTGTCAAGGTCCCTCTGGATGGCATCCCTTCCCTCCAGCGTGTCCACGACACCACACAGCTTGGTGTCATCGGCAAACTTGCTGAGGGTGCACTCAATCCCACTGTCCATGTCCTTAACAAAGATGTTAAACAACACTGGTCCCAGTACCGACCCCTGCGGAACACCACTCGTCACCGGTCTTTTACAGTTTGAAATAAGGTGAAGACTAAATAGATGACGAAGCGCTTTTCAGCAGCCATTATCTCCACTGAGAGATAATTGAATGGTTCTCGACAATTTGCTGAAACATTATTTTCTGTGCATCTGAGTACATCCCTAGTTGTAGTGTATGTATTTTATTACTGTGTCTGATAAAAGTATAACATAATACAAACAATGCAGGCAGATTTTAAAACAACTCTGTGGTTTTCTGCAAGTTTGATAACCTTTTGTACTGTTGACTTAGACAGAATGGTGCTCTCGACAGTCATGTGCCATGTGTCCACAGCCAAATACCCCAGACAGGTTTTTGTGTGAAAAATCTGTGCTCTGTGTGTTGGATCAGCAGTTTAATGGATAGAAGTAAAAGGCTTTACAGTGGTTTCCCTGTTGTAGAATGCAATACATTATTCATGACGCCAACCTGCTTTGGCAAGCTTAAATGTATTTCTAGCTTTTAACTTCAGATATATAACCAAATCCAGAAATTATAGTGTGGCATAGCAGCTACCAGTCTGATCCAAGCGTATCTTAAATAAGCCTCTCACATCTCTGATGGTCACTAGAGAGGAAGAATGTGAATGGCTAGCCTGAATATTACTGGATTTGAGGTGTAGTGGAGAAAAAAAAATCCTCTTTGGCTGTAGCCTTGCTAATTCATCTTCATTCCAAATGGTAAACATGTTGGTAGATGTGAATGAAAGGCCTCCAGAGTATAAGTAATAAATGCTTCTTCCAGCTGTACAGAGTGCTTTACATTTTTGAAATGATGCCAGTATTTTTGTTTTTAAATGGATTACGTTGTTACATAGTACTATGTGTTCTGCTAGACTCTGAAGATCCTTATCTGTGTTCATAACTGTTGATTTTCTATAATTACTAGCATAAACCATCATATGCTGCAAATTAAACACAAACAAATGAAATGAATATTCAGGGAATTCTTAGCAATTTGTAGTATTTTGTATGAGCTCAGTGCAGATGTTTAGGAGTGTCTCAGTTCTTGACAAGTAATAGATGATTTTGGTTAAATTGTCTAAATTATGAATATGTGTTTTCTTACTAGGATAATATTTGTGAATTTATCTTACCTGAGTTATAATTATTACATTAAATCCACACTAATGACCATAGTAGGTGAAATCAAAATGCATCCTTTCCCTCCTCCACCCTCCTGCCCTCCAACATTTCTAACTGTACGAACAATGGAAGACGTGTTGTGGCACTGACTTCTGTTCCTTTAGGAGTCCTTTATCCCCTCCAGTCTGACTTCCTTACTGTACAGGGTGCATGTTAGGCACAAGCTGAAAGCAGAAATTAGCTCTCCTTCGGAAATGCCTTTGAAAATCACAGAATCTTTACAGGGTTCCAGCTATCACTTAGGAGACAAACGGACTTTTCTAACACTGAAAAACGTAACGCCTATCAGAAAGCCACAAAGTGAAATCTTAGGCGCAAAGATTGGGTTAACCTTGGATTTTCCTGACAACTGTTGTAGTATATTTTCTTTGCATAAACCTGAGAGTTGGTCAACCGCAGAAGTAACTCATCTTTATATTTCATAGTAGTGGTATCAGTACCTATACTAGATATACATATGGGGCATCCCGATAAGATGGTATGGTGAGTCTGCAGCCTTTAAGTATAAAAACCTGGGCATTGCACAATTTAATAAAGGGTGAAAACAGAATTGTTTTCCCAATGTAGTAAATTTGTATGGCTAGTCTTTTCAGAAGGGAGTTCCAGTTGAGGACTAGAACTCAGTATTTATTGTCTGTCAGCATCCTGTTCAAAACAAGGCATATAAAAGCAATGGTAAGTTTCTGTGCTGAACTGCTGTTTATTCTTTGGACAAAGTGAAAAGAGGTAAGAGAAAAGTGCTGTGTGTTGGAGAATATTTTGTGGGAGTCATGAAGTAACCAAGTCATACCAAGCTTTGGCTTTTGCATGGTTTTCTCTTTTTAATGTGAATAAATCTATTGCTAAACCACTGTCTGCAGTTTCTTTCCTGAATTGTCTCTGCTTTAACAGAGGGATGAAATTCCAGTCAGAGACAGTCGCCTTCACTTCCTGAATGCGTGGTCATATAATATGACTCCATAGTAAAGTCTCTGCAGATAGAAATTTGATAATAGCAGATTAAAGATCATTTTCTCATGGAAGTAAGTGGGTATTTGGGACATTTGTATCATGGGAAGTATGATTAAGGCAAAAGCGCAAAAAGTTTTTCAAAGAAGGCAAAGCTTCAGTGAAGAATGAAACATCTTAGCTGTCGAAATGCATTTGATGTACAACTGTGTAGTGAATTCAGAGCACAGATTTGATCTCTGATTTGATTAAATTTCCTTTAAAAGAAAAGGCTTCCTTCTCTTGTTTTTAGATACAGGAAAATCTCATGAGAGATGGGTCATACTTAGCCTGCAGAATGAGGTGCTTAGCTGCTGTTTTGCTGCATTTGCTGCTCTCTGGACGTGTATTGCCTCAGGCTGTTCATTCTCAGCTCACCAAAGCATTGCAGCTCTCACAATTTCTTATGCTTCTTTTGAGGGCAAATGTATTTGATCTGTACTTTGTGCAGTGCAGTGTTCTGGCCCTGTTTCATCATCATGAGTTAAATCCTCTTCAGACTCCTTCAAAACCTCAAAGAGTCTTGACACAGCAGAACTTTCGCAGCTGAACTGTATTGTGCACCAAGAGTGCATCCCTTGCTCTGTACAGGAACTTTCTGTTTTCCAGCACGGGGAGGTCTGGAGAAGCAGGCAGCTCCTGAGCCACATCTGAAGAGAGCTCAAGAGTAAGCGCAGGAGCTACTGGAACCAAATGGCGATTGTGGAATAAGCACACACAGTCAAGAGACAGAGACCGTAAAAGAATAGTCACTGAATCTGTGGACTCATTTGGGGTTTGGCTCAACAGCAGCAGTAAATAGAAGCAGATGATAATCAGCTTCTGCGCTGTTGGTGCAGAGGGTAATGAATGAACATTTACTGCTTCTGTTCTGAGAAGCCATACCGAGTCAGCAGCAGCATTTGTCGAGCTTGGCTTTGATTTTATTACAAGTGTCAGGCGCTTGTGTCTAGACTGGTGCTTTGGCAGCTAATTGATCTCCAGCATTTGATATGCTAATTATTTCTTTCATAATATGCTAATATGTATACAGTGAAAAAACACCTTTTAAATGCTACGAGGATATCTCAGAGGCATATTTGGAAATGGAAAGCAAGACCTTCATTTATATCAATACGATATACAAATGACTGAGTGCTTATAGTTGTGGGAATTTAGCTTAAAAATGGGAGTGTTAAGACAGATGTTGTGTAGTCATACAGTGACTGTACAGGGCATGTGTACCTGTCCTGCGCAGCCCAAAGGGATAGAAAATTGTTGTGTATTAGGGACTACGCTCCGCTACTCTGTTCAACACACTTAATAGACCTTGGCAGCTTTTTTTGCTGCAACTACATGGATGTTCTTTTTTTTGTGAGGTCAGTAATCTGGACATCAGCATTTTTGTTGTATTTCCTGCAGTTAGAGAATGAAAAACTAACCGTAGAGAAGTGTAGTTGAGTCATCTCCCAGTTCTTCTCCAGGATAGCACGTACCTTTCTACACTAAGACTACTTCTCCAGGTAGCTGAATTATTTGCCACATCTCTGAATTCCTGCTATTTGACCATTCAAAAGTAGATGTTACTTGATGCTTTCTGACGTGTGCTTATATGTGATAGTTCATTCCCAGGGCTTCCTAGGACAGAGCTGCAAGAACGCATTATTAGTGCAGTGCAGAGCCAGAGGCAGAACCAGGATCCTTACTGACCTTTGGAGATTATCCATGTTTGGCAATTGAACAATTTAATTTCTTTAAATATTTTTAAAAGAAAACTGCTACATTTTCTTCTATACAGACACCTTTTGCATAGACTAATAGGCTCTCCCGGTGCCATTAAGTAGATAGTAATTAGATTACTAATATGTACTTAAAGTTTTAAATAATAGGAAAATGTTTGATCTACATTTGGCTTCAGTCCCTGGCAGATTACATGAACACCTATCAAGTGTTGTAAGTGCATGAGCAGATTCTACAACTGTTACTGGGAACAGATTCCGTGTTGGCTGTAATAAGCTTATCTGCATGCTGAAAGCCCTAATCACCCTCTTGTTGACTAGAGAGGACTTTCATTTTATCCACAGGGGTATAAGAACCTGATTATTTAGCCCTGCAGACCAAACCAACCCAAATAAAAGCATCCATTCATTTCATAGAGGAAAGTCAGTGAGTTGATTGCTGAAAATTAAGTCAATGGAGCTATGCTTACTGAAGACCAAGGCAGTAAGTCAAAATGCTTTCTTATGTCAAGAGTTATCATGCACAGCTAAATTAATCCAGCTACAAAATCCTGCAAATTATATGGAATCACAATAGTGTTCTAAGCAAAGAGGGTTATATTTTTGTACTCAAATTTAGTGTGTTGTATTTAGTTTCACTTTGGGCTTCTTTAGAACTGATATAAAGCTGGTGACAAAGTAGAATTTCTCCTCCTGACACAAGTGTAAGTGATAAAAGGATCTGGTCTCCCATAAATGACATAAATTCCTTCTTGTTCTAGCTTACTTTTCAAACTTTTTATTTCTCCCCTTGTAAAACTGATTTTTGAAAGCAACAAGTATCTGACATCCTGAATCTTCCTCTTAAGCTGGGGTTCTCAAGGGAATAATTTTAATTGAAATTGAAGTATAAAATGTATTTTTGCACCAAAACAAGGACTCCTTGATATATCTTATTTGCAGCCCTTTGCTTCTGGTTCAGGAAATTATTTCATGGATGCACTTGAACAGCAATAGACTTGAGAATATTTGGAATACATAGTGGGCTTTTATCTTTTAGCCCAAAGAATTACATCTGGTTGAGACCATGCAGTTATACCATAACTGCTCCTTTGAGGCTTCACCGATGGGGCTAAAACCTTTGCCACTTTCATGTATGTGAATAATATATTACAGATGCCACATAAAATAATGTCTTAATATGCTTGCAGGTTATTCAAATATAGCGTACAGAGGTAAGGTTATTGATAACGCTTTAACAAGGGACACGCTCAAACTGGTCAGATTATTGAAAAATAGCTTTAATACGGGAAATAATTAAAACTTGTGAGTGATTTAAACAATGAAGTGTAGTGACTTCACTACAAAGAAGTTTGACATGCTTCAGAAATTTCACATGCAGCTGAGTACAAATGTGTTTTGTGACTGTTTGTTTGAATGTTGATATATATTTATTTTAGCTGCGTTGGTGCCTCTTGCATTTGCTTTCTATAAATATTCTAGACAACAGGATTTCTGAGTGGAAATGTTAAAAAAAAAAACAAAACAACATAACCTTTGTAAGGACAACAATAGTCTCCATAAGACACAGCATCCGTATGGAAGATTTGATGTTATAATTTTCACCCTGTCAACAAGAAAAAGAAAACATATATTTGAAGAATTAAGTCAGATGAGTCAAATTCACAATGCTAAAAACTTGGAAGAAAATTCTAAAAATGACTCACGAATAAGTCAGTGGGGATGAGGAGAGCTGACAGATAAATGACACTGAATGAGACCAGTGAATGGTCAGGAAGAAAGAAATCATGAGTAGAGCATGAGTTCCAGATAAGACTTGTCCATAGAAGAGTTAACAAATTAACAGCAGTATAAAGGAGTTTCAATTAAATGTGGTAAATTGTTCTCCAGAAAGCTAATGTGCCAAATATATGCCACCTTAATATGATATATATTGACTTTCAAATATAAACATGCCCTTTTAAAATTATTCCAGGTATCTCATGCAGTCACAACATTATGCTCAAATGCAGGGTGCTGTTTCCAAAGTATTTGTCATGCAAGCAATACACACACATCAGCAGCTGGATGAATGGTACTCGATGGATTAATTAGAGGCTGCTACTGCAGTACCGTCAGTACTTCCTGACAGTTCAGTAATGCACCTAGGATACATCAGCTTGTATCCTGGAAAACAGATTATTCCAAAATAATTCTTTCATGTGTGATTTTTAAATAGTACCTGAATTTTTAAACCTCTCTCAACAAATGCTTCCAAATACTCCAGGCTAGCTTCAGACAAATCAGGGAGTCATTCTCTTGCTCAGTTGAGCTTGGAGCTACCCTGCTTTTCTTATGATGTGGGTTTAGTTCATTCAATGTCTGTTGAGAAACACATACCATACAGTGAGTTAGTTTTAGGAGACTGGAGTGCTTCTGAATGAATAGCACTAGGTAAGTAAACCATATTACAAAACAATGTGTCTCACTGAAAGATCTAAGCTATGATTTCAGCTTAGGTACAAGGATTGCTGAGCTGGTCTTAGACTAACTTAGACTAGCTCTGTCCTGTGGGGTGGTAACTTATGGTGTGCTAACTCAGGGACTTGTGAGTGTTCCCTGAGTTTGAATGAGCACAGGTTCAGAGATAAACACACCTCCCATTTTTACATAGGTCCTCAGGACATGAGTATCCCCTTGGGCAGTACTCATGATTTTGGACCAAATTAGAAATAAACATCTTAAATAATGAAAACTATGGCTCAGGAGAATAATGTTGAAGTGAGAGTGTACATCTGTTAAGACTGAATTTTAAGCTGTGATGTTTCATCTAGGTTACTAAATATCTCATAAATTTTGCTGAACCTCCTTAGCAACCACAAAGAACTGTGCCGTAGATAAAAAGTCTTGAAGATGGCCGTTGCTTTTTAAGTGGTTCTTATTGGAATAATCTACTTGCCATAATCTGGAGCCCTCTGGTTGGTGCTCAGCAATCCTTTTTTGTGTCAAAGTTACACTTAGTATAAAGATCGTGTCATTTATTCAAGAGCCTCAGTGCTGCAGTCAGCAGTGATACACAAATCTTGCCTTTACTGCAATTGGAGGCAAACTGTGGAGCAAATGTGGTTTTGTAACGAATCTCACTCACAAGAGCTCACTCCCTCTGCCTTGCTCTGGAGCAGTGCTTACACTTGTTCTCATTCTGTGTTACTTTGTCTTGGTAGATCCTAAGCATCAAGATCTTGTTATCAAATCTATCTAGAAGAAAAAGAAAAAACAGTTACCAATAACTAATTCCACAATGGAGCTATCTTCTGACTAAGCAGAAATATTATAACCTCTAATAAGAGTTCTTTAATCATCTGAAGAGGTGTTTAGTTTTCCCAGCAATTAGTTTAATCACTGTTGCTTTAACTCTGTCTTCTAGTTTGGAAAACAGAGGAAGAGGCTAGGTGATTGCGCTCAATGAAGTATGTTATAAAGCACAACTCTGAACTGTAGCACAGTGGGAAGTAAGTCAGACAGGATTTTAAGAATAGTCCCTTTACTTTTCCTTTTATTTTTAGAATATTCCTTTTTTGGGGCTTTTATTCATAAACAATATTTTATGTAAGTATGACAGGATGACACTAAAAATTAAGAGAACACTAAACTTTAAGAGAAGCATTAGCAGCAGATCAAGGGAGGTGATTCTCCCCCTCTACTCTGCTCTTGGGAGACCCCACCTGGATTACTGTGTTCAGATGTGGGGCCCCCAACATAAAAAAGACATGGACCTGTTGGAGAGAGTCCAGAGGAGAGCCACGAAATTGGTCAAAGGGCTAGAGCACCTCCCCTATGAGGACAGGCTGAAAGAGTTGGGGTTGTTCAGCCTGGAGAAGAGAAGGCTCCGAGGAGACTTAATAGCAGCCTGCCAGTACCTGAAGGGGGCTACAGGAGAGATGGGGAGGCACTCTGCATCAGGGAGTGGAGTGGGAGAACAAGGGGTAACATTTATAAGCTAAAAGAGGGTAAATTTAGACTAGACATTAGGAAGAAATTTTTCACTATGAGGGTGGTGAGACACTGGAACAGGTTGCCCAGGGAGGTTGTGGATGCCCCAGCCCTGGAGGTGTTCAAGGCCAGGCTGGATGAGGCTTTGAGCAACCTGGGCTAGTGGGAGGTGTCCCTGCCCATGGCAGGGGGGTTGGAACTTGATGATCTTTAAGGTCCCTTCCAACCCAAACCATTCTGTGATTCTATGATTAAATGTGGATGCAAATTAGTCAATATTACTGCAGACTAATGTTTGTGGCACTTACAAAAAGGTTAAAAATATTATTACAGAAAAATAAATATTTGCTATTTTATTTTATATACTAGGGAAGAGATTCCAGAATCTCCTCCTGGTTTTAAGAATTTCACTCATCTCTTCACAGCATGGTGATGGCACATCAAGCTAGGCACATCTGTAACTTGTGGCACACTGCTGTGCCTGGTGCCTTTGACTTCCCAGCTCAAACAGCTAAGTACTCTTCCACCACTGCTCTTACTGAGTGTGCTCTTTGGCACACAACCCAGGACCAGAATTTGAACTTACAGTTTTGGATTTGTAGCATTTCCTTGAACAGCTCTGATGCTAAGCCCTTTATCACATCAAACAGAAAAGAAATTCCGTGACTTATTTGACTGTGGTAGCTCAGTGGCTCCGTATTGAATTATTTGCCATTGATCCAGACCAAAACAGCATTATACATAGTGCTGGATAACTTCAAGTCATAATTTTTGGAAGGTGTCTGGTTGCAGTCATTTTACAGGCAGAAAGAAGCTAAGGTGATCCTCTCAGTTTCATCCTCGCAATTTTAACAGCCTATGAAATCATATTGTACTTCCACAATCACAGATAAAAATTAGTTTGATGTAAGTTTAATGATTCATGGAGTTAATGAAATAAATAGATGACTAAGGCTCTTAGCATTGTACAGATTGATTGGATTTTGATGTATAGACATCTAATTATTTCGAAAATTTGTATGCAAGTGCTCTATCTTTGTCATTACTACTAATGTTTTGGATAGTTTTATGAGAGCTTAGATTTTCATGTTTAATCCTCAGTTGTTTTGTAATCATTGCATTTAGAAAGTGTTTAGCTTCATAAAAACTGCTGCGAAAGTGATCTTTAGTTAAACCTGTGAAGTGTGAAAATCATCTGTCAAAGCAGATGTACAACATGTCTACTGTTAATATCTCTTTGGCCTTTAATCCTATTTTTCCAGTTTGTGTGGGCACTGACAGTTAACTCAAGTTTCACTCAAATGTAGACGAATAGGATTTTTACCTGCCCTGCAGCCAGCTACTCAATCAGCGATTTTTTCACACTATTCACAAACTCATTAGACCTTTGTTCAGACTGGCTGAGGTACAGCAAGGATGTAGAACATGCTCTTTCATAGTTCAGGGTATTTTTCACAGGATTGATGATGGAAGATGAAGGATATATGGGCAAAATATTTTTCTGTTTTATTTGAAAATGAAATCTATGTAATTTGCAACTGCAGATTTTTTACAGGCATTATGGAATGAAAACCTTGAAGCGGGATCTGTTTCGCAAATGAATGAATCTCAGTGCCGTTCATTTCATAATACTTAACACATTGCTAACCCCTTAACTGCAAAGTATTGAAATTTTTTACCTTACATTACTGCTATTTTCGTATGTGCTTTCTAATGAATATCCATCGATCTGCAAAGAGAGAAGTTTAGTCTATGACATAGTTTCATAATGGCATACTGTGTGAAAGCTACTGAAGCAATTAAATATAAAATTACCAGTGAGTTCAGATCTTAGATAATTAAAATATAGATGGAGTAATTCCATTACAATACTGAGTATTTGTATATTATGTTAGCTGGGTACTATAAAACACACAGAAAATGGACAACCGCTTCCCCAAAGATCTTGTCATCTTAAATGATGACTAGATAACAACAGGTTAAACCAAAATGGAACTGGGCAAGGGGCAGGAAGGGTAAGGTAAATCTGTTATGAGCATTGCAAGCAAATAAGTTTAATTAGATCTACCCTTCTGAAACTGTGATTGCAGCCTGGCCAAATAGAGTGAGTAGGATGACAAGTAGATGCATTTTTGACAATTATAGTCTGAAAACATTTGGGCTGGTTAACTCCTCTCACACACAAGTACTTCTTAGTGCAAATAACCTTGCCAGCGCCAGGGGATGAAATACTCTGCACAGGTCAATAGTGGAGCTGCTATTGATTACAGTGAAGCCAAAATACTTCACAATCTAACCGCTGGTGTAAATAAACTACTCTCCAGATTCAGTATTGAATCTATATTCTGGCCCCAGGTGTTTTGTCCAAAACATATGTGGCACAGAATGCTTGGCTAAAATTATATAACCCTTTATTTTGTAATTTTCCCATCAGTCTTTTTCGATCTGTGCACATTCTGGTTTCTTGCAAAAACTATTTCCACAGACAATGACTTTTTTTTTTTTCCTTGGCCTACCAAAACTCTGTAGAGCCTCTCCATGGATCGTTACTTTGTCACACTCATTAGAACTTGAGATGAAACCTATTGAGGTGAGTTAACATCATCTCAGAACACCAGGTGCTTTGGCATTTCACATGTCGTATGGGTCAAGACATAATAGCATTTCTAATTGTCAGCCACAGAATGAGACACAAAAATAGTGAAAGGAGGAGGGAAAACCCTGCAGGGAGAACTCAAGGTTATCACTCCACTTCTGACAGAATTGAAAAACTAACTCACCGGCATGAAAGACTGAGCTCCTTCTATAGTAGTGTTCTCTAATGGAAAGGCACTGAAAGTTTTTCTGCCTTTTGTCCTGGATTTCTAATCTCTCCTGTGTTCTTTTCTTTCTTTGTCACAAGGCAGGTACATTACATTCTATTCTGTGAATTCTAGCTCTGCATCCAAGTGTGTATTTCTGGTGTGGTGACTTCAAAAATATATTAAAATTAACATATATATGTGAGCCTGTGCGTGTATCTAGCACACACATGCAGTAATATAAATGACTGATACAAACATGCCTTTGTGGTTTATGTAACTGTATCACAGACAGAAAACAGAACTTTCCAATACCATGCTGACAGTGAACCATCTGGTCAAAGAACACAACTTCCTGGCCAGCAACAGGAAAACTACCTGCTACTAGACTTTAAAGTTTGTAGGACTAAAAGGATTTCAAGGGACTCCCATAAGTTTATTGACTCTAGAAAGCCACCAAAGCAGGCCCAAGCGTGGACTGTGATAATTACCCATACTGCAGGATTTGGAGATGTAACAGGAGGTAATTTATCCTGCTCCTGTGCAAAGCACTGAGACACCTGCAATGGGGTTTAATAACTGTGTGTCACAGCTACGGCACTGAAAGCTGTAGTCCTTGCGGGAAGTGGTGCTAATGGAGTTAGCAGAGAGGAAATGCATCTCACTTGCTGCAGACAGAAGTGCAATATTAGGTCTTTTCACAGTAGCATCTTATTTTGCAAAAACAACAAATCTAAGTGGACTAAGAATTTTGAAAAGAAACTTGATCAATAAATATCCAGTTCTGAACATATAAAATCATTTGCTGCATTGCAATATATTATATATATATGCAGTCTTTAAAGTATATTGACATGTATTTTGCATCTCTCTAGCCAAATTCTGTGTTTTGTATTTGCAATTGGGCATAATTCTTTCAACTTCAGGGAGATATGCATTAATAAGAATTGAGTAATAAAGGTAAGGTCTCAGAGTTTGTCGTCCATGCAACTAACCTATTGCACTTCTCACTAGATGTCTG
Organism: Pterocles orientalis; assembly: GCA_011057875.1. Lineage (NCBI taxonomy): Eukaryota > Metazoa > Chordata > Aves > Pterocliformes > Pteroclidae > Pterocles > Pterocles orientalis. The sequence goes on from WKFP01013940.1 coordinate 125,631, forward strand.
TAGAACACCAGGAAGATAATGGGTCCTGCAGTGGCTGACCCACTGTTTCCCTAGTTGGTGATTAGTATCACAGTGATAGGCAGCTTGTGTGTGTGCCTGGAAAAGTCTCCTATTCCTGTCACCAGCGGGCTGTGGAAATGCTGGAGGCAGTAAGTATCTTTTAAGTGTCTGATGTTCTTTGAAAGTTCCTGCAGTGCATCTCTCTGGCAAAGTTAGGTTTACAGTGAGTACCTTTACAGTAAGTTCTGTTTTTCTTCTGCTAGAAGGGAGATCATCCTAATGAACAATTCTCAGAAAAGTAATGTTTCATTTAGATGATCTAGAGAAATACTGAATTTATTCTGATCAGTGGCAAAAATCCTGTTGACTTAAAAGGGAATAAATTTTTCATTTATGATTTTCCTAGAACAGCCTAGGATAAGGAAAGAAAAAGGGAGTATATCTCTTAATGGTTGGTTTCTTCTAATATTCTATCTGTATTTTATCCATAAAAGCTCTATAAGGTAGGAATATTAAGAACATCTGAAGTATGTTGACCAAAATCCTCATGCTGCAATATCCCTGGATGCTGTGACTTTTAACTTCTGTAGGTAAACCTGAGTTTCATACTTCTTTTTCTGTAAGTGGTTTATCACCTCTTCCCCCCCCCAAATTTCCTTATACCAACACTTGCCAGTACCAAATGCTTGGAACATGCTTAAAAATTTCAAAGTTCAGTTTTGTGGCACATCTCTCATCAGTAGCCAGGAGACCTTCTTGCAGTCAGAAGCAGATATTAAAGATTAAGTAAAGAGTTTGTTCATATCTGATTACTTCAGCAAACATGTTAAGAAGGACACTGAATCAAGTTCATAATTTCCGGCTTCATTGCTGGTGAATAGTTCTGTAGTTTTGCTAGACTTTTTATGATAGAAGTGAAAATGGTCTTTTTTGACAAAGTGATACGTTCTTAAGGAATTAATCACATTATTATTTTTTTAACTTCTGGGAGTTGTAAATGGCAGCCCAAGAACCATTTTTTTTAGAAGGAAATGGGTGAAATAAACTAGAATAACCTAGCTAATATAAATACTGTGCTGACACAAATGATAACCATCAGGTGAGACTGTGTCCCATTGTGATGCACAGACACACAGGAACAGACAATTTCTGCCTGGTGAGAGTTCATATTCTGGGAAAGGCTAGAGAGGAAAGGGAATAATATGTTAACTTGATAAACAGAGAAAGGAGGCGTAAAGAAATTAAAGATATTTTTTTTCAAATTTCCCTAGAGCCAGGCTGTAAAATGTGGGTACTTACTGACAACGCTGGGCAGTTAGCACTTTTGAAAATTTCACTAGGCAGTTAAATGCTTAACTTGAATCACGATAAGACCTGAATTTCTAAGTCACCTAGAAAAAAGTTCTAAACCTGGATCTGTAGGTATAGGCTAGCTGAGCTTTTCAGATAACTAGGCCAATATCTCACTGAGCATCTGGACAATGATGACTGGAACAAAACCAAAGTATCAAACCCCCCCCCCCCCTATGTTTCATCTAAAGGCACTTGTACACTGCCTTTCATGTGCTTAAGCTACACTTTAAAAATGAGGCACAGTCTCCTAATTTATTTAAGTTTTTGCAAGATTGTGTTAGTGGCCAGGCAGAGGTGTGTTAGCAAAGTTTTCTGTCAGATCTTTCCAGACCTTCATTCTAAACAAAAAAGTTTCTATTATTGAGAATCCAACTGCATTTTGCACACATATCAAAGTTCCAGTATTAGATATTACAGTTGCGCATCAAAGATAAAGACAGAGAGCAGCTAGCATGCAAATGCTGTTTCCAAAGAGAATAAAGCCCTTTTGAAGGCAATGGAAACTGTCAAAGTTAAATTAAAAATTAAAAATCCATTCTGTGGGCTGCAGAGATGCTAGGCTGCCTGACAGCTGCAGAGCCAGGAAGTTTTAAAAACCTCTCAAATGCAGTAGTAAGTTATCTGTGCTCGCTGTGCTTCCCCCTCTATCCCAATCAACTTTTATGCCATAATGAAATGTAATCACTGTGCCTATAGAATGTTAGTCTAGGTCATAAGGAAAAAACCCCTCTTTGCAACTATTTTTAAAAAATCTCAAATTGTCACATATTCAGCTTGCTTATGCCTTAACATGTAATATATTGGTGTAAAAATAATAGACTGTCTCAATTTTTTAATGATTTATGATTTATTATTTATGATAATGTACTGCTGCATGTTAGTCACTCAAAATGAAGACTGAGATGGCCTTCAACATGAAAAAACACTGGCTACAGCCACAAGCAGTGTTTCAATAAATTATTACATGCATTACATTTAGGTCTCAGAATCTGGAAGTGGGGTAAAGGGGGGTAATTTGTGGTGTTTGGTTTCAAGGTCCCTTCCAATCTCTAACATTCTGTGATTCTGTGTTTGTTTTTTTTTTTTTAAACCAGTGAAGTATCACAGAAAGATCTTGAGGATGTTAAGGATGATGGATTATACCCGCCTCTCTCCATGTCCCTCCACCCTTCTTCCACATTTACGCCCCCACTGTCCGGGATCTGACATTTCTGAGTGTCTTTGCTGGGATTCTTTCCCGTTTTACTGACTCCCCTGTCAAAAAGAAACAGTGTAGTAATAAAGGACAATACTTTTATTGTCATGAGCAATTTACCAACATATACCTTACAGAACTTTGGAAGTCAGATGTTTATTACTTGCTGCTGCTTGTATTAGTTCTCAGCTTGCCTGAGTAAGAGATTATGACAAAAAACCTATCTATAATTAAGCAAAACCTTCAAGCTATACGTGGCTTGAATTTAAAAAGTAGTGATGCCTTTATCACTGTCAAGCACTGAGTCAAAGTCTGTTTGGGAACAGCTCTGAATTTAAAATTGGGTTTTAAAATTGCAATCAGAATTTTGAAGTTTATTTTTAATGTGAGGTTATTTTCACAAGGTACCATCACATTTCATACTGTAGAGCATGGAATCAAGCTGTATAAATGCAACAAGCTACTGTTGTCCTACCGTAGGGTGACAGGCCTTATAGACCGGCAAACCCTGCATTTTACAATTACTTTATTAAGTTTTTTCATACTGTTTCACATACCATTCAGGAGAAATGACCTGTAACGTGATACAGATGTGACTGAATAATCTTACATGATGAGGAAAAGCTTTGGTATATGATTGCATATAGGTTTTAATATTTCTTGGATGTTTGTGGACTGGAAAGACACTGTGGACAGACGAGATGTTCCTGGTATACTTGCATGGTCCTCCTCATTGCAGCATTTTAATTTTAACCAGTATTGTAATCAGCAAAATGATTAAGCAATCGCATCCTGTTGATATCAATGGCATAGATGTCTAACCAGGAATTAGTCAGAGCCCCTGTGCTGGAGCACGTGCTTCCTCTCCATTCGACCAGGAAGCAGTACAGTCTCTTGAGACCTGGTGTCCAGACACAAGGAGTTCAGGCAGAAATCAGAGCTTCTGGTCGCTTATTGAATTCTGTCTGTCCTCTGTGTTCTCTCCCCTTGAATAAGCAATATGAGCCGCGTCTCTCACTTCCGCGGCTTAACAGCGTCTGCAGTCGGCTTTGACTAACGTGACTTTCAAACAGGACATTGCTGGAGGAGCTGAATAAATAAACTGGACTTCACTAAACAATCAGATTTAACTGTCACTGTGATACACAGTCCTTGAAACTTGCTAACTCATTCTGTAACACAAAGCAATTCACATGTTGACTGAAAAAAGCTAAAAATCTTTTCAATGACATATTCTTTATTCCTTATTTTCATTCATTATTATTAAAAAAGTTATGTGTTTCATAGTAATAGCTATTCACCTTATGGCAAAATGTCTTTTATTTCCATATAAATTTTTTTTAAGAATCTGAAATTCTACTCAAATATTTTAGAGTCATAAGAGCAGCCTCTGCTGATGCATATGGAAAGTGTTTCTCCATTTTTTCAGTAGAGGTAACAGTTTTCATTGCATATCTGTAAGAAGTTTGCAAGAACTGTTCAGCTGATGTTTGTATGGCACTTGGAAAAATATACAAGCCTAAATTTAAAGTAATTGTGCTCAGCATTAAAACTATTGAATATCGTGAACAATATAGCTAAACCCACAATGGACTTATGGCCCAACAATGGAGTTACGGTACTCTCCAATAATTTCTGAAGCTCCTTCTTAGAATGTCCCTGTCCCTTTCCCCTCCATCCTAAATGTGAATACTGATCTATAACTTGAACTGTTTCTCATTTTGCGGTGGCATTCTCTCTGAGCTCAGACACCCAGCTGTACGCCAGGGCTCACTGGCGGGACGCAGCCAGCAGGCCCGGGGGAAGCGGGGATCCCCTCTGCTCAGCGCTGCCGGGATCACACCGCTGCCGTGTCCGCATTTGACCCCCCGGTACCAGGCAGGCACGGACAGCCCGGATCGCATTCCCCAGAGGATGTCCGAGATGGAGCCCGGCTCTTCCCCGCCACGTGTGGCGGGAGGACAGGGGACAACGCGTGTCAGCTGAAGCAGGAGAGGCTCAGACCGCGCACAGCGCAGATCTTTCCCTGCGCGGACACCGGACCCGAGGCACAGGCTGCCCGGGGGGGCTGCGCAGCTCTCACCCCTCGAGGTTTCCAGGACCCACCGCACAAAGCCCCGAGCCGCCCGCTCCGCCTCCGCTCTGAGCAGCAGGACGGGCCGGAGACGCCCTGGGCTGCCCTGCGCCCCGGGTCACCCGGCGGGCGGGCCGTCACCGCCCCGGGCCCGAGCGCGGCGGGGGTGCCACCGCCTCGCCGCCATCCGCCGCCCGCGCCCGCCGCACGCGCTGCCCGCCTCGCGCCGGCCGGGTCCCCCCGCACCGCCCCGGCCCCCGGGACCGCGCGGCGTCAGCGCCGGCTGCAGCCAACCAGCGCGCGCGGCGCGAGCCGGGCGCCCCCCCGCCTCTACGCGCCCGCCCTGCCTATAAAAGCCCCGGGCCGGCGGCGAACGCGGGAGCGGTGTGAGGAGTGTGAGGAGAGGGACCGGCGGCACCACCGGCCTCCTGTCAGCCCGGCGGACGGCTCGGCTCCCGCCCCGGCGTCCGCTCCGAGCCGTCGCTCCGCTTACCGGCCGGGATGTTGCCTGTGGTCGCCGGGCTCCTACTCGCCGTAGCCGCGGGCGGGCGGGGGTCGGAGGCGGGGGAGCAGGAGAGCCCGGCGGGGAGCCGCTTCGTGTGCACCTCGCTGCCACTGGACGCCGTCAGCGCGGGCTGCCCGCTGCCGCCCGTGCCCATGCAGGGGGGAGCGCTGCCCCCCGAGGAGGAGCTGAAAGCCACGGTGCTGCAGCTGCGGGAGACCGTCCTGCAGCAGAAGGAGACCATCGGGACCCAGCGGGAGGCCATCCGGGAGCTGACCGGCAAGCTGAGCCGCTGCGAGAGCGCCGACGGCAAGTCAGCCGCGGGGACGTGGAAGAAGGAGCTGGGCAAGGGCAAGGACACCATGGGGGACCTGCCGCGGGACCCCGCACAGGTCATTGACCAGCTGAGCCGCACCATGCAGACCCTGAAGGACCGGCTGGAGAGCCTGGAGGTAGGGCCAGGGCGCGGGGAGGGCCAGGCAGCCCCCCGCCCACCCACACAGAGCCCTGGAGCGGCTGAACGTACAGACAGCAGTGGCTCTGTACTGCTGGGTGGACACAACTAGTGTGCTTAATCTTCATGGAGATAAATCCAAACTGGCCAAGCAAGCCCTGGGAGTGAGTTGCTTGGTTGGCTTGTCTTGTTTTCTTGATTATCTGCTTGCTGTCATGGTAAAAATCCAGAAGGGCTCCTGTGTGAATGTGTTCTTCCCCTGCATGGGGGCAGATTATGGTTTTCCTGCTTGTAACTAGCTTAGTTTCTCTATTAATATGTCTAAATCTCTTTTTCTGGGAATGTGGCCTCATGGAGTTTGAGGTATAAAGCTGATGTCTTGGGCAGTAAGACCTTGGCATGTGGTGCTGAACAGACCGGTGGTGATGAGGAGGTTGTGTTGGGCAGGTAGTGAAGACAAGATAATGTATTTAGAGCTGATATAGAATAAAAAAAACCTGATTTTGTATGCTTGTACATAGAAAGGGGGTTTGTTCCCAGCCCACCAATAAGTGATTTATGCGAGCCTTTGGACAGTGCCCATGGTTGAGTGGCGCTCATGGAAATACCTTATAGAGAGTATTCTCATAGGAATCATGTTGGATGTTGTTTTGCTTTCCACACCCTGAGTGCTAAATGTGTGTCCTCTTGCTGTCTTCCAAACAGTCAGTGGTGATGTAAGGATGGTGAGTAAGTTCCTAAAGGTTATTCTGTGGGGTCTAAATGCTCTGGACTGCTTTTCAAGTACAGTTTTGAGTGATCTAGTAGTATAACATCCTTTTATTACTGTTGCAGTCTTTTTGAGGCAATTTTTTAGGGCTGTGGAAGGGAAACTTCACTAGAATAATATGGTAGGTGGAACCATTGATTTCTTAGTATCCTTAAAGATACCAGTTATTTGAGAGAATGTGCAGGTTTTTTTTGCTGTTTAAAGAAAAATAATTTCACTGGCTAATACTTACAGTTGATCTAAAGAGCATCTGACGTCCTTACTCTGCAAATCAAAACTGAGGAAACTTTCATTTGGTAAATTTGCTTTCAAAGTAGCTTAATTTTTTATTTAAAAAGAAATAATAGTTTTTCTGTTTACTTACATTGACAATGTCATTTGCAGTAAGTAAAGCAAAAATTTACTAATGTGCCTGCCACATGTACCCATACTAATGGAAGTGAACCAAACCTGGCTCCCTACATTGATTTTATTGAACTTAAATGTATGAAGACTCCTTCATATGAAATGCTGGGAGCCTCTAATGAAAGTGCCCTTTTGTTTCGGGACCTGTTTAGCTACAGTGCTGATAAAAGCACTGAACCTGACAAGTGCTAAAAAGCAATGCCTCTTTTGTACTTGCTGGAGAACTCGGTGATCTTGCTTTCTTCCCTTTGAATCAAGAGCATATCTGCATTTCACAGTTTCTGTTTTAGAAATTACCATTTTTTTTTTTCTTCTCATTTCCCCTAAAGCACCAACTCCGAGCCAACGTGTCATATGCAGCACTGCCTAATGACCTTCGAGAGATGCTTCAGCGGAGGCTTGGAGACCTGGAACGCCAACTGCTGAGCAAAGTGGCCGAGCTTGAGGATGAAAAGTCTTTGCTTCATAATGAGACATCAGCCCATCGGCAGAAGACAGAGACAGCCTTGAATGCATTGCTAGAAAGAGTGTCTGAATTAGAAAGAGGTAATCTGCACAGAATCTGTGTTCTTCCCCACACTGAGTAATTTTGTTTACTCTTTCCTTCTAGTGCAGTCTAAATGTGGGCCTTGAGGGGGAGACAGTTAAGATGCTGGACTTAAATAGTAGGTGACAGTGCAAATACTTGGATTCCCTTTTTCCTTTTGTCATAGGCTTCTTGCTTGTCAGGCCTTTGCATGGCTTTGGCTTCCTGTCTCTTAATTTGGCATATGTGGGTGGTTAGGAAGAAACTCTTAGTGTTTGTGGGATGGAAAGATACGTAAGGAGACAGAAATATGACTTTGGTGTCAGATAAATACCTAAGTAATGTCAAGTACACATCTAAGTAGAGCTGTCTTTTCTTTATTTGGACTGATAATCTTAACGGGCTAAATTTAATTTGCACAACTGCTTTTGATATAATGAATGATGCTTTATACCAGAACCATTTCCTGCTGCTTTGGAAGTATTGCTGGTGGTCTTTCCTTTTGTTGCTGTTTATGACTTCGGGTAACTGCAGATACTTGAATTGTGTCCTATCCCAAGCGGATAGCCTTCAGAGTTTACAGCAGATTACATGTGGTGCCGCTGGGGGACACTCTCTTAATCCTGGTAATTTATTTAGATACTTAGATTAATTATTACTGAGATATCTGCTTGAGTAGAGTCTGTTCATTTGAATTACAAATGCCCGTGGAAATGAGCTAAAGAACAGAACTGTCTTTCTGTATTGACTATATGCACCTACAGAATGGACTTTGTAGGTCTAGAGTACCAGTAAATATCACTGCCCAATCTTCAAATGATTTTTCCAAGGTGAATAGACTCTCTACTTAAAAGTAGTTTAATGGACATGCTTTCAAAAGGGTGCAAGCATACGTATCTCATGAATTTTAAAATGCAGCTTAATGGATCCATTTGTGTAATATTGTATTTATTTTTTTTCATTTAAAAAGTATGAAGGAGAAGAAAAGGGAAGGAAGAAGACATAGTCTACTGGCTCTGTCATTTAGTATTTCCTGAGAGCCAAGATAAAGCCTAAACTGCAACTAAAGCTCTGGAGTATTAGTGGCCTGGTAATGTCTTATGTGGCAAGTATTGCCAGTCCTTGTCTCTGAGAGATGTGACTCATATCAGCAAGTCATCAGAAAGAGAGAGTGATGGGGGAACAAGAATGTGTAATCTAGTTAGGCTGAAAATAGTCTGTTCCCACCTTTATTTTTTTGTGTGGGGAGGGAGTGCTGTCTTTAGTATCCAGGGATGTGAAGAATGTGGGCCAGGAAACAAGACACAGGTTTTCTTTTAGCTGTGTCATTTGCTCTCTATAACAGTGCAGCTTAGCTGTTGTGTGGTGTTGGTTCTTCTGTCAAATCAAAGTGAGGGTAATAATGATCTAGGAACTTAATGATTTTGTAGATTAAATGCAGACAATATTTGAAGTGATCTGACCTCTTTTGAAAATAATATTTTTGATGTGCTTTTATTTTAAATGCCATCTTCATAGAATCATAGAATGGTTTGGGTTGGAAGGGACCTTAAAGGTCATCTAGTTCCAACGTTCACTCGATCAGGTTGCTCAAAGCCACATCCGACCTGGCCTTGAACACTTCACAACTTCTTTGGGCAACCTGTTCCAGTGCCTCACCACCCACACAGTAAAAAATTCTTCCTAATATCTAATCCAAATCTGCCCTCTTTCAGCTTAAAACCATTACCCCTCATCCTATCAGTCCACTCCGTGATCAAGAGTTCCCCCCCTATCTCTCCTTTAGCCCCCTTTAAGTACTGGCAGACTGCTACGAGGTCTCCTTGAAGCCTTCTCTTCGCCAGGTTATGTGTAGCATCTCTTCCAGACAACTAGGTGGAGTGTCATAAGCTCCTTGTTGTCCTGAGGGTGACTAAATGGAGAAAAAAACTAACATTATATGGTGGCACTATGAACTTTGGTTTTTTTTTAGCTGTAGTTGTGACAGTTGTCTTTAGTTACCAGCGGGACAGAAGAGTTTGAAGTTTGTACAACTGTTGATTCCCAAAGTCTTTGGTAATTCCTTTGCCAGTTGTCTCCATCGATAATACTAGATGATGAATTAAAAAGCAGGACTGGGTAGAGGAATGATCCTGCAACTATTAGTGCCTGGACTTAAATGTGATTCCTAGCTTTGCTAGAGGCATGAACAAGTCACTTGCTGTGTCTAGATCTTTTCTCCATCTCTAAAAGGGAATAACAATATTTCTTGCCCATCTTGTCCAAATATAATTCAGGTTCTATATGAAAAGTGTCTTATACTGTGCATGTGCCTGTTGCCCAGAACAGGAAGATCTTGTTATCATTTGGAGTTGGGGATGTTTTCAAGTCGTGAGAACAAACTGAAAAATATAAAAAAAAATTAATGTTTTTTGTTCTTTTCTAACCCATTATTGCTTCCTTAAGTTCTTTCACAGAATGACTAATGCTCTTAATGGAGTATGTTTCTCTCTTTTTTTTTTTTTTTTTTTTTTTTTTTTTTTTTTTTAATATGTGAGATTGGTTTTACCAGGCTAGTGGAGGTTGCTCAACATTAACCCTAAGATCCTGGGTTTGTTTTTTTGCTTGGAATTTAGAATATTTCAGGTTTTGGTCTCTAAGTTCCTCAAGACAGATGCAGACATCAGACAGTATTTTTCTTCCACCTCCTTGTTCTCTGAAAAATGCAGTCAAAACGCTTCAGTTGCTTCTGAGAATGGGAACTGAGAGAATGCCAAAGGTTTAAAAATTACGTATGAGAATTGTGGCAACCTTTTGTGACAAGAGCTCTTCATTGGATTTGGGGTGTGAAGTTTGGCAAGGGGTTTGAATTTGTTTCTGGAATGTGGGTAAAGGATATCAGTGGGACTCAGAAGAACAGGTTGTTAAAAGGTCAAGTGTGACTAGTATGGAACAATGGGGGTTTATTTTGTGGCACAACGTGGAATTTCTCTCTTTTTAATATTTAATTCTAGAAAATTACTTGTAAACAACTGCATGAGAAGTATACACAAGCTATGTAATGCAGAGTATTGCAACTTCAGAAAGTTTTGATTCTAAGCGCTTTCAACTTAATAAACATCTGTGTGGAATATCTCACTTTTTAATCACAGCTAAAAAAAGCTAAATAATAATTTCTGCTTTTATATTAAAACAAATGTGTACTGGTTTTGTATTTCATAACTTTATATTGCATTTTTCTTCAGGTCACTTTGAACTTTATGTTTTTGTTCAGATCTCTTCCTGATATGTCAATAGGGCAGAAATCAGTTCTATTGAATTTAACTCTGCTTTCTGGAATATTTCAGCTTTTTTGTATTTCAGATTGGCCACACAAAATGACAGCACCAACCTGTTTCTCAGGCTGCTGTCTGTAAAATGGGGATGCTGCTGCTAGCTCCTTGTGTTGCAGTAGTAGGAAAAGAAATACTGTTTTCAAAGCACTGTGATGCTTTAATAAGGAGCATACCAGAGAATCCGTGTTTACTAACAGTAAATAGATTTTAAAACAGTTTGAATTGTTTGAAACAGGCAGGCCTCCAGCCATGAACTAAGCCATGAAGAAAGGAAATATTTAACAGCTTCTTGTTACTTGTCTGCTGTCTATTCTTTTGCTCTAAATGAGCAGGAAAAATAAACTAAGTAATTAGCATGATGTGTATAAAATCTAGTAGCATTATTTTATGCTGCAAAAGTAACATTCAGTAATACTACTTCAGTTTTTTTTTGTGTACCTCTCTAAAGTGATTAAAATTCCAAAGATTCTCAATATCAGTTATATTGTTTCTTAACCTGAATTACAAAGACATTGTTTTGTGTAATGTTAAAGGTTTTTCTTCCTCAATGTAATTCTAGGTAACAGTGCATTTAAGTCACCTGATGAATTCAAAGTCTCCCTTCCTCTTCGCACAAACTACTTATATGGGAAGATCAAGAAGACTCTGCCAGAGCTGTATGCTTTTACTGTATGCTTGTGGTTGAGATCAAGTGCTTCTCCTGGAATTGGCACTCCATTCTCATATGCTGTTCCTGGGCAGGCTAATGAGATTGTCCTCATAGAATGGGGGAATAATCCAATTGAACTGCTAATTAATGATAAGGTGAGAATTGTCTAACTCTTCTTTATTGTCTACATAATCAGAATAAGGCCTGAACCTGTGGTACCTCTCTAGCAACTCTTTCATTCTCTCTGAGAGAAGCGGGCACTGGGCCTTTGAGATGCTAGTGTCTACTTGTCTGTTGTTGTCCATCTGTTTGTTGCAAGTTCATGAAAGTACTCGAGACAAAGTCAGATGGTACACACATTGGTGTACTGAGGCAAAGCAGCGTGACATCTAGATGTGCACACACTTATGCATGTCTTCTGGATTTACAAGCAGATCTTGTCTTCTTGGGTTTTTTGTTTTATGAAACAGAAGAAATATTTGAAGCCACCCTATTGCCAAACCTGAGAGATCTAAGCCAGTTACAGTATTTCTATCTTTCTAATCCTAGAAGTTCAGATATGTTAAAACAAATTTTGCAGAAGACAACGAAAGGCGTGTAATTGTGGCTGGTTTTGTTGTGCTTAGGGACTGAACATCGGTTTAAATACAAATTTTTCAGACTTTAGATACAAAAAGCGACACTTGTGTCACACTACTTAGTACCACTGATGGTTTCTGACAAGCTCCAGAATGAGGCTTGAGGAAAACACAAACCCCGCAGCAGGGGGGTTGAAACTAGATTATCTTTATGGTCCTTTTCAACCCAGGCCATTCTGTGATTCTATGGAAATGAGACCTGTTGAAACTTGGTGTTAAAACAGATTATAAATACTTCCTTTCTCCCCACCTTGGGTAGGTTTGCTACTAGCTTGCTGCTCTCTGAGGGATCTGGTGTTTACAGATCTAGAACGCAACTCAGGTTCTTCAGTCGTGTAGCTAGTTAAGGACTTTTAATGGTCCTGTTATCCTCCCAAATCAATACAAGTGGGAAGCCATTTATTTTTAGTGGTTTGTGGAAGAGAAGGAAACTTGAGTATGCTTATCTTTAGCAATAGCTTCTTCTCTCCAATATTGTGTCAGTACTATTAATGTCCTGTGAGGCTTTTCTTTTTCCCATATGACAGCTGCTCTGTAGCCCACTGCATTTGTGTCTTTACGTTGACTTGAGTAAGTTTTCAGATCAAATTCCTAAAGGAGTGTAATTCCTCCTTATTTGGAGTCCTTTGTAACAGTTCCCACAGGTTTTACTGGAAGCAGGCAAATCCGTTTGTCAGAGCTGTTACTGCCCTGTCTATGGTAGAGGCAGACCCCAGATTTTAAGAGAAACTTGACAGGAGCACTGGAAAGTTAGGACTAGGCACTCAGATTTAAACAAGAAATGCCACAGATTAATACGCAGGATCAGTGGATTGATAGCAGCTTAGACTCTGGTACTTGCGTAACTTGGTCCTAGATGAAACAAAGGCTCACATCTAGAATAAAAATTGTGGTTGTATTCCTGAATACTGGAGACCTGGGACAAAGTAGAAAGATGTGGACTAACTTCTGCTTCTGAACTTTTTGCTTCTGAGGACAGAGTAACTACTGTCACTTTAAAGGTTGAGCTTGAGCTGGTAGACTTGGTTTGCAACATGCGTTTTTGTTTTTTTTTTTGTAGGTTGCTCAGCTCCCTCTCTTCATTAGTGATGGAAAATGGCATCATATCTGTATAACATGGACAACCAGAGATGGAATGTGGGAGGCTTTTCAAGATGGAGAGAAGCTTGGCACTGGGGAGAATCTTGCTCCTTGGCATCCAATTAAACCCGGAGGTGTCTTGATCCTCGGTCAGGAACAGGTGAGTGAATGAGAGTGTTCCCAGGGTTAAAAAAAAAAATAATCAAAACTTCACAAACAAACAGCAGCTGTGAGAAAACTTCTTTGTTAAACGTTTGGTCCTGTTATATACGTAGTATCAGGAAGATTAAAAACAAAGCAACAAATACCAATGTGTGATTGCATTAAGTATATCTTGTTTCATTTATTAAATTTGCAAAATATTTATGTTGCAGCTATTCCTATCCCCACGCTTAGTGCTACAGTGTGCAACTTTGTCAGTGATCTGAATAATGCCTTAAATTAAATCCTTTGAGCTAAATTGCTGGTAACTAGCAATGTGGCCACTGAAGTTAGAGAAAAGCACAGAATTGGCCAGTGCTGTTATATGAGCGGTCAAAAAGGAGCTTGCTGAAAGTGGACCAAGTATAATTGCTTTGATTTGTTTTGTTTTAATTTATTTTTGTTTGAAGCCAAATTGACTGTCCCCCTTAGCAGTCTAGTGGTTTTCCCCCTTGTTTCCTCCTTATCCGAAAAATAAGAATGTTAGTCCTTGAACCCTGGCATAGACCAAGCAAAGTGTGTGTATGGGGGTGAGGGGACCAACAACTATGGGCACTGGAGTGCTTGTGGGTTTATCAAGATCTTTTATAATTTGGCCTGCTAGAGAGAACTCCCTCCGGACTGAATTCCATAGCTTTTCAGGTATGTAACATGTTTTTAGAACAGTGGAGTGTCTCACTCGGTCAGTTTAATGTCTACATTAAAGATGAGCCTGAAGTCAAAGGGACAAACTCTGTATCAGACATTTGGTTTCTCATTAAAATGTAGGTAAATAACTCTCCTAATGCAAATGCTAATAAAGTTTGAATATTAGCACTGCCAACAGAAAGCATTCATGAGGTTAAGTATAAGTCCTCTTTGAATATTGGAAAAAAAACACCTCAAAGGATTTTGAATCTTGGTCTTCTAGTTAACATCTCATTAAGCTATTGCCTATGAATTGTGTGGCTCTTACCTTCACATTTTTTGCTCTACTTGTTCTTTGTGTGATTTTATGTACATATTAAAAAACATTGTAATGAGTAGCAGGAAAAAGCGTTTCTCCAGGATTCCCAGGTTCACAATGGGGTAATACAAAATTCAGTTTTGTCCTGATCCTGATTTTAGTAGATGCTTATCCATGACATAAATGACTGGTAAATTCAGAATCCTAATGCACTCTGCATAGCTGATGCTCCAGCTCATTAAGTGGCTGGCAGCTTTTCTGTAACTCTCACACCGTTTGCCTGTACTATGCATGGTTCTATCCTACGCTATCAGTTTCGTGTTAGTGTGATCACACAAAATGTGTGATTTCTGTCCTTGAGTAGTGGATGGAGCAAGCAAACAGTTTTAGGCTTATGCAGTAGCAGTTTGAGTTAGTCATTTGGTAATCAGAAGAAGCCTGTGTATTTAGATCCAAAGATTGCATCTTATAGGCCCTGCAGACAATTGGTCAAAGGTTGCAGTTACAGTTTAATCTATAGACATAAAGTTTTTGGAGTAATCTTACACATCTGTGCAGTTTTTGATGAAGTTGTCCTGTGCCAAGCTTGCAAAATGGCTCCTAAATTAGCCTTGGTATTTAAAGCTGCCTTCCTGCTGTGCTGCTGGGGGGCAGACCTAGTTAAGTATAGCCTTTGTGTGGTGGTATATGGTCACTGCTGTTTGCTTTGAATTGTTTTGACACATTTCAGATTGGAGCTTTTGACTGTTCCATAGAACAACTTGTTCAAAGTAGCCCTTCTAGAAACTTGAAGTTGTTTGTCTTTGTGACCTAGCTCTGCACCTCCTTCTAGCAGTGTGGCTGGGGGAATGTCTTCAAGTTTGAAGAAGAAAATGCTGAAATAACCTTCTCATCTAATCCTAACTCTTGTGTACCTAAAGGACACAGTAGGAGGAAGATTTGATGCCACTCAAGCCTTCGTTGGGGAGATGAGCCAGTTCAATATATGGGACAGGGTCTTAAGAGCTGAAGACATCATGAATATTGCTAACTGCTCTACCAACATGCCTGGCAACATCATACCCTGGGTTGATAACAACGTTGATGTGTTTGGAGGTGCTACTAAATGGCCTGTGGAGACATGTGAAGAGCGTCTGCTAGATTTATAGCTGCAGTTGTTCCCCATTCAAGTGCCCCTTTTAGTAGGACAATTTTCTGTGCAATCTAAAGCACTTATTTTTCTCTCTGCCCTTCCCCATCTTAACTCAAAAGAGTAGAAAAATTGAGTAAACTGCCTCAGTGCAAAGATAGCTGCTAGTTTTGGGCGTTGAGCCTGACAGTGAAAGAAGAACTTCTTGGCTAGGCCAGCCCTTGCTTTCTTATGGCCTGATCCAAAAAAATGCTTTGGCCAGCCTTTCAGTTAGGCCCAAGTTTGGTTCATCAGCTCTTCTGGCAGGGAGGGGAAACAGCTGTGCACATGTTAATATAGTACTCCTTTTGATAATGTGCAGTGCTGACAAAGATCTAAGATTAACAGGCTAAATGTGAATCCTTCCTTCCAGTCTATTTTCTTCACTTTGAATTGAAGCCATTCTTTTTTAGCCCTTTTTAAAGAAATAACTTAATCCTTACACTACAGTGGTTATGGTGCAACTATGGCTAGAGCAGAACAGCCACTGTCTGAGTGCAAGGGTCTTGCTTTTTAATTTGCAGATTAGAAATCCTTATTTTATGATAAGGAGGCAATGTATTTGAGACATGCTATTCTAGTTCAGTTTGAAGAAAGGGCTGTGTAATCAGCATAACTCCACTGAAACAGAGATGCTTCAGGCAAGGTTCTGTCCCAAAGCCTGTCTTTTGCTAGCCAGAATCCCAGTGTAGATGGATGAATGAAAGACTGTATTTGTATTTTCTGTAGGCTGAATGTACTAAATTTGTAGTGACCTGGCTTGTAAACTTTTCTCTATTGTTTCTCTTGCTTTAGTCAATGTCTTTATTTTTTTTTAAATATACAAGCTGTGATTAAGTGAATTTCCATTTTGTTTGCTTTGAAAGGCCTTTTTATGAGCAAGTGCCAAAGTTCAGTTTCTGCTTGCTGAGAATTGCTATATATTTTTCCAGCATAAGTCTTCTGCACTGTTTTCTATGTTATTATAAAGGTTCTACGTAATATGAAAATGTGATGTTTTTTCAGTAATTGTTGACTGTCTCTTCTGTAAGCACTGGGCTGACTACTATATTTTTTTATCATTTTCTCTCAATATTTTGCAAACAATGTTGCTGTTTCCTTGGCATTGATGTGACTACTTGGTTTGTGGCTCACAGATAGCAAATGCACTGTACCGGGAAAGAGTTAATACTTTTGTTATTTAAAAGAAAAATAATTTAAAGGGGGGGGGAGGGGGAATTTATAAAGCTAAATATCATTTTATTTTTCATATGTTTGAATTGTAAGAATAATATGGTGACAGTCCCATTTGTAGGATAAAGTTACATATTTCCATTAATATGTAGTATGCTGTTCTTAAAAGAAAATTCTTATAATGAACTTTTAATTAAAATGCACTGTAAAATGAGTCTTTTAATTCCTTTATAATCACACAAGACATTGAATGTTCTCTTTCATACCTGCTCTGAGTTCAGCTGCTGTCTCTTTACATTGATAAAAGTACAGTTCTGTAAAAATTATAATTATTCCCTAAATGTCTTGAATCAGTCTTCAACCAAAAGGGGCTTAGGTGTGTGTGTAACCTTAACTGGGGTGAGGGTCTCCATGTCTGGATGTAGGGGGGTGCCTGAAGCTCAGGCTGAGACCTACTTCCTACCACTGTGCTCTCATAGGCACTAGTCTATAGCATGGCCTGGGATACAGCAGCTTCACTGGAGTGGGATGGGATACAGAACATATATTCATATTTATTTTCACAGTCATAAGAAAGTGAAAGTATGAACCCTTCTGTGTTAAAGTATGGGTTTTAAGTAACTTATGTGTCCCACCCAAGAATGGTTCAACAATGAGCTGACTTGGTGAAAAGTAATAACAGAAGCATTACAGTCTTGCAAGGTGTAAGGTGCAGCCAGCTGCTCTGCTTAGTAAACTAACAAGTCAATAGCACTCTCTGTAGAACAACCAACGGTTATGGGGCTCTGACATCCTTCTCTGGCTGTGGAGAGTTTGAGGTTTCTGTGAAACATCACACAACTCTATTTCAAATGCTCTCTTTCTGATTGCCCTTAAAACAGACATGCCCCACCCTCCAACAGTGCTTTCCCTGCTCTAAGAAAAAAAAAAACAAACAAACCAAAACAACCCAAATACCCTCCATATCCAAAGAATTTGTGTCCTAAGGTCAGGGATAGTGCAAAATTCTTATCTCACCTGCGCTGGAGACCAGCAAAGGCATCAGCCCTCTGCTCAATCCACTTTTCTTTATCAGCTTTTTTTTTTTTTTTTTTAAAAAAAAGAAGGAACTGATCTCTAGTGCTATCGGTGCTGAGTTCTGCCCTAGGAAATAGCTTTTGCCTATTTCATTCTGTTCTTAAAAGGAGCAACGCTGAAAGTGTCTTGGGTGCTTTCCTGTATGGCTAGGAGCCTGTGTGGATATGGTGTACCATTGTGAACACTAATTCGGTGTTTGGATTCATTTACTGGTTGAGGGAAGTAGAGGGTCTTTATACTTCAGTTGGCCATGCTGATCTTTATTTAGAGAGCTATTTAAACGCAGTCCCAATGTTAGGTCTGTCTTTAGCACTGACTTTAACAATAAACACCTGAGTTAAGGAGCTTCACCTGCATGGGGACCTGTTTGTGGGTGGGGATAGTAATTACTTTGTTTTGTGCCCAGGGACAATACTGGGCTGGAGGCTGTTGTTAGGCTGATGCTGCTGTGTAGTTGTCTGCTTCCTTCCTCAGGTTCTGCTCAGGCTGTGTGAGGGTAGAGGGTAACAGAACTTCTCTTCGGTGTGGAAATCAATACTAAAAGTTGTCTTTTTCTAAGGTATGTCAAGATGCTGCGATGGATTTCTTCTTCTGAAGATAACTTAGTCCTCTGGTTTTGGGTTGGTTTGTTTTTTGCTGATTGCCTAATTGAGATGGTAGGCATGTGGGTGGAGGGTTTTGGGTTCTTTTTTTTTAAGACACTGACTCTTTAGTAAAAGCTAAAACTGAGGAGTATCTTCTATTGAAAATCTTTTTGAAGTTACTTTTTCACTATATATATTCTTCTTTTGTGCAATAGTAGCTTTTTCATTAAAAAGAAGTGTATTGATTTTTGTACCTTTATCTTGCAATGAAAAGCTACAGCTGTTATCCTGCCACTTCACATTCTGAGAGTCACATGTTTTATGTGCATATATAAGCAGATGGCAAAACAGGAGTAAATATTACTGTATTCCAGCATCTATACTGTTTATAGATCATGGAAGTGACAAGACAACCTCCAGTTCCCAAACTGCTCCGAATACACAGAAGTATTAACTCATGGGAAGCTGACTGACAGCTACAGCACTTGGAACATGCAGTAATGAAGACTTCTTGAAAATTTGTTTCTGTTTAAAAACTGCCAGAGCTAGGACTCCTAAAAGTGTTATCAGTGATTCTAACAGTCAACCTCTTTGGAGCTGGGCACTGTCTAGGTCTAGGTGACTTTTGTGATGTGAATGCTGTTCAGTCAGTGTCGGTCACTGTTCTGTTTGTGCGTACTTGATGCGTTTAATGGCTGTTGAGCAACGAAGGACCTACCATTTGGTATGTTTAAATCCAGGCTCTATTTCTTCGAAGACAAGTCTTTTTTACTAACTGTCTGACCGTTAGAAAATATAGGTCCTATCATATGTTTGGTATTTACTTGTAGGCTTTAGCTACACACTTGCTGTCTAACTAGAGCCAAATGTTGCTGAGGGGAGGAGGACCACCTCTGGGACTCTGTTGTGAGTGGGAGACTGACTTCCTCATGCAGGTAACTTTCTGCTGGGCAGTGCTTGCTCATTAAACTCTTGGTTTAGGCCTTGGAAATGCAAGGAAGACCACATAAATTCTTGCCAGTAAAGCTCTACCCTCGTTTTTACACATGCTTCCTCAGTGTTTGAATACATGAGACTGCCAGGGAGAAGCTGATTCTGTTTTGCTCCAGAGAGCTGGTTTCCCTCAGACCTTTCCTAAAGGCAAAAATGCAGGCCCGTAGCAAAGCCCATGTGTTGTATGAGGTGTTTAAAGCTGGCACTTTCTCAATCATGATAACTGTTCTAAAAAATGTTTATGTAACTACAGAATAGACACTTCTTGTCTGCTAATGGCACCTGTCTCTATGTGTAAGGATTCTTCATCCAGCTGATTTCAGTTACCCAGGTCAGCCGTGTTCTACTGCATCATCTTTCAGGGGACCTAAATCTTGCTAGGAGTGCGGATACAAGACAAAATGGCCTGACTGAGGCTGTTACCACAGGTGATATTCCCTTGATGCTGCTGTAGGAATCTGGGGCTGGGCACAGCAGGGAGCCTGCTGAAACAGAGACGTGCTGATGGAGAGTCAGGTACCATCAAACTCACAGCAGAAATGGAAGGACTCTAGTGGTAGCCAGGGAATCTGGGGGTTTTGAGGGTGTTGTGGGACTTTTTCTTTAACCAAAACATCTTGCCCATCCCCGTTTACCCCCCTCCCCCCCAAGAAAAAGCTGAATCTTGGTAATGTTCACGGTTTAGCTGTGAGGCTTAAATAATACATGAGTTTTACAGACCTAAAAATCTTCTGGAAAGAATTGAATTAATTGCACCCCTGGCTATAGCTGTTTCTAAAAGGCTGCACTTAGGAAAGTATAAATTTGCACAAGGAGTTAAAAGGTCTACTTCCTTCTCCACAGGAGGGCTGGGCTGATGTTTTGGCAAAGCTTCAGATTCAGAAGCTCCCTGACGGCTTGATGCAACTGAGAGAAATTGTTTTATTTATTAAAGATGCTTTGGCGTTTCACCTGAGGTGGCTCCCAGCACACATTTGTCCATGCAGCTCAGCTCCTAGCAGTTCTGTTCCCCGGTGATCCCACCACGCGAAGGAGGCCAAGCAGTCTTCTTTGCAGTACCCGCTTGTTCACTCACTGCTGGTCAGCTTGTACTGGATCACAGGGAGCAGATTTTACCTTGCAAAGGGAGTTCTTAAGCGTCTGTGGCGTGGTGTGTGGTGAGTGCTTGTCTTCTGTGCTAGAAGATGTTTTCAAGAGTTTTGCCCTGAGTTTTAGATCACTAAGCTGTTCCCACCAGTGATTCTGGAGTGCTTTTGAAGTGTTCGGAAAGGTAACTGAATTACTATTTCTTAGGAGGATGGTTTTTAAGGTACTAAGCAGTCTTTTACTTTGTATCTTTCAAAACACTTAAACCAATTTATGAGTAACTTAAAATCCTTATGCTGCTGCAACTGAGTTGGTCACCTAGGCTTATCTCCACAACAAAAGATTGCCCTCCTGACCTCACTGGACAAAAGGAAACCTATTTAAAGGGCAACCTCGTGTGTTAAAAAGAGTATGCAAAAACCTCCTGGGTAACAACACTAGCTAAGCAGGTGATTTATAATTTTCCTTTTTTTTTGGTTATTCTTGGCATTTGCTGCTGATTTGCAGCGGCAGTTTGCCATGCCATCATGTTGTGGTCCCTGACATAGCTATTTTTTCTGCAAGAGGAAGCAATTGGTTTTCCTCCCGTTTCAGCGGGCACAGAGCAGGCAGTTGCTTCCTCTCTGGTGCAGAGTTGGGAAGCAATTGTCCTGTGCAGCCTTCTTCTGTCTCTGCAACTGTGAAAGGGTCTGGGAGAAATGATCTGCACCGACTCTTAATTTTGGAAGAGATTTCCCTGTGGGAGATATTTGTGTCTGGCAAAACAGGACTGACCTAGATTTGCTTTCCAGGGATGCTGTAGCTCCAGGAATATGCTGTGTTTTAGGCTAAGGTTTCTCTTTTTTTTTGCTTTTTTGCTTTCTTTATGGCAAACTATAAATGGTTGATAAACACCTATGAAAAATACAGATATGTGTTGGCAAATAATCATTTTTCCCATTAAAGAAAGCTGTTACTGTGTAGAGCATAAATATACTCCTAAGAGATAAAATTATTTATGGTAGTGCATTAATTAGCTTTTTCAAGGCTTCTAAGGTCTTGGAGCTGCTTTCAGCTCCAGGGATAACTGCAGTAAGTAAATACCTCTCTGCATCAAGTGTAGTTTAATGTAACTGGAAAACAACTGACAATACATGCTGTGGACTTCTGGCCTGTTGGGTGCTCTTGTCAAGTGGAAAACTAGCACCATCAGGCTTCTGCAAGGAAGCGATCAGAACTTGCTAGTGGGGTAACTGTGGTGGCCACAAATATCCAGACAATTCAGGGGGCTTCCAAAGCTGGTTTGGTCGACAGTTTTACTTGTACATATCTGTGCTATCATCTTAATTCTGAGGCTGTACGAGCACTCTCACTCATGCATCGTGACTCTCATTTTGATCTGGGTAAACAGCAGATTTATCTGCCCTCTCGTGTTCCTCAGCAGCTCTAGTGCTTTTTCTAGTGGCTGCTGCTTTTTACTGAGATACATGCTTTGCGTGTTCCACCTCTTGCGTTTTTGTCTGTTCACAAGTATTTGGCATTGTTCAGATATGCTGCTAGGTTTACTCAGGCACCACTAACTACATACGTCAACTTGGAAGAGCTTTAAACAAAGTATTTGGGGCAGAATGCAGCTCTCGCTTGTTAATTTAAGACCTGGCACATCAGTTTGAAAAAGTTACATAGAAGATAATGTCTTTCTTTTTTCCTTATGCTTGGGATTTGGAAAAAAACATAAGAAAAATATAGCCTTGACGTGAGTCCAAGCAATGACAGTGGCACCTGCTGAAAATAGAAACCAGACTATTTGTTCTGGGAATTGCCTGAAGGCCTGCAGGGCTTTGTGTGCACAAATGGAAGTAGGATGTATGAAACAGAGCATCCTATTGAAGAGCATGGGCTTCCTCAGCTGCGTCAGTGCAAACCAAACGTACCTCTGTTGATGCGAGTGAGGCTGACTGCAGATCTTCACTACAGCATAACACCTGTGCAAACATTCGAGGGCCAAATTTTACAGCCCTTAGGGAGCGGAAGGGCTGGAATATGGTTCTTAGACCTCAGGTTGCCTTCTGATGGCTCAGGGGTAAGATGTTAGGAGCTCACTTCTGGAGACAGGGTCTGGGACTTTCAGAAGGATGAAGATACAAGGTGCTGCAAAGATGACCCATTGAGGGCTGTAGCCATGACTTTAATCTTCTGATCCTGAGCAAATCTGTGAGCTGACCTGGCACGTGGTGTTGTTTAGGTCCCAGAAATTTAGTGAGATCTGTTCTGTACTGCGCCATGGGCAGAGTTTGGAAAAGGATCACTGTAAAGTGACTTTGCAGATGTGTAGTGGTGTCTGTGGTTCTTTAATGTCTTTCTGGTTACTTTACCCTGGAGAATTGACTATGATTGAATTTCCTCTTCTGATTACACTGAAGGCGAAATTTCCATTGACTTGAATGGGAGAAGAACAAGTAAGTGTTTGAGACAAGTCTGAGCATGCTGGTAAAAAATGAAACAAAAATAACCCAAAAAACCCTGGTGTGACTTTAGAGCTATTTTTAAAAACACAAGCTGGAGTGGGTTACTCTGAATCACTGGAGTCTGTTAAGTCTTTTTTTTGTTTGTTTGTTTCCACTCAATAATTTTGAGGACACAGTGAGAAGACGAGTGTTTAGAGATGGGTTATGTGTGTTAAAGGGGAGAATGTGCTAGCATTTACTGAGCGCAATAAATATCACTGCCAAATGAGCAGGTCACTTTTCTGATATGGCAAAAATATTATAGATGAGAATTTATATCAAGCTGTTTCTGAAAATGAGAAGGTGGTTGATTTATTGTTTTAATTAAAATATTAACTTTGTGTCCTTCCTTGGTTGTTTCTGTGGGAAACTGTGTGATGCTGGGCATTTGCTTAGTAAATCTTGGGCCATCCTCTTTGGTGGGTGGGTTGTGTTGGGAGTTTCTTTGTCTCCCCACACCAGCCCTTGTGTGTAAGTTCCCTGCAGCTGAGGGTGGAAACTAAAAATAAAAGTAGTCTACCTTCATTGTAATAGGTAACAGCAGAATCTTACTAACATCTCTTGGATTGAGTCCTGGGTTTTCATTCAGTGCTTGGATTCAAAGGCTGGTCATCATATACTTGTTTTTCAGTTGAAGGATGTAAATTTCAATGGTATTAGTTGAGCTAAGAAGTACCATTTCTATTTCTGTGGTTATTTTCCCCTGTTCATTGTAGCAGACTTATTGCACTTGAAGGAGGAGAGGGAGGAGGGTGAAACAACATAAACCATTTGAGGTGAGAAGTGGAAGGAAACTGTGACCATTGCAATATGTCTGGTAAGGGGAAAGTTGTCTCTGAATTCGGTAGCAGAAGTTGGAAATGTCTGTTTGTTGTGATCATTGTAGATATGGAAAGAACCATCATCCCTTTGGACTTTGCCTAAAAGTCAAGTTGATATTTCGGGATGCTGGACTGCATCAACTGGCTTCAAATATGCTCATTTTCATCCTACTGTCCTGTGGGGGATACGTGAATCAAATCCCTTTTCACTACCAGAAATACAATCACTTATTTTTCCAGCTGAGGATGGGAGTGCTCTAGAGCAGTCTGAATTAAATGCCAAGGGGAAAACAGGTTGCTGTAGAAACCCATGGCAGACTTACAAACGGTTCTTGTGCACTTCTGGGGCTATGTTAGCAATAAAGACTTAAAGAGTATTTGGCGCCTTTTTTTTTTTTTGGGGGGGGGGGGGGGGGGGGG
>WKFP01013940.1:149564-198465 GCA_011057875.1 Pterocles orientalis
GGGGGGGGGGGGTGGTATTGAGGAATGATTCTACCCTACTAAAAACTAGCAGAAGGTGTACACTACAGTTCCGAAAGGCAGGGAACTGTCTGTATGACAGGCTGATCAGGAATCTAGTAAAGCTTTGGGAACCATCCGTCAGCTTTACTGGCCTTGGGATATAGTGCCCCTGTTCACTGGAGTTTATGCAATATGCAACATACTGCATCCCATTATTTTTTTTTAATTTCCAGTAAGGGTTTGTTGATATGGGGGTAAAACTTCCAGAAAGCTGTTGAATAGCACTGCCTTCTCCTTTCCCTCCTAGGCTGTTGGTGACAACTGTATATAAATTGTGTGTCTTGAAGAGCTGACAGACACTACTTGATTCTGAAACATTGCTATGGCACTTCCTCAGCATCCCTTTGATACCTCTACATCTTCTTGGATTAGCGATGCTGTTATAATAGTGCCTGGCACAAATCTAGTTACATGAGCTCTTTGTTATTTGACTGTATTCTGAGCAGCATTTCAGACGTTATTAAAACATTTCTGTGTGCTTTTTTGGCTTTAAAAAAATACGAATTCAAAACAAAACCCCATAAATCTTTGTTTAATCAAATTATTCCTCTAAGAACAGTCTACCTGGATAGCATATAACAAGGTGGGTGAATTCCAAATATGACTTTAAAAATCCAGTTGAAGCAGAAAATCAAGACTAGTGGGGGATTTTGAGAGAGCCTCACTTTCTTTCTAGAAAAATCACTATAATATGTTGCATTATCAATGCCTAAGTGACAACTGCAGTTTGATTTAATTAAGAGCTACTCTAAGCTATATTGTATTTGCTGACGCACAGTTTGTCTCTGAAGATGTAAATGTTCTTGGCTTGCTGAAGCTATGTCAGTTTCACTGACTGAAACTTGCCTGTTGACAATCTTGTCAGCTGAAAGCATTAGAAGAGAATGAAATTACATTCTGGGCCTTGCCCCAGATGGGAATTGCTGTAATATTTTAAACCTCAAAAAGGATGGAAGTGTAACAGAACAACATGACCACAGTAAGATTTATTAGTGCTGCTTTCATCTTGGCTTTGGGCCATCCCCTGTCTGCAAAACTCCTGTTGATGTCCCATCTGGATTTATGTAGAAATTGATGGCAGGGTAAAGCTCTCTGATCCTATCAGTTCACATTTGCATCACTTTCTGTTCTGGATGTGCTGTGAAGGGCTGGAAGCACCACTTGTTAAACTCTAATTAGTAGGCAAGCAGAGGAGAATGCAAGGTCAATTTAGCACTCCTGGAATTTAAATTATTTTCTGAATCGGAAGGGTGGGAGAAAAAAAATCAAAGTCCATGCCTCCGAGTTCATCTGTCTTTCTGAAACAGTCCCTTAGGACATAAAAAATACTTGAATAGAGCCATTAAGCTCCAGTCTGCTCTACATTTTGCTGTCGTACTTATTGCAGAGGTCATACTTTAATGTGCACAATTTGGGTTTGATGTCTGTCTTCCTCAAAAAGACAGAGGATTGGAGAAAGGAAACTTCGTTGTGACTGTTGATTACTTCTATTAGAGCAAGTGGATGAGGTTTCCAGATTTCAGTGTTAACAGGTCTGCAAAGACCAGATTTGTCTGTCCAAAGGTTTTGTGCTTTCTGAGGGACTTTGTTACCCTGACGCTTCCTACTGGTACAGCAATCATGGTAGTGGTATCTGTTTCTGCTTTTTCTTTCCCTCCTCGTGTAAGCTAGTTGTCATTAAAGTCTTTACCCACACCTGCTGGTAAGAAATTGAATGAGGAGAAATCTACCCACAGACTAACAGTAGGAAAGAGGAAGTCAGTAACAGCCCTTGAGTAGGACATGCTCAGGACATGAACATGCAGCCCACCCTGAAACAGATTTTTGGTGCAGGTCGCAAAAGTTAACTTCCAGGCAGAAAGGATGTGTGTTTTGGGTGTGCTCCAGAGAGCTATATCCCGTGAGTTTGTCAGCTGCTTTGCTCAGTCATCCTTTAGAGGGTGTCCCCTCTCTGCCCTCTGGCTATTGACAGAGCAAACAGCCTCATGAGGCTAAAGTGAGCTCTTCCTAGCTTTAATCAGATGCTCCACCAAAAACCCTGGCATTCAGGTACTGTACCTGTTCAGCTTCAGGCTGAATTAGTTTGCATTATAGCCTGTTATTTTTGGACTTAAACAAACTGTTTATGTGTATCCTGGGTCATTGATGCAAATAGACTATTATTATAGGTCTGAATCAACACTGCAGTACAGTCATTGGCAGTCCTGGTCGCCTGGTGCATACCAATTTATTCTCTAGATGAAGCCATAGTGAGTGAAGGCTCATTCTCCTGTAAAGGTGATTGAATGCAACCGCAGCTGGTTGATTAAACTGAACGAAGAGAAACACTCATGTGTCACTCAGCATGCTCTGCTACATGAAACAAGGGGATTAGATATGGTGAATTTCTAGTAATGAAAGCAGGCAATCGGGTTCATCATAAAATCAGCTTAAAAGAGCTTTCTAGATTCCAGAGAGAACTAAAATAACTTGACCTACCTCAGTCCTGTAATCTTTAAATGCTGCTTAACATCTGCTCATCGGCACTTGATGATAATGTTTGTTATGAAATTTTTAATAGCAGACACTGTCTTGTGTTGAAATTAATAATGCAGAGAGGTGCACTGTGGAGGAAAAAATGTCATTATTCAAGGGTTAAAAATGAAACTGAAGTATTTCACTTTGGTTAAAAAAAGGTTTAGAAGAAAGTTGCAGCTACAAAATTCTTAGAGAGGTCACCAGCCTAGTGCAAGCATGGCCCAGTGGCCTGGGGCACAGGGAAGCATCCTTTCAGTGCCCTGCAGGTAGCTGGCATTAGAACCTGTTCTTCTTAAGGGATCTAAGTTAATAGTGTGCTCATCATAGAAATTCTCCTTTGGGGGTGGAAGAGAGAGATGTGGTGAAGATGCCTTTTAAGATTTGAGCTGTAATTTGGAAAATACTTTCTTTTTCCTGAGACTGGCAATTCTGAGTATGTTCTTAACTTTGGCGATACAGAAGGTGCCTGACATTAGTGGCCTGGATTTGAGCCATTATAGGCCCAGGAAGGAGTTTGAAGGGCTACGTTCCTTATTGCACACTGTACCCTGAAAACTATAGCACAGGAATATGAGAACTCCTTCTCAACAGTTACCGAAGAAAAGTAAATTGCAATTCTCAACTTGAAACATCTTCCAACTAACAAGCTCTGTAGACCCTCACAGGTCCCAGTTACTTCTCCACTGAGCCTGTAATCTGCTCTGTAGAATGGATTCCCTAGAAAGCAGTCTGGATGTCAGAAGGCACTGAATCCCCACTTCTCTTTGCAGTGTGTTCCAGTCAATTCTCTCAGGGTTAAGAGGGGAGGCCTTTTTTTCCTAATTTTGTTTTGTCCGGGTTCAGGTTTCACTCATTGGTCCCTGTCACACTTACCTCTAAGGCACCTTCCTGCCTTGCAAGTCAACTGTGGCCATCTTCTGCCTGTTGCATAAACAAGTAGGAACAATTTTAGGTATTTCTTGCAGTGCTTAACACTTCTGTGGCTTTTTCTCTTCTATTACGAGTCTTCTTCAACATCAAGACTGAAACAGGGATTGGTTATTGCCCATGCCCTGTGGAGAAGACAAATATCATCTCTGCTCCCAGACGCTGCTCTTGGATTCATATATTCAAGGATGATATTAAATAGCTTTGCCACTGGGAGTGCCTAACAAATTGCTTGTTCTTTATGTTGTCCAAATCCTTTATTCAGTCTCCTTTCACGGATGCAGTTTCTCATGCTGAATGCTTGTTGTTCCTAGACATATAGCTTTGTGTCTTGGCTCTATTAAAGCCTATTTTGTTGGAAAGAGCCCAATCTACTAAGCTATCCAGGCCACTCTATTGGCCTCTTTCCATCCTTATTTACTACTGTGTTGTCCATTGTGTGGTCTGTAAGTTCAGTGTTAGTAGGATATATATTTATTTCAATATCATAAATGACAGTACTGAGTATGCCAGGCTTGGTGTGAGTCCATGAACACACAGTCATTTGCCGATACTGCCATGTAGACATCTGCTTTTGGAGATCTGTCACTTCCCCCACTCTTAATTCATTTAACGTGGACTTTAATTGAAACTACAAAGTAGTACAATAAAGATCTCAAAATTGAAATCCTGGTAGTCTCCAGCTGCCTAATTTGTGTATGTGGTCTTTCCTTCCAGCACTTCCCCTAGAGCTGATCAATACCTGTTCACTTTTACTTTCTCTCTTCTCCCCACAACCCGCTCCCCTGCCCCCACCTTCAATTTAGGAGCTGGATCTCTTAGACTGTTCAATAGAGTGTATGCTGTTTCCCTGCAAATAGGTACTTCTTGACATTAACATTCTGTTGAGGCTTCTGCAGCGAGCTTAGGTTTTAGCACCGAATTCCTCTTTAATATGTCTCGCAGGTTTTCTATTCATTTAAAAAAAAAAAAACCTCTCGTGATGTACGTGTTAACTTTGTCTTTTGTGGGAATTGAAATAGGATTACTTTGCATGTCCAGTGAATAGCCCCAGTTTAATTCAGGGGAACAATTCGGCACGTCCTTAACTGTAGAATTGGACTGGAGACTGCTATATCGTTGGGGTAAATGCATAATTTCCAAGGTTGTGTGTGTGGTCTTATTCTTCTTCCTTTCTCCATGAATTGCAGCAGTATGAGGGGGAGAAGGAAGTGAATCAAGTCCAGTGTAGTTTTGTGGGTTTTTTTTGGTGAGTGGTTTGTTTGTTGGTTTGGGTGGGGGTTTTTTGTTTGATTGGTGTGTGTGTTTGTTTTGTTTTGGTTTTTTTTTCTTCTCCTCCTTGAAGGACCAGCCTGGATTTTTGCTCTGCAAAACAATGCAAGTATCTCCACTGAGGAGGACAAGTTGTGGTTTTCTGCTGCACTCCCTATCGACTATCTGGTTGTTGTCCCTTACTCCAGGGGCAGTTCTGTTAAAGTCCTACTGTGTGTAGTTACTTAAGTAAAAATTCAGGCGTCAGCAATAATAATGTTGACTGCTAAACATGGGTATGTTTGTCTTATGTATGCATTGATTTGTTAAATCTCAGATTTTCCAAAAATGTCATTTATGTGATAGGGAAGGTGACTGGCCTGTTTTCTTTGTGCTGGTGTAGATCGAGTGGACTCTGCTCTCCAAACTAAGGCCCTCACCCACAGACCACGGGCAGTCCTTGCATCCTTCCTTCCTGCTAGGCCTCTCTGTGGCTGCATCTAAGCAGGACTAGCCACCCATCTAGAAGAAGAGAGAAGCATGTTCAGGGAGGGAGGTGCTGCTGTATCCGGTGAGAGCTACTGTCTATCCCTTGGACAACCACTGAGTATACGAATCTCTGGGTTTTAAAAGAAGGTACTTGACAAATCAATTATTTTAACAGCTGTGCTATCTTCATTTATATGCTCAGAGAAGCATTATTTTGTCCTCCTTGTTGAAAGTGAATGTTTCTTTGCTTTATCTCTCTGCACAGCATGCCATGTTGTTACATTTAAGTTGCTATAAACTCTAAATCAATAATCCCGTTAAGAAGAAAAAAGGGGTCTAGCAGCAATAAGTAAAATTGCAGAGTTAATCAGATCATCTTTGTTCGAGTTGTAGGCTCTGTTTCCCGAAGATGTTCTAGCTCTACAAAATCAATATGGGCACAGTGAAGTAGGTTTATTTTCTGGGTATCAGCACTACAAGGGTGGGGGCTGGATGCTTGGAGGGGAACCAAGGGATTTTGCTGCTTGTGAACAAAGTAGCTGTGCAAAAAGAACAGTTGCTGCCATGGAATCAAATAACAAAGTAGTGTATATTTTGGGCACTCAAATGTCTGGGGGAGGTACAGATCCAAGAATTTCTCCCTTCTTATTCCATCCCCACCAGCTTCACAAACAAAATATGTCTAAAATAACACTGCATTTTAAATATAGCATTTGAGTTGATAACTACTTGTTTTACAGTGTAAAACCCACCTGATTTTAGAAACAGATTCTTCAGAAGAGATGGATTATGTTTTTCTTACCTCCTTTTTCTGTCATAATTTCTAAATGTGGTCTTTGCTGCTGACCTCTATGGTAGTTCTGTGCTACGCAGCTATAAAGATTTGAGCGAAGTTGCACCTGGCTAGGCTGGGGAGACTGCAATGAGAATTTAATATCTCGTAAACTGGGTTTTGCACAACTTCTTTTAAGTACAGCTGAACCCTGTTCTCTACACCCACTACCCCGTAAATAGCTGTTGAAGACAATAAAATTGAAGCCACAGAAATGATGGGCTTCCTTGTTGTTTCATCATTGTTAAATATGATCTCTGCTGTGCTGTGGAATAGCCAGTGCCCAGCACTGCCGTATCTTGATTGTTACTCAGCGATCCTTTAAGCTGAACGAAGGTGTGTGTTCGATAGATTAGTGTACTGCTTTCTCTTTGCACTTCAAGCAAAAGATCATGTAACTGTGCCTTAAATATTTAGTATGCTTGTGTTTGCTAATAAGGACTTTTTTTTTTTTTTAGGAGAAATAATGTTTCACATTGACACCTGGGCTAATAATTGAGTGCAGCTGGCTGGCAGTGTGTCTCACCAGGGCTCGGTGCTGCCTGTCCTCTTTGGAAATGATGTAGCGGTGGCACAGACTCAAGTTGTGAGAACTGGGACTGTGGTCAGAGCCACTGAACTATTGGACACATGTAGATGTTTCCAGCGAGTGCTGCAGAGTGAGAGGGGCTTAATGCGTCCTCATATGGAAGGAGATGTGTGAATCTTTCCAAAAGGAGGCTTAATTCAGGTGGAGCTGTTGTCATGCTTTTGGTAGTTAAGCACCTGTCTGAGCTGGCTTGTTAGCAGCTCTTGCTTGTGAAGAGCTGACCTTGTGTTACGCATTCTCAGCTAGGCAGCTGTGCAGCCTTTATTTGTGCAGTGGGAAGCTCAGAGACATCCCTGTGGTGAGAACTAAGCTTCCTTTTAGTCAGTTTAGGTCCTAAAATTGCTTCTTGGTTTTATCAAGACTTGACTTGAGTAAAATCTTCTTTTACATGGTTCTGAAAACCCATACTGTCTTCAGCTATCAAATTGTGTTTTAAATATAAATAATTTCTTAATAATAATTTTAAACTTTGATAATGTTCAGCAAGGCATTCACATGCTGTTCTCGACAGCTGATCTTTATGCATTTGGTGGTTCTTTCTGCTCACACCAGAGAAGGATCAGAAAGAGCATGGCTAAGAATAAATGGAGTGTTCGTAACTATGCATCTACACAAAGCTTGAAAAGTTCGAGTGTTTGTTAGAAGAAAAAGCATTTAAATGAGATACATACTCCTTTGAAATTGGCTTAAATAAGTTGACTTTTCCCAACAAAATAGGAAGTTATGTATGAGAGATGATCTACTCGTGATAAGACTTAGAGCTCAATGGATTTATTTTTGTTCGAGTCTTTACAGTTCTCTACTCAATTTGAACTCCGCCTAAAATTCAAATATCTTTTAAGTTGCTTTTTTTGATGTTAAAACCATGGTCTTCACTGACAAGAGAGGTGGGAAGTCAGTTCAAATCTTGAAGAGCTCTTCTGGGTGGCAGTTCTGACTTCCAACTGTATTATTATCTATAGTTTAATAAATTGCTATTTTCAATGTATTTACAACCTGCTCCTAAGATTTCTATTAAATATGCTAGAGAAAACACCAATGCAAATAGCTGGCTCTTATATATTCCCAAAACGTAATCTGAAAAGAAATGCTACAGAAAGTGAGACACAGTTTATAAATATTACTGTATAATAATGGTATAAACAAATACAGTATTCTGTAGTATATAAAATATACACAAATATTGTGTATGTGTGCATGTGTATCTATACACACACATATACTTTTATCATCCCTTTGATACTTGTGGCTGACCAAACTTGAGATTTTGGTCAAAGAAAGCATAAAGTTCCTGGATTTCTACTAAATAGTTGAAAAGCTGCTGTGATTAAAATGAACTTCCTGAAGCTGTAACCAGCTATTGCTGTTACATCAAGGCTTGAGGGTACACAAGTAAATTGTGCATCTCTTAAGTTTCAGTAAGGTTAAGTTGTGTTGACTTAACCCTGTTTTTGCATAAAATGATCATAAATTTTTCAAGTATTAAGGCTCCTCCTCAGCACAAGAGAGGCTGGATATATTTAGATAAGAATGTAGGCAGGATAGAAAATAAAAATGGAAGGTGAGCCAGGCTGTAATGCCAAAGAAATTGCTGGTCAGCTGTGGTCATCACCTTGGAAGTTGGTGCCATTTTGAGGATGAAGAAACTGACTAATTTGGGCTTAAAAAATGTTGTGGGTTTTCTTTCTTTGAGTCCTAACAATTATTTTTTTTTCCAGGGAAAATAATGTTTGTATATACATAGAAGTTGTGTATAAGCTTGTCTTGTATGAATACAATTTATACATATATGCATGTATGTACACACACATATAAAATTATTTGTGTACGTACAAATATGCACATGCTTCGCCACATGTGTGGGAAGAGGGAGCGATTGAAACTGAGATTCGATACAATTTTTAAACCACTCTAGTTGTGCAAACCCACCCACAGAGCTGTGGCTAGACAGGAATGTTTCCAAGTAACCACAGGATCTCCGTCCTGTAGTGTGGTGGGTTATCTGATCCTGGCATATACTTTGTGCCTGTGCATATGTAAATACTTGGTGTATGCAGCATAAAATGTTTCACCGTAGTTCAGCTGTACAGCTGGAGCTGTACTGATTGCACAGAGGTGTCTATGCACTGCAGTCACTTGATCAGCACCATAATGTGTAGAATGAATAATGTATATTCCTGAAGAAAAAGCACTGACCGGGAGAAGAATCAACCTGAATCTTGGGAACAAGGGGGTGAATCCTTGCCTGGATCGTATTTTTTCTAAAGCTCTTTGAGGCAGTCAAGTAGCTGGAACAGAACTAAAACATGCCTAAATGTTGCATTCTACAGCAATATTTAACATGCATCTTTCCCCCAGTCGCTTCAAGCACATGGACATGTGAAGTGAAAGCAGGGTTAACCTTGTGTGGCATGAGGTAGTAAGAGCTGTGCAAAAGAACTTTTCAAAGACTTGCTTGCTAAATAAATTACTGGTCATATTTTATTTAAAATGCTCATGCTTCCAGCAGAGAACATAGCAAACAAGCACACTTTCAATTAAAGTAAGAGTTAGGATTTTCCTTCTGGCGCTCCCGTGACTTCTTGCACTCGTTCAGCTTGACTGCATGTTGCAGCAACTGAGCACAGTCACATGTACGCACAGGGTTCACATGTGCACGTGGCATCATATGATCTAGTGGTTTATCTCCTTTTACTTGCAAAACTCCTTTTGGTAAACATAGCTAGGACATCCAGCTAACGCCAAGCCTGTTTGCTTAGATCCTGTAATATGGATGCCAGCCTTGGTTTGCATTAGCGATATTGGACTCTGCCTGATGCTCTGCGTTACCCGAAATCCAGTGTGGAGCTGATCGCTGTGACGTGGGTATCGGGCTGTTCCCTGTGTCCGCCCACGTGCTGCAGGAGCTGAGGGTGGATTGGTGCCAAGCTGCAGAGTGGCAGGGAGTGGGTATGGAGGATTTATGTTTCTAGCAGGACAGATGTTTGCTTTCTTTTCTCCCAAACATCTGCTCACTTGCTCTATTTTGGGAAGCTGTGAACACTGCTTTAAGGGCACGACTGAGGTTATGGTAGGTTATCAGTCTTACGCCACAAGATGCCATCATAGGATTTCCAGCTGTTGTTGGTTTAAGACTAGTGGAGGAAATATGCGGGGAAGATGCTTTCTGCCTCAAGGGTGCTCCAGCTTTCCTGGGAAAGGTGTCCATTGCAAGATGGCCTATAGCACCCTCTGTCACCCTGGTGACACAAATCTTTTCTTTGGGTGATGGCCAAGCTTCATGTTCAGAGGTGGTTACCTTGTCATGGAAGAGAGCCCTAATGTTAAGGTTTGTTCGTTTGTATGTTATTTGTAAGACTATCTCTAGCAAAACTAGAGATACCGTGGTGCATATTTTAACTGCATATGTAGAACCAGATCAGAGGCACCTAACCTAGAATTACATCTGGATTTTCCTCCGAGACTGATCATGTTCTGTTGATGAGCTATGTAGAGCAGATCTTTTGAACTTAATTCATCCTTGTCCCGCTGGACATGTCCCTCGGGTTCATCTAATTTCTAGGTGAAATTAAGCACTCTTCAGTGCGACTATATGATGAGGAAAAAAGTTCTTTGCGACCAATGCCTTTTGTTGTGGATACCTTATGGTGCCTTTTACAAATGTACTGGGGACCAAGTTAACATCAGTTTCCAAGTGTTTTTGTATGTATTTCATAACCTCAAAATCTGAAAAGCATGTTGGATGGTCTGAGTGATTGCCCATAGGATAGGGTGCAACCACCCACTCAAGCTCACTCGTTCAACTAGACAGTCAAACCTTTGGTTATGATTTTTGCATCCTGCACAGAACAGTTTGGACTGACCTCTGTAAATTTTTGGCCTGCTAAGTGTCAGTGTAATCCAGAATAATGAAGTGTTGATCTCTCTCTCTTTTTTTTTTTTTTTTTTTTTCTGTGGAGAGAGTCCCAGAAAGGCTGTTGTGCTGTGAGAGTAGCCCTGCCCTCAGGGAGTTTCAAGCCAGAGAATTACAGTTGCTTTTTTGCCTTTTGTGGTGGGAAGTTTCTTCACCAGGGTCAAAGTCAGCCCCTCTGTTGTCTTAGTGATAAAATAACCCAAGCTAACAGTATGTTGATGGAGATCATTCCCCTATAAAACACAGTCCTTTGGTTGGAAACCGTTCTGAGCTTGTTTCCTCAAATTCAGGCTCTATCAACTGGGCTGTCATTGAAAACTAGGATACTTGGTACCGTCACTTAGTAACACCAGTGAACTGTGCATTCTTCTAAAGCTTTATTATGAATATGAATAAAACATTTTCTGGTGTTATTAAAACAGCCTGGACTAAAGCAATGGGAATGATAGGATTTAGGGGTGATCTCCATGTCATGCCTGTCTGCATTGCAACAGTGGCAGTGGTGACAATCATGCCTTTTCTTTAATGCAATGTAAGTTGGAGTCCCCTTTGGGAAGTCCAGTCAGATAATTAGATTCACGGAGAGATATGATACTGCTTTTTGCACAGGATCTAACATACGACAGTTGCTTTCTGTGCTCCTTATACTAGTATCTAATCCAAAGTGCTGTATGAGAGAAGCCATATGCACAACAAAGAAATCTCTGTCCAGAGGTCTGTGGTCCTGGCATTGATCCTTCAGTAACATATTTTAGTACATGTTGAGAAAGCCATTCAAAATTTCTGAATGCTTTTGGATGATATACAGCTTTTGTGTTCTCAGCATTAGGTACTCTAAGGTAATTAAAAATTTGGTTTAAAATGCAAATACCCACATTCTATATATAGTGATTTTCAAAATTTTCAGCATTTGGTCATTATCTGAGGCCTCTTCCCAGCTAGAAACTAATTTTTCTTTAAAGAAAATTTAAAAGGAGATTTTTATATAACCACATGTGCCTGTTGAGCTCAACTCCTGGTTAGCATTTTGGGATTAGTCCTGGTAGTAACTAAGAGAGCTGTACTCTGTACTGAAGATGTCTCATGTCTACAAGGCTTTAGAAACAAATATCTAACAGTCCACTAATTGACTCAGACAAATTAACTTTAGACAATACTCATTAGTACTTTTCAAGTTTGTTGTAGTTTATAGTCATGTTTTTATGGGGCAAAGCTTATTTTAAATGCTCCTAGAACCATTCTAAGATAATGCAGTTATAATGCAGTTGCAAGACAACAGGTTTTTAATTACATTTCGAAAGCTCCAGTGCTTTACTCCCTCCATCCCTTCAGCAGTAGGGAGGTTAGGTTCATTGCCAAGTGACTCGCATCCCTCTGTCATGGGATGCAAGTGCCTGGGTCTTAGCAGTCCAGCAGGATGACTCACCAGCACAGTGTGGTTTCATGGGGATGCAAGTACGTAATGACCAACCTTGCACAGATAAAGGTGAAAGAGCCTTTCATTAGGGTCTTGCTAAGATGTTTGGACATGCAGGGTAGAATAAAGCTCTAGTTCAGGCCACTGACAGCTGATCTGTCTGCCAAAATACTGCATAGGATGGGAACCTGTGGTCTAGGTTGAGTTGACTGTAGAATATCTCCATGTATTTACCAACATCATATCCAGCCTGTTGTAACACCTCTAGAAACTTTTCAGATGTCTGAAGAGCGTGATTGTCTTCTATGGACAAGATCTGATCCTTTAGTCCAGACAAATAGTATTAAATATTCATGGTAACTTCTGTGCGTGGTTGCTCGATAATATGTGTGTCTGACAGACACATGCAAGTTTACCAAAGAAAGTCTCGATAGTGAACCTACCCTACTTACTACTAGATGTTTTACTCTGATATTGAAACTGCTTTTTAACATATTTAAATTCAGTCCCCTGAAGCTTCATTATATCTAGCAGTGGTTTTCCTTCTAAGTATTTTTATATTGCAAGACCATGTGTAGGTAGGAGTACTTTACCGAAATGGGAATGCTTCTCTACTATTCCAACTGTATTCCCAGAAATAACTCTATACTCACAAAGCTGCACATTGAATTCAGTTGAAGACAATGCACAAATGATTTTTGGTGTACTGGCTTTAGCTGGTGCAGCTGTGCTGCTCAGGGATTCTGGAACTTGCTTACTGAATCAACCTGTTGATGGTGATTCCAAAAAAACCGAAAACCTCAAGAAACAAAGTAATAGGGTAGCCTGCACTCAATATTTGCAGGGGAAAAACATGCTGATTAGGGAAGTAACTTCCATTTTAACTAATAAAACTAGAGAAATCTTTGTTCTACAGGTATGAAGCACCTCTAGTGCACAGCAATGTAGCAGCTTACCACTAGCACTAAAACGAACCCCCTTTGGACAGACAAATGGCAGATATCTCTCAAATACTCCTGTGCACAGACTTTGGTTAGAGAACAAGTAGGGGAGCGCATTTTAAAATTTGCTTTCATCTAATGCTGATTTTAATGCTAGCTCTAATGCTGCAGCTGTCAATCTGACTTCTACGGATGATGGAGGTGGCACGTATCACTGCTGTGGTTTGGAAGGCGTGACTTATTTGTGTAACAAAATCCATCTGACAGGTAACCGCGTGTTCCAGTTAATCTTGGCTGGGTTATAAGTAGATCCTGTATCAAATGTAATGACTCGGTTATTGAGCCTGATGCTGGTGTCAGTGACATCTGCTTCAGCCTCTGTGTTCCTTAAAAATGGATTGGAATCAGGCTTATGAGAGAGTTCGTATTAATGTAACCCCTACTTAAATACCGTAGGTCACACTGAGCTCTGATGCCAGTAGAGGTGCACTAGGAGAGATTTGTCCCAATCTATTTGTTGTTTGCCCGTATCAAAGGACACAGCTGCAAAAGACTGGGTTGGGTTTTCTGATGCATTAACAGACTTATCTGTTATTTACTCTGGGAATAGCAGTCTTATTTAATATTAAGTTCCAAATTTCCTTTAGGTATTTACTGACTGTCCAGAAGATTAGGTGCACTAAATTAGTGAAAGTCCCTTCTTCATGAGTCGCCTTCTACCTCTGTTAGTTTGTGAATAATAGAGTCAACCCTCTTGCACCCCCTGTCCCCAGTGCTACGCTTACATAGGATTAGCATATTCTTCTCGGTTTTTTTGAACAACCTTTAAGGAATCTGCAAACTTTTGAGAAGATTTTGAAAGCAGGCCAAGATTATCCAAATATGAAGAACCAAATTCATATGGGAGGTGGTATAACCTAACTTTCTGCTCTGTGGAACAATGTCTTTTAGTATTACTGATTTTTAAATTTTTTTTTAGACAAATGACAAAGCTGAAAGGCAAATATGCATGCCAGTCTTCAAAAATATGCATTATTTAAATATCGACAGTGACAATGAGTCAGGATGTGATTTTTACCTGCTTCCATTTACAGGGAGTGTGGGATTGTTGCTCTGTTAGCCAGTCTACCCTGCTTCACACATCCCTTTGGATTGTGGTCTCAGGTACTGGGCTTAGTCTGTATGTGACCTGGAAGCTTTCAAGGAAAAACTAAGGATAAGTGTCAACACCAGACACTTGTGAGCTGTTTGTGCAAGTTTTGTGTACCTTTCAAGTCCCCTGCCAGACTTGTGACTAACCATACAAATGATGCAACCTACTTCTATCTATAAAATTATGCAAAGATAAGGTATATATAGCTACACTACTACAGGCTGTGTGTTATGTGTCTAACACCATCTGTCATGTACGTGTGTGGGTTTTTTTTAATAAAAGGAAGATCTTCAAAATCTGAATCATTCTTATCTGAAACCAACTAAAATATTACAAACATTTCAGTAGTGGACTTTGACTAATGATTTGGTACATTAGGGGAAATATAGCTTTGGACCCAGACTTTCAATCACAGACAATGGAATTTGATTGGCATTAAGTATTAAAGCATACCTTACTGAGCTTCAGAAAGGGCTGTATAGCTTTAAGGGCTTGGAGAAAGTAAACCCTTGTGCTTTTGCCAAGATCCTGTTACAGATTTCTCTGCTCTCCTCATTCTTAATGATTTCAGTGGGAATTATGATGGATAACTGAAATAAGATCATTCTATTTCCAGTGAAAGCTTTACTACATTGATTTCTTTTTTTTTCTGTGCTGCTGTTTGTCAAAAGCAGCTGATGTACAAATTTGGGTGTCACTGGGAATTCAACCTGTCTCTTCTGTTAAATTTTGACTACTGTTTGTAACATGAAAAACTTATGTACTGTAAAAGGTAATTTATTGTTACTGTGATGGCTGATCATTAATGAACTCAACAGAAACCTACACAGTATTAAAATGAAATTCATATGTATAACTCTAATGACACTTACTACTTCAGTGGTATAATGCTGTTATTATAGCAATACTTTGTGCTCATATCACACTTTATTGTGGGATCAGAAGTGTTAAACGAGATAGTTCATGTTTCATAACAGCCCAATAAGTGCTATCCTACTGGCTTGCCAGACAGGTAAGCTGGAACAAAGACAAGCAGGAATTTGCATGGAGATGTGAAATGCTCAGCCTTGCAAAGCACTGTCTATATGCGTAACTTGAAGCACACGCTTAGTTCTAGCTCTGTTCAGTCACTTAGATATTTTGCGAAGTCTGGACCTATGTAACCAAAATTCCTGGTCAGCTTGATTAACTTTCGGATGATCCTTCCTAAAATTCACTAGAAATCAATGGGATTTATGTATCTGCTTACTGTTAGGCTCCAGGTTAGCTGTTTTGCTTGATGGGGGCACTGATCCATGCACAGATGAGGGCATGTCCTTGAAAGCAGCTTATGGTGCACTGAGCAGAATACCTGGCTGCTACCATTGTCATTCTGTCATCTCAGATAGTGGGTTTCATGAGTTTTAAACTCACCTACTAACAGGGAAATACCTATTTTTGGACTACGTAGTGCAGCTGCTGCAGCAAGTCTGCCTCTGGAGTCCAACCTTGCAAACAAAGTAAATATTACCTGTAGGCTGTTGTTAATAAAAGAATCCTTCCGTCCATGTTTACACTGGAAATGCACACTGCAATTTGGTTGACAGGTTTTGAATGCTCTTTATTCATTTTACTGTGAGAGCTCTAAGTGTATGGCAGCCAAGACAGTAGGGAAGATGGTCATTCAGAAAAGTGTTGTTAGTTTATTTACTTACCTTCCTGGAGTGTTGATTTGCTGGTTTTGTTTTTAAAAAACACTGGAGATCTATACAAAATAAATAATTTGTTATGCAAGTATCACATTTCTGGGAATGCTAGCATGAAAATCGCTAAATATGCATTTAATTTAAGCTTGATTAGGCAACTGATTCTATTCTAACTCAGTCATAATTAAAATGTAGTCTTGTGAGGTTTAAGCCATTACAGGTACAGTGTGCTCCATGTGCAGCATTGTTAATTAGGCAGGGTCCTCTTCAAGCTAGCAGGTGAGGTGCTCCGTTGTGTGAGGCAGCAACGGGGCTCCCAAGTGGGAGGCTTGGAAAGCTGATGGGAGAGTGGTTGGTCACAATGAGAGAGCTGAAATATTGCAGAGGCAAATGAGGCATCGCCTCCTGTTCTGCTTGTTATCCTGCGAGGGATACCTCAGCCAGCCTACTACTGGTAGCAGGGCAACTGCTGCGCACCTCTGTGCGTCACTTCCCTGCCCTGTTGGGAATTTCTGCTGCCTGCTCAGACTAGGAGGATAGGGGAAACAGACTGGGAAGCAGCTAAAATAAACCTTGGGATGGAGAAATCTGTTAGAAACTCCAGGCTGGATTCTCTGCAATGGCTTCAGCAGGAGCTGGGCTGTGGACCTCAGTATCAGACCCTTCAGTGTTATAAATTCAGTGCTGTTGGGAGCAGACCAAAGAAAGCAATTTCCTAAAAATTACTTGGGCAGAATAATGGGATCAGTAGTGAGGTTCTCCTGAGTTCAAGGGTGTTCTTGCTCTAGACCTCAGCTTACCTAAGGAAAATTGTCAGTAGTATTATTTATGATGTGAGGCTAAAATGAAGGCTGTGTCCTGCAACCCATCCTCACTTGAGACAGAAGATATGCCCTGGAAATGCAGATAATGTTGCAAAGCTGGGTCACTGAGCCCCTTTCCTGACTGGTAGAAAGGTGAGACCTGCAACTAGAGATGGCTGTGGGTGAAATCCATAGGTCCTCCTCTTGATTTGTCAGTGTCTTGGAGGCTCTGTCACCAAGGGGCCCTCTGTGTCTGGCTGGGCAAGATGGGGAAAGACATCCTGTGCTGTGCGACACAGCCACTCAATATGAATATGCTGTCAGCGTGAGGCTGTCACACTCAAACTCCAGTTTTTTGTTTGCTTGTTCTTTAGGTGGGTTGTTTGTTTTTATTTTTTCCCCTCTTCTCCCTCTCTAATCACCACAGGTACCTGCTGACTGCAATTTGTCTGGGCAGCTCCGGGCCATGGTGAACATGTCTGACAAAGCTTAAATCTTGATCTGAGCAAATCTCTTTTAGGCTTTCTCATTTCAACAAAGCCCTTGTTCAGCTGCATTAATTCCAAGGAGTGCCACTCCACTGTTCAGTCGATTATCTGGAGACCTGGTTGCCTTCAGCACACACAGAGTTTTGACATATCCCTAATTTATAATGCAAGAGCAAACTCTCTTGAGGTGGGGTGAGAAATTCAGGGTGAGAATGAACAACAAATCCCTGGTGCTGCCCATGAGCAGACCCACAAACTCTGCAGGGTCTCCTCTGTTCAGCTTCACTGTACTTCACCTCCT
This sequence comes from Pterocles orientalis, assembly GCA_011057875.1. NCBI lineage: Eukaryota > Metazoa > Chordata > Aves > Pterocliformes > Pteroclidae > Pterocles > Pterocles orientalis. The sequence goes on from WKFP01013940.1 coordinate 166,931, forward strand.
TCTTTCTTGGTATCTTGTACAACTGGGAACTGGTTGCTCACTCCTGGCAAGCTCTGCTTTAATTGAGACAGCTGGTAATGGGTTATTTTCCCTTTGCTGTTGCAGACCAACCTGATTGTAGTGCCACAACAGGACTTAACTATTTTCTCAGTGACTGGTGTAAACCCAAATCAAGGCAGTGGTGTTCTCTGAACAGCCTTGCTGAGCTCGGGAGGTTCCTGGAGCGGGACATGGAGTCTGTTCCTGCTGATCTTGGGGAAAGCCAAAATGAGGCAGGCTTTAGGAAGTTGGACTTGTTTCTCCTCATCCTAGTTGCTGATTTTACCTCCTTTGTACCATGGCCTGAAATATTATTTTCTGAGTGTTGGTATATTTAATAGAGGGTTTTGTATGCCAGTTTACTGCAAGGCTTTGTTTGTGTAAATACACAAACATCAGATGAAATGATGAAAGGTATATTTGTAATTGGAGTTTATAGGCAAAGTGGGCTGGTTTTCTCTCCCAGTGACTAATGTGCTCCTGTACCTCCACTACTTCGTATATGATTGGGAAGCAATCTTTTAAAACAAAGATGCTTTTCTTTGCAGACTGATTATTGTAGCACATTATATAATTCTGTTCAAAAACACTCTGTTCTGTTGTGCAAACAACACAGAAAAAGGAGGGGGAAAGGGGAATAAGTAAGCAGACACACCAGCAGCAATTTTCCTTTGCTGGTACCTGAATTGCTCTCAGGGAAGGTGACACATTTGTATTCTGTCACTGCTGCCATGACCAAAGAGGTCCCCTAGTCCCAGAGCTCCAATTTATAAAATCTTGCTGTATAGTGCTTTGAAGAAAAAGTGTTTCTTAAACAGAAAAACAGTGATCATGGAAATGAATGGCTAATCCCACTGTTGGGGCTCTCTGACACCAGTGTCTGGGGCGGGTTCAGCCTCGTTCAGCTGCAGGAGCCCTTGGGCTTGTCCCCCTGGGCAGTGCAGCCGCAGGCACTGTGGGGCTGCCTGCAGGGCAGGCACAGCCTCTTCTTCCCCTCCTGTGCGGCGTGCTCTCCTGCCACGCCACGTTCGTGCTAGCACAATGCCTCAGGCTTCCAGTGGGTTGCATTTCTGATTCACAGTGGTGTAAGCATGTGAAGATTGGGGGTGAACTCGGAGCAGGTTGAGCGTGCCAGTCATCCTGACCTGGTGGGTGCAGGCTCCAGGCTGTGCAGCTTCCAAGGTGCTTCCCTGGGATGTAGTCTTCCTCTCCGCAGCTGTGTGCAGCTGAACACAAAGAAGGAAGGGCAGTAGCTGCTTTCTGCAGCGTAATTCTGCAGCTCCTGCAGATGTGTACTTTCTACCCAGTGCAGAACTTGCTTGGTGATACTGAACTGAGTGTCTGTAACTGTGCCCCTGTGATCTGATATGATGCATTTGGGCATAAGCACTCCACTTCTCCGCTGTCCAGCATTAAAGAATCATATCCTGCTTTAACCTCGGGTTAATCTCTGTTCCTCAGGTCATCTTGTGTTTCAGGCTTATTATAAATTATTGAAACAAGAAGGCAGCTTGAACTGTAATGTGGGCAAATGCTGTTTATGCTAAAGGAGTAGATGCCAGTGATACGTCCTCCAGAATTTACAGGGATATTTGTGTAGATTGCTACTTTTTTTTTTTTTCTCTGAAAAGGTGGCATAACTGTGAGTCAGCATGGTGAGATGTCTGGTCCCAAGGACCTCACATGATGTGCTCTGAAAAGAGGACACTCCAGATGACTGTTTTGCCAGGGTTCCTGTGACTTTCTTAAAGTAAACACCCCCACTCCCCAGTGTTTCTTTTTCTTTTAAACAAAATTATCGACTAGTTCCTTGGCACTGTAGAAACACTTCCCAGACCTGCCCCAAAGAATGTGCCACTGCTGTGTGCCAGTGTCAGGGCTGAGATCAGGGCTCAGGTGTCCTCATTTCCTGCTCTTACTAATTGCCAGCAGCTCCCTGATGGTGTGTGCATGCTAGGATACGTTTGTGCAGTGATGGATGCACATCAAACAGCCTAGCAAAAGCTAAGCAATTTCCCTCAACTTTTAATTGAATAATGGCAAAAAAAGAGGTGCTAGATTCAGTGATGGCAGAAAATGTCAGTCAGAAGCTGCCAGAGAGCCTGAGAATATGTAATCTCCAGTGGGTTGCAGTAGAGCCAGCTCTTTTTTTGATGGCAAAGAGAGATGAAACACTACAAAGATATTCCCAGAGAGAAAATAGATGTCATACAACATTTAAATAGATCCTTTCAAGAAGGAGAGCTGCAGAAACCCTTATAACTAGCTCACAAGTGTGAACCTGATGAATTTTTTTTTTAAAGGCTGGTAGGACGGATGGCATGCTTTAAATATACAGCTGTGTTGTCTTCATAGCTTAATTCTATTGTTCAGCTTTCACCTGAATGTACCAGCTAATAATAAAAGCAATGCAGGAAGCAGGTCCCTACCTGTAAAATGAATGCTTCAAAAAGCTTTGTACTCTACAAAGCAAGACATTTTTAAATAGAGAACTGATTAAAATGGAAGTTTTAAAGACTGCATAGGGATCCATGGCAATAGAGGAAACACAAGTGGCAAAGAAGCTTCTCATGTAGTGAAACTGAAATATTGATAACTGGGAGGTGCGAGGGGAATACAAGAAATGAAGAGAAATCCTAGAAATGGTAGTTTCTTTTCCGGAAAGCTGTATGTACTGTGGAATGAGGACAGTTGTCCACTTTTGAATCAGAGATGATTCAAATTTGACCTGTTTGTATCAAAAGGCAGATGAGTATCTCTCCATTAATGATTGGAAAAATACCTCCTGGTCCCAAAACACATGCATATATAATAGGAAACATAGTTCTCTTGAGCCAGGCCAGCACCTCTTCCACTGCTGCTGAACCTGTCCCAGCCTGTCTCTATGCTTCACCTTCCTCTTCCTTCCTCAACTGCTGCCTGTGTTCATTCCCCAGTGGCTATTGGGGAATGAAAACATGTTGAGGAACACCATTGAGCAACCTTCTGTTTAAGCTGGTTCTTGAAGAAAAATCCAGTTGGATACCAGCTTGATATGAAGTAGTTCCACTGGATTTAGTGTGGACTTGGAGCCGAACCCTCATTCATTAGTATGTGCTGATGAAATTGGTTAGAGCTGGCCTATGTGCTTTAGGCTTCAGTAGTTCTATGAGTTGGAATGTGATCCTGCTTTATTTATTTACTGCATTCATCCTGGGAAGAGAAGGGCACATCTAAGGGAGTCTGATAACAGCTCTGTGTGTCTTAGACTAGTGGATGGCAGCTGGCCGTGACGGCACAAATGACTCATCTCCAGAGGTGCTGTCAAAGACTGACTTTCTTCAAGTCCCTACACAAATATAATTTATATTCCTGTGTCAAGGTGATTTCAGAGTATCTTTTGGTTGTGATGAAAGCAAGGATTTTGTGAATTTAGAATTTTTTCTGATGATTGTAGGGAGGAAAAGGAGAGAGGTTTGCATGCCCAAAGTATCCATGGTTATGGAGGCTTTTATACCATTGTATAAAATGTTTTCTTTACTCATAATGCAGATTTAAAAGAAAGATATAAAAAAAATACAAAGGAGAACTTTCTTATGAATTGTTTAGTGAATTCTATTCCTCTGCCTTTACTGTGTCAGTCACTATATATGAATATTAAGTAACAATTATTTAAAACAAAATATTAATTGACTCAATTAATGATCTTTTTTGGACCCTATTTGACACAGACAATGCAAAGCCTCTGTCTGAAGCTCATGGCTGCTGCTTTTTCCCATTTAATATTTTCTGAGGATGGATTTTCCTCCAAACCTTGCACTGAAGTTGTCACAAAGAGTCAGGACTGGCTAATCCTGTGTAATGGATAAGGGGGGAATAAGAGGGTAGCTGCAGAGTTTGGGTGAGTTGTAGGAGATGTTTCCACTGGCAGCGTGGAAAGAGGCAACTCATGGAAGAGCTACTCACGGGTACCTCTGGCTTGTGTCCCTTTTCTGCACGGAGGTCTTATTTCTCATGAAATACACACCAAAAGGGGTACAGAGCAACACCAGTGCTGAGCTGGTGGTCTGTGAGCAGGCTGCAGGGAGGACTTCACTGCTCGGGTGCTCCCCTTCAACCCATCTGTGCATTGTGGTTTTAGGAAGTACATGACTGGTAAGGAAAGCTGTCAGGATCTTTGCAAATCAACCCTTGGGCACCCAGAAGCTGCATGTAAAAAATCTGCAGTGGCTTTTAGAAGCACATACTTTCTGTGATCTTAAACATGGCTCTGTTACAATCAATGGGGAAAATTTACTGTTGACAGAGGGACCTGAGTGTGGTGGCTCCGAGGACAGAGTGTGACTGCTTGCTTGCTTGCGCTGGTTGCTCTTAAAATACATCTCTTCTTATTGTAAAGCTGATAAAATTTTGAGAGGTTTCTTGTACTTACAGCCTCAGCTGAGCAGATTAAACATTACATAATGTGCCTCTCAGGGACACTACATGATTAATGAATGCTTACAAAGTGCTTTGTTAAATATGACATTGTACTAATGTCTCTCTTTGTAAAAGAAAAACTGAGGAGGCGTTTGTAGAATTTGTCTTCCCTGAAAAGGCATTCTCTTAAGTTTTTTTCCTTAAAATAATTACTGAATGAAGAAAACTAAACTGTGAATGATATGCATGATAAAGCAAAACAGCAAATTTCTCTTCTCGTGTTGGAGTAGGGACTTACAGCTGCTCAGGATATTGGCTGCAAAGTCATACAAAATTTAGAAAAGGTAGTGTGGAGGCCAATAATTTAACTGACAGCTTTCCTGTGCCACAGGCATAAAGAAGGAATATAACCCAAAGCTAAAAGGAGGCTTTCTTGAAATGAATACTGCTGTGATAGCTGAGCTTTGATTTATTTTTGTTTTGCATTGACAAATAAATCTAAGTGGAGTGTTGGCTTTGCCATTTCTCTTCAATAAAAATATTTAGTGTGTAATAATTCTAAGGACTCAATTTTGGAAAAGTGGGAACAGTTAGAGGAAAAAAAAATATTCTGAGGTACATGTATGTGTCTGTAGGAAGCTGGAATACAAATTATAGGTGTGATGGGTTGACCCTGGCTTGAGGCCAGATGACTGCCAAAGCCGCTCTATCACTCGCCCTCCTAAGTAGAGAAAATATAACGAAAGACTCATGGGTCAAGAGAAGGGCAGGGAGATCACTCAGCAGTCACCATCACATGAAAACCAGACTTGACTAGGGGAAAATTATATTAATTTATTGCCAATCAAATCAGAGTAGGGTAATGAGAAATAAAACCAAATCTAAAAACACCTTCTCCCCACCCCTCCCTTCTTCCTGGGCTTAACTTTACTCCCCGTCTCCATCTCCTCCCCTCCAGCAGCACAGGGGGATGGGGAATGGGGATTATGGTCAGTTCATCACATGTCTCTGCTGCTCCTTCCTCCTCAGGGGGAGGACTCTTCATGCTCTTCCCCTGCTCCAGCGTGGGGTCCCTCCCATGGGAGACAATCCTCCAGAAACTTCTCCAGTGTGAGTCCTTCCCATGGACTGCAGTTCTTCATGAAGTGCTCCAGCGTGGGTCCCTTCCATGGGCTCATAAGTCCTGCCAGCAAACATGTTCCAGCATGGGCTCCTCTCTCCATGGGCTACATATCCTGCCAGGAGCCTGCTCCAGTGGGGGCTTCTCACGGGGTCACAACCTCCTTTGGGCATCCACATGCTCTGGTGTGGGGTCCTCCATGGCTGCAGGGGAACCTCTGCGCCGGTGCCAGGAGCACCTCCTCCCCTCCTTCCTCACTGACCTTGGTGTCTGCAGAGTTGTTTCTCTCATGTATTCTCCCTCCAGCTGCAAAATTGCAGAGGTTCCCTTCCCTCCCTGCTCCCTTTTTAAATACGTGGTCCCTAAGGCACTACCACTGTTGCTGAGGGGCTCAGCCTTGGCCAGCGGCCAGTCCGTCTTGGAGTGGGCATTTGCCCTGTCAGACATAGGGGAAGCTTCTAGCCCCTTCGTCCAGAAGCCCCCCTGTAGCCTCCCTGCTACCAAAACCTTGCCATGCAAACCCAATACAATGTGTCTATTCATTTAAAAACCAATCTTTGTGAAGACCCTGCTGGGACTAATTGCATAGGGCTAGCCTGATGGCTGCTGCAAATCAGCATGGATATGTGGGTTTTCTTTTTGACAGCTGAAGATCTGGCCTTCAGTTTTGCTGCCTCTTATTTAAATTCTGGATAACCTATTATTGGTGTTACATGTGTCTTTCTGTACTTTCTCCCAGAGAGAATGCTCTTGGTATTTAGAGGAAAAATCAATACAAATTCATGGTTTTTATCTTCATGACACTTTCTTGCAATGGCTGTCACTGAGAGTAACGAGGAACTAAGATCAGAGGCAGGGAGAGAGCAGATTAAGCTCAGTTCTGGTACAGATTTAAAAAAATTGACCCTGTCCATGTTGATTTCCAGATCTTGCCTGCTTCCTTCCAAGGAGTTCCTATTACTACTCTCATTTTTCCAGCTGCTTTGTTTTTTGATTATGTTACAGATTTATTATTTTTTTAAAAGGTATTTTCTCTTTCCTTCTGTTATGTATTTGAAAAAGTGAGAGATTCAAAATGCTGGGATTTTTCTTTGCCTGGTAATTTTACACTGAGAGGGTGAAATTGCAGCACGGTGATGTTTTGCACCTGCATTTCACTGAGATAAGTGAGGACGTGTGGTACAATGTAATGGAGAAACAAGCCTAGAGGCTGGCATCAGACTGAGCTCTGGTCTGCATTGCTCCATGGCTTCCCTCCTGTAGTCCTGTGTGTATTCCAACTGGGATCAAAATTTGAACTGAGCTAAATTTTGCTCCCAGCCTTTAAGGGCACTTCAAACCTGATTTACTGTGCATACTTTGAACGGAAGATCAAGTCATTCATTGCTGCCATACCTATCATGTCCTGAAAACTAGGTGAGCAATCTTAGAGAAGAGATGCAGCTTAAGGTGAGGCTACGACTGGTGAAAGTTAATTCCTGAAAAATTAAGCTTTCCTTTTGCTAACTGGATGGGAACAAACAGACTGGCCAAGCACCAGGGATTTGCAACCAGAAGACGGGCTGATGGCAATTTATCCTCAGCCCAGAATTTGCCAGAGTAGTCCAGAATATGCAAGCATGGGTATACTTTCCCTTGGCCATCTGATTGAAGGGAATTGCATACATGCGTACATGATCATAGGCCTGGAGAATCCAAGAATTCTTAAATGCCTAAAAGGACAAGCAGAAGTGGCAATACTGGCAAAAATCTTCACTAAGCCATGTTTCCATCCATCGTATATGAGGAACTTTTCTGAGTTTGGAGTTGTTTGTAAGACCATAAGATTTCTTTATGATTTATATGCTACTAATATAAGTTTCTATGGTACTTGTATTCATTTCATATCATATATCATTGCCCTGAATGCTAAGCAGTGTATATTTTATTGCCCGTGTAAACTATGCAGCTACAATGATTTATTTTGTATGTATTTCTTGGAAAAGTAGCAAAACTTTATTCAATTAAAAAAGCCCAAAACAAACAAGCCACAAAATCCTTGAAATTATCATGTGCAGATTTTGTGGCATATTTTCCCAGAAAAACCAATTGCATGTTCCTGAATATTTAATCTTTTAAAAGTGTCGTAGGCAAAGCCACGTAGTTAACTGACATTTGGATTATAATTATGAAATGCTGTGCAGCATAAAAAATGTGGTATTGTTTTGGTGTACTGTATCCAGGTACCTCAAAGATCTTGCATGTATGCATAACTGCTGTGAAACCCATGCCCCTGTGTAAGTCTTCCGGGACTGAAACATGAATAACTAAAAATTAGTTAGTGATTGTGTTGTTAATGTTTTCAAAATTAAAAAGGGCTTAATATTGCTTTGCTTGAAGGTATTAATGGCCACTGTTATGCAGGGTGTATTTTTTGTATGTTTACAACACTGGTTAAAGTTGATGGATATACTAACCTCTTTCATTTACGGTAAATAGAAAGAGCAATTAGGTGCTGCTTTGTGCAGTGATAGATGAAACAACAGCACGTTGGTACCCAAGGCAATGAGCTGCACAAAACTAATGAGCAACTGAGCTGAATGGACGAGGGTTTTCCTGCAAATTAATTGCAGACTCCGGTTTGACTCGTTGATGCTATATCCCTCCATATTTTTGAGAAGTAAGAATTGAGGAAAAATCCTGCAAAAAGGGAGAGAGGCAGTGTTTAGCCTGAGAGAAAGCCAAGAGCAAGAGCTCCTAATGGGAATAACACTTCTTGGGAAAGCAGTGTGGATTTCTGAACAGAAAACAGATTCCTTTTTTTTTTTTTTTTGGTAAAGAAGCAGAACTGTACCAAAGAAACACTTGATCTGTCTCAGCTTGTTTTCTTCTCATTGAGAAGCAAGTGAGCTAGCTAGACCTCCCCCATCTTTGTGCAACCCCTTGGGGATGGAGAAAAGGAAGCAACACACTGAAACGTGAAATGGGTTTTTTTTTTCTTTGCATTTCCACATGTCACAACCTAGACCAGGCTTGTGTGGTAAGCATGGTGGGAATCAGGAGGGCTCATCAAAGGTGAGGGTGTTTATGGTTGGATTTCAAGTCTTACAAACAAAACTACTTGTTTAGATTATTTAGGGTAGTTACAAGCAACACCAATGCCCTGTGAGTGGAGCCTGAGTGAAGCTGGTGGCTTGATTCATGTAGGGCTCGGTAGGAACATTAAAAATGATGTACAATAGCATTTCAATGTTATTATTTTACTGATACTGCTGAAAAATAGATGCAAGAATTTCCAGGATGAGGATGTAAAGGGTTCGCTGCAGGGGAAAACAGTCTCAAAGGACTTTTTCTGACATTGATGACAGCAAGTTGGACGCTTGGGATTTATGGTAACCTCCTGATAACAAGATAATGCCTTGGGGAAGTGGGCTAAAAATTGCCAACATACACTTTGTTAAAGAATACTGGAGTGTGTGAGTCATTGGGGATTAAATACAGAACAGTATTCGTTTTCAGACAGCAACACATCACTGCCCACCAAATAGATTTAATGTTTACCCTATTGTAAGATTTTCTTCTTTACTCATGGATTTGAGAACATCTTGTTCACTACAATTTAATCACAGATGTGTCCTGGTACAATGACTACAAAAGTCCAGTTGGAAGAGGCTGTATCTGTTGATATTCATGTTGCAACATGATTTTTTTTTAAATTATTTTTTATAGGAGTCATTTTTATGAAGTGTTAAGCACTTGTGAATGTTAGGCTGTTCTTGTTTGTTCCTTCAAACACGTCACTGATGGGGAAAATTGTTTAGAAGTGTGTAATATTTTGCTTTTTCTATAGAGTGGTCTGTCTAGACTGGTATATTGTTGTACCAGCGCATACAGGTGCTCAGTTCAGTTGTGACTGTATGTAGGCATATAGACCTCTGCGGCAGGTTTTTCCATTGTATTTGTATGATTTATCTTGATTTCTATTTACGTGATTTTTCTATTTATATGATTTATCTTCTACTAGTAGTGGAACAACTCCAAAACTTTAGGATGAATAATCCAGAGATGCCTAAACCTGGGGGTAGAACTCTTGAAAGAATGTTGTCTTGTGATCCCAATAATGAAACAGAGAAAGACCTGCTTTGATCTGACAACTGGTAAAGACTTTTGTTCAGGATAAGAAAAATGGTGTTATACTCAAAGTATACTCACTGTCCCTTTCCTAGGAGAAGGGGGTTGTAGAATAGGACAGCCTTCTCGTGTATTTCTCTGTACCCTGCTTGTGAATGGAAAGGAAAAGAAACTGCTGCTAAGGGATGTCTGTACTGTATGTACTGTTTGTTTGAATGCTGAAAGTTAACCTGACCAAAGCATTCAATCTACCTCCACAAAAGGATTTCAGGACAAATTGCTTCAGGGTGCTGCAGGGAACTAGAAGGAACAGTGATTTTATAGTAGCTGGCTTTGTTTGAAAAGCAAGAAAATGCTACTTCAGGATAATACTGGATTTCTTCCTTTTTGATAGCAACAACATCAGCGTGTCTTACCTTCCTTTCTGTGCTTGCATTTGCCTATATTTTCCACATGAAGTCACGCCGCAGCTCCATTCCCTGAACCCTCCAGCCAGCACGTGTGTCCCAATGGTGGGCAGGGATGGATCCTCAGACTAGTGTGCAGCCCGTCTGACAGGAGCATTGACCTATGAGAAGATCAAGGCTACAGAATTCAGGAAGCCCTGGGCAGTGCCGGTTTGCTTTGAGCTCTGCCACGTAGGGAGATATTGCAGAGCAGTAAGAGAAGAGATTTTCATTACCAGGCTACAAGAAACCTTATGCATGTCTTCAAGAAGAAAAACTCTAAAGGCAGGCACTCAAAAAGGCAGTCATCTGTTGCAGAGATAATTTTTTGGGTACTCATTCCCCTCATATGTGTAGATTCTGAATATCCCCCCAAAGTATAGTATTTAGGTCTGACTTCAGAATGCTGGAGACAAAGTCGAGGCTGTAGGCCAAAAATCCCATCTGGTCACTCGGCCCTCACTGGGCTGCGTTAAGGAGCTGGCAAGGCTGATCCATGAGGATCTGCAGGCTGGGTGGGTTTTACATGGAAGCAGAGCAGATCCTGATCTCTGCTCCTGTAGCTGCAGTTTAATAGCATCGCTCAGTGGTGTAAGTGACTGTGTGGGAGGCTTGTGGGGCTTCTGGGGTCAATCTGTTTTAATATGTTTTGGCTGTGCGGTGGCCATCCCAAGCAGACAGCACGGGGAGGAGGGATTGTTGCTGAAAAGTTAAATTGTACACATGAAAGCCCTAGGATTTGAGTGAGATTTCATGGGTAACAGCCATTGCTCAGTACGTGTTCCTGCTTCTGGGGGCTTGAAACAAATCTCCCATCCTCCACAAAACCTTGATATAGATGAGATGCTGCCTGCTATTACAGCTAAATATTATTCCTTCAGCAGAGCATTGAAGGGGGTAAAACCCAAAATATGTTGGATTTGGAGCAAATTTTTGGTGTCCTAGCTTGAACCGCATCTGTTGGACCATGGAAGGTGGCCCTCTGCTCCCAGTGGTGCCACCTCACGTGGTCCGAGCCTGCCTGATGTATTATGGAGTGTCTCTTCTGAAGCATGAAATCGAGTCAATACATGAGAATCTCGCCTTTCGTTTTGCAGGAGAGCAGAGAAGAGAGGAGGTGGGAGAGAAAAGCATGCTTTTAAAACAGCTAAATATAACAATCAGAAAGTGAATAAAAAATTTCCCACAAACTTAATATTTTTAAAACTATGTGACTTTTTAAGCCAGCCACATGACTTCAGAGTAGGGAGGGCTGACTCATATAATTTGTATACTACAGATTGGCAATACTGAGTCCTTCTGTTTTCCAGGCAGGCGTAATTACTGTTAGAGAGTGAATTGTCTCCCTCGGATCTTGGAAGGAGTACTAGAGCAGAGGAGGAGCTGTGACTCAGACGTGGGGATGTGTGTGAGTCATGGTGGCTCTTGGTAATAGCTTACTTAGGGCAGCACTTAAAATCTCACAGTCCATCCCTGCAGAAAGGTGGCTATCTGCAGTGGATACAGATGCATCTTTAAAAGCAATACCACTGACAGCTCAGAAAAAGAATGAGCCGTGGCATTTTGCTGTCTTACAGGTGAATTATAGAAATTAAATGGCAATGCTTTGATTCCTTTCCCATCACACAGGCTGATTTCAGTATTTAAATCAACTCTAACTCCCAAGTGCTTTGGAGCCCCAGGTATTTAGGAAACGCACACCAACATAATCTAGATGAGGAGGAAAGTTTGAAGAGTAATGGTAGTTTGGGGACTTGAGATTTTTGTTGTTATTTTCATTGCTTTTATAAAGTATTTGTCAATCGTGTTTACAGAGCGGGAAATCTAATGAGTAATTGGCATTGCTATTGTTTATTGCTTTGATGTGGTATCTGTTTTGTTTGTTTGTTTGTTTGGAATTCAGCCCAGCAGTGGATTACTCTTTTATCTATGTCCGGTTTAAAATATTTTATTTAAGCTTTCAACATGCAAATTAATCTTGAAGTATTTGTAAATGGAGAAACTCTGCAGGTTTCTATTTATATGATATTAAAGATAAGGGACAAGAAGCTACAAAAATGGAACCAAATATTTACAGTAGGGAAAAAGAGAAACAGCAACATCTAAAATGATATTCTACATGAACAAAACTAGAGAAAAAAACTGCTGTAAGAACATAAAAGCAGTTGTCTTTGCCTGCCTCTGGGAGGTATTTATAGATGTAGCAGAGTTTAAGCTGAAAATCAGTTTGAATAAATTCTAGGTATGGGCTTCATGAGAATATAGATAGGCAGCTCTGTAGTCTTTCCTGTATGTTGGGGATGTTTGTGTATGAAATGGGTATTGTTCAGTCTGTGATTTCCCCCAGGGAGTCAGGGGAGGTGCTGCCCGTGGAGGTCCCCCGGGAGCTGCTGCTGCGGCTGATTCCCCACTGCACTCCCATTAGGACTGGGGACCATGGCTGGGATGAAGGGAACACAGATGCCCCTGGGAAACCGTGACCTGTGTGTTCAGCAGAAAACATTGTGTGGGGGTATCTGAACCCTGCGCCGCTGGGTTCTGTGTAAAGTGGTTGCTTGTTACTTCTATAGCATCTGGGTTTGTTTTGGCCCCAAAGAAATGCAGAGCTGCTGCTTGGAGCATCTGATGTGCTTATTGATTAGCTCCCAGACAAAAACGAGCCGTTGGGCTTCAAGGACTTCTTAGCGGCTACAAAATTCCTAGATAAGCCTGGCCAACAACTCCTCAGGTTTTGTTTCAGTGAAACTTAATGTTTCAGTTTTATGTGTGAGTCTGAAATGGAGTTGAAAGCCACAGACTTGAATGACATTTTGTGGAGGAAACTGCACAGCTTTTAATTTGAGGTGTGTTGCACGGATGCTTTCCAGAGCAGACTGGTGCCCTGGGCTGACAGCAGGTCAGCTGGCAGGGCTGTGCCGCTCCAGCTTCTGCTGGTCCTGCTCCCAACACCAACGGCCAAGTGCAGGAAAGAAACCAGGAAGAGACAAGGGCATTTCCTCAGCTGTATTTCCCACTCCTCAAGTAGGAATATCTCAGTTGTTACCATTCCTTGGTGAAACCACTGTCATAGTCGGTGAAATTGTTGTCAAATCGATCTCTCTCAAAGTGATCCAATGATGTTTCAAGAGTAGAAAACAGCTGAGGGAATTTAGAGGAGAGCATTTACTATCAAAGGGATTCTGATCTTTTTAAAGTTTTTAGTGCTTTAAAAGCCATTAGAAAACAGTCATACAAATACTCTATAATATGATTGCTTGTTTTAATAGTTGAAGAGAATGAGTCGGGGAGCAAAATTTGTACATTTGGAAAATGAACAGAAGGTACTGAGTGCCTTCTTCCTGGGTGATCATATTGCAGTCTATATTCTGTTTAGCAGAAATACCAGTTCTATCCGAGGTGAGATTTCATGGTTACTGCAGTGCATGTGACACTGAGAGGGGAAGAGGTCTCTGTTTTCTTCTACACCTTTTAATTTAGAGAGGTCTAAAAATATTTTTTCTCAAAAGGCTGATGTTTGGGTTGTTTTACCACTGCTCCTCTTCCGCTTTCTCTGTTTGTCTGTCCTTTGTAAATTTTAATAGTAGTATTGTGCTTGTTTCTTCATGCTCTGTTTATGCTGTACTCAGCATAATTAAAATGAGCTATGCAGTTGTTTTGGTATTGCTTGTACATTGGGAATCTCCTGTGTGTCTAGTTATCTGTAGTCAAACATGCTTGCTCAGTGGCCCTAAGGTAAAATCTTGTCAGCGATAAAATCAAACCAGGGTCCTCAGTGGCCCAGCATTTAATTTCGCCAGGAGAAAGCTACACTGGCAACTGTTGATCCCATCAGCATTCTCCTTTTCCTTAAATCAGTGATAATTTACAAGTTGTGGAGATCTCTTGAAACAAGGAGTCTCCAGCCCTCTGGGATCTTGCACATCAGCTGAACCTCTGGTTGTTAGTGCTGGCAGCTCTGACTGACCTCCGCCGTGTCGGGGAGAGCTGAGACTAGAGTGGTGAGTACTGAGCGTCTCAGAAAACTGAGTTTAAGGTATTTTCCTGTCTTTCTTGAAATCTTGTTCGTTTCTTGACTACCCTTGTCCCAGTGGGCTCCAAATTCCCATCACGTCAAGTTTTGTAGGAGCTGAATGAAGTCCTTGTGTCTGGAGTCAAATTAATCTCAGAGCACGTTGCTAACTCTGAGGTACACTTTGTAACGTCTGCTGGATTGTGCCTAACGAGATTTGTAGTGTGATTAACAGTCCTTTGCCAAAAATTAGTTGTATCAAAATAAATAACAGTGCTGCCCTATACAGTAATGAGTTTGGTTAAAATTGGTGCAGTAAATATGAACTTTACCATTAATGGCTTTCCTCCCATACACTTTAAAAGTGCACTTTAAAAATAAAAGTGCTTTGCTGATTGATGGCTGTCCTTTGCTATGCCATTTTGAGGGTGACCCTGCTCTGGTTTGACACTCAAGCAGCTTAGATTTTGCTCTGGAGTAAAATCAACTTTTATAGGCAATATTGTTTTAGAGTTTTGCCTTTTATTTGAATTAAGCGAGGCTCCCTTTCCTGAGGCAGCTGCCTGATGCATAGTGAAACCACCGAGCCATTGTAAAGGGGATGAGCCTTGCCAGGAATACATCTCCCAGTGTCAGCCAGAGCAGAGTTAATGGCACTTCAGCTGGTACAATTCCTTAATCGGTGCATTCATAATGCAATGCTGCTGGACAGTGGCTTAGTTTTCTTTTCTGTGTCCCAGTTTACTGTATTGATATGTTTTTATATCTAAAAATATCTGAGCTGTTTCCATGATACACTCCACTTCAGTTTGCACAGAAAACAAGTCCCTGTTTGACAAAGGAATATTTGCATTATATGCGCTAGCACAGAGTTTCTGGTATCTTCACTGGACATTCATGACTGAAGAGGGGGTTTGGTGCAAGAGTTTGTCATCTTGTGTGACAAACCACGGTCTGGGAAAAACAAGCGATGAGGGAAGTTGCGCCTGTGACATCCAGCTTGACTCCAGCTTACAGGGTTCGTTCCTCACTCCTTTGAGGCTGGGATAGATTTCCCCCTGTTCTGCGCTCTCCTCTTTGTGCTCCCTTATTGTCATTCTGTGTGGGTGCTTGACTGGAGCAGGCAAGTCAGAAAATACTCAAAAGGAAAATATATTGTTGAAGACCAAAATAAAGTTTTAAGGGCTTGGAAAAATTCCCAGTGGCTTTTGCACTGACGCAGTTTGAGCTCTGGCAGGAGAGTTGGGGTATTTTTTCTCTTCCTTTGGCAGCATGGGCTGAAGGTGAGCTGATTGGCTTGCACAAGGAGAGCGATTGCAGTCTCCAGGATGAAATGCTTCTCTTGGGTGCCATGGAATGGGTCAATAATAAATAGGCTGTTGCTCCTCAGATGAGGCAATTTTGAAACCAGGCTCCCCTGTAGCCTGTTCCCAGTAAGCCCCAGCTGGAGACTTGGGAAACAGGAGGCAGAGAAGGTCTGGGAAGGTCTCCTCCTCTCAAACGATGGATGGTTCCTTGCCCCAATGTGTAGGCAAAGTGATTGCACAGAGGTAAAGTGGCAGCTTTGACAGTGGGCAAGGAAAATCTCCGGGTGTTTTTGTTTTGTTTGTTTTGTTTTACTGCCCTGGTGTTGCTTTGTTTTTGTTTTTTTTGTGGGGTGGTGTTTTCTTTTTTTTTTTTTTTTTTTTTTTTTTTTTTTTTAATGTTGTACCCTGATTACCCCAGGGAGGCAGCAAGGCTAGGAGAGCACATGTTGCTCCAAGGGCTGCTCTGCTGTGGTCTCCCACCTGCTGGGTCTGCTGTGCCAGGTACCTGCTAGTACCATGTGGCCCGTGAAACTCTCACTGCACTGTCATGGATCTGCAACAACTCAAGCTGAGTTTAGTGGAATTAACTTGGATTTGCTTCAGGACAGTTGGCAGAATAAGTTGGTCTAAAATAGCAACGTTATTACCACCTGTGGCACAGCGTATTGGATGCAGTGCTTAATTTTAAGAGTTTAATATGGAGCTGAGTATGAAAGAGTTTTCCTGTCCCAAAACCACAGTGATTTCCACCCCTCTGCCAATATCCTCCTTTGGTTAGACCTCTTAAAGGGCTTTTCTGGGAGCAGCGGGGAGTACTAGAGGGCAGGGGGAAAATGGTGAGACATCGCCAAGCAGAAAAATGCAGGGGTGAGGCTTGGACACCCTGGTCCAAGGCTGTGCCTTGCCCCTCTCCAATGTTCATCCAAGCCTATTTGTTACCGCAGGGTTGGTTGCTCAGAGTTCACCATCCCACTTGAAATTACTGACTCATCCAGGATGAAATAAATATTTCCTAATGGAGATTCATAAAACCTGCAATCAGTCCTACTGAAAAAATCTAGCAAGCTGATATGTCTAATGGAGGTAAAAAACCTCATTGGAAACTTTCTGCCACCTGTGGTTTGTTATATCTGCATAAAATATATATTAGCTACTTGTTTACCTCTGCTGTTTTGGGATTTATGATGAAAAGTGATGCCAACGCCTTGCCCCTCTATAAGTAGAGGTTGATTGTCAGCAATATCAGGTTGAGCCAGGATTCATGTACCTTTACTGCTACTTATAGTTGTAATTTATGACCAACATTTTTCTGTTGGTTAATACAGGGATGGAGATATAAAATATCAACTTAAATATTTGAGTAGGTAGCATATCTTTTTGAATATTTCTTAGTGGTAAGGAAATGCTGTTTAAAGAGCAATACGTCGCAATTCAGTGGGAATGACTATGTGAAAGCTGTCAATGTTTTGAACAAAATCTGTGGATGCCATAAAGTGTCAGAATTACTCATTCGCTAAATCTGTGCTTTGGGAGGGAGCAAAATGTGTTAGTTAATGATACTTCAGTAGTAACAAAGAATTTGTCTAGAAAATTGGCACATCAGTTGAGAGTATCTGGTTACTGACACTAAGCATTTAGGGGTTCAGTGTTTCTTCAGTGCATGCATTTATTTCCAGGTAAAGGGACAGAACTTGAGGATACAAGCTGAATAAAAACCATAGAGCGACTACTTATCTTGCTGTCATACATAGTGTGGAGATGGGATGATGTTCAACTTTCCTCATTTGCCAGATCTGACAATTACAATTACAAATGTATTTGCAAAAGATCCCATTTCCTCCCTACTGACTGACAGCTGCCCAGTGGACTTGTATGCATAAATCCATTTTTCATGCCAACACCTCAGATAAAAAAGAAAGTGTTTCTGCAAAAATTTTGGATTTGCAGCATGGCAAGAGTTGCAAGAACTGATTTGTATCTCTGCTCTCATTTGCCCCGCTTACCATAAAAATAGCTAACAAAAAGAGAGGAATGCCGTTTAATAAAGTCTTGTGAAAAAGATAAGAAAAAATTAATCTGGAAAATTATCTGCCAAAATAGGTTTTATTGTCACTTAATTTTTTCAAAGACATTGAATTACTACAAACTGATTGTATAATATTGAAGTTTAAGAATATATTAAAATTTAATGAAAATGTCTTAAATAGAATGCTGAAGAGCCAAGACGATCTATTTTTGTGTGTATGTCCAATACATCTACAGCTGAAAACTCTGCAAGTCTTTCCCTTGTCTTTAATGGATATCAGAACAGGCTTTTAAAGGAGCAGGTCTATTTACTAAAGGTCAAACGCATTTGTAATGAAAATTCCATTCATCAAGATGCATTTATATTGTGAAAACAGCCTGCTGCCTCAGAATGGATTTTTTTTTCCCTCCCTTCCCCCTCCTTGAAAAAAACAAAACACCCCTAAAAAGAATGAGGGTAAGATGTCTGGTGGCACTCCAGGGTCGGTTCATAATATCGCAGCCCTGAGGGCTTGCTCAGTGGGATGGGGAAGCTGTGCTCTTGAAAAGTGCCGACATAGAGAAAGGTATGCAGGCATTAATGTCTGTTCGCAATAATCAATCAATGGTATTTATGTTTTGGATAGTAAAATGAACGTGGTGCTGAAGAACCCTGTAGAGAAAAGCTTACTGGTGGATGTCTGCTTTGAGGGGTTGAGGAGATCTGGCCTTGTCTCTCCTGGTGTCTGTAGGATCATGTAATTATTGTAGTTTTTCCTCAGAAGTTGGTGTGCTTAGTTTTCAGAAATTTCTTTTTTTTTCTCCTCCCCCCCCCCCCCCCCCCCCGAAAGAAAAAATGTTGTTGTGTTTTGATGTAAATAAATAAATAAAGTTTTAAAAAAATCAAAGCTCACAGACAACGGCCAGAGCCTGTCAGAGTTCAAGGAGCATCTGGACGATGCTGTTAGTTGTATGGTTTAGTTTTAGGTCATCCTGCAAGGAGCAGTGAGCTGGACTCAGTGATCCTTATGGGCCCCTTCCAGCTTGAGATATTCTATAATTCTAACTGTCAGAATACTTCAGCAGAAACCTGAAATCCCTGAAAGGACTTGCAGCTGGGGCTTTTTTATATTTTTCCCTTTTTTTTTTTTTTTTGACTGACCTACCCCAGTCCTCATGTTCCCTTTGCCTGCTCTCTCTCTAGCTGATGGAAGTGGGAAGGACTATGGGAGACCGTCAGAGGAAGGAACGTGGTGTTTAGGGTAGAATTAATGACTTAACTTCAAAGTACTGCTCCTAAATGCAGTAACCACATTTCTAAATTAATTTCTTTCTGATAGCCAAAATAATTGTGTAGCCACTGTAGAGGAAACAGGGTTTTCAGTGGTGTTTTGTATGTAGCTGGGAAAGAGGAACCCAATTTACACCTATCTCACACCAGGCTCTTATTAAGAAAGGTGAATTATGTCCAAGCTGTGCTGCTCTCCCTGCCCCATCTGCTGCTGCCAACAGTGCCCAGTCCTGCTTCGGCCTTTGCTAACAGAGCATCTCATTCATTGTAATGGTTTCAGACTTTGTACTTGCTACCAGTATTACCCAGAGATGTGATGCTGTGGGCATTAAAACCAAAGCCTGTCCCAAGAGGATCCTGCCTCTTTCTGGTGTGAACTAGCTGAAGTCTGTGCTGTTATTATAAACACTTCTCTTGTGTCTGATTAGGAACAGCCTTCCATGGACAAGCAGCTGCCCCTTTTTCCTGCAGGGATGTGTCCTGCACAGCAGCAGTGAGAGCTGCTGATAAACTGAACAGCAGTTGAAAGCAAACTCCCAGCTTGTGTCCCAGAGACGTCCCCTCCCTCCTGCCGATGGCTTAGCTGCCAGCGTCAACATCGGTCTCCTGCAGAAGGGTACAGATATGCAAGGCAGGGATGCACAGCTCTCATGGGCAAAGAGAGCCACGTGTCTTCTTCCTCATATGTCTGTGCAGCTCGTCTGTGTGTGCCTGCACGGGCGAACTAGTTTCTTTTCTAACAAGTTAAACGATGCTGTAGGACACAGCTGAGCCTGCTCATGCTGTGGGCTGGGGAGGAGGCGAGCACAGGGCAAAGCTCTCTGAGATAATGCTCCTTCCAAAGGTGCTGGTGCTGGTGGTAGGCTGAAGCTGTTTTATTGCTGTGGATCTTGAAAGGCACTCCTCCCCTTTGTAAAGAGAATATTTGTTATGCATTTTGTCTCAGGCATGGCCATCTGCTGATATAGTCAAGTAGACACAATAGAGGAGGTTCATATCTTTTTAGATTCTGTTACTTCAGGTTCTATTTTTGATGCAGTAGGAGCTGGCAAAGCTGAGCTGAAAGACTCAGGAATCTGCCATGCATTTTATAGTGGATGTGACTAAAGAAAATTTGCTGAAGGACTAGAATTAAAGGCAGCACGTAACAGAGAATTTGAAATTGTTATTGCCCTGCCTTTAGCCAGGGGTAGTTTAGAAGCTCTTTTTTATGTAAGAAACTTGAAACACTTTTATTCTGACATTATGTAGTCTGTGCAGTGCAAGTCTGTGTGTGTGAACTGCACTGAGATGTGAAAGGTAGATACCAGCACGTCTTATACCAATATTGCCAAGAAAACCTTTTAATTGCGGTCTGGAGGAGGGTCTGTCATGTTCCATTTGTCTCCTGACACATGGGAGACTCCTATCTGCATTAAACAAATAAATAAAGCACACCAGTAATTTTGTATCTAGATAAAATTTCAGCCGTCCAGAGGTTCAGTTTCTTTCCCTTTACTGTAGGTGTCACTTGTCAAAGTTGGTAGCTCGAGGCTGGAAAGGACTCCTGGGTAAATGAGCTGGTGTGCTGCCATGCGCACAGCAACGCTGTTTATTCTGCATTTGTGTTAGTATAAACTGCCCTCTAGTCTGAGGTGTTTCTCACTTTCCAGAGACCTCGCAGTGGAACCTACTCCAGTTCAGCCCAGCACAGTACAGGCCAGCGGGAACGTGGCCCTCTCCTGAGCCCAGCAGCGTGTTGTGGTTCCCTGGGCTGGGCAAAGCAATGCAGCGCCCGCATGCTCCTCAGCAGCCAGGCCAGGCAGGGGAGGGACTGAGTGGTTCTGTGGGTTATTTCCCATCTCTGTCTTTGCTGCCTAATTCCCTTGCAGGTTTCTGTGGGGTTTTTTTTGTCAGTATTTTCTTTTAATCTTTTAACCTGCATGCTAGAAGACTCCTGGTTATTTTGCTTTACAGTCTCTTGTAAGATCCGATTCAGCTCGACTTTTTGCAGTTCCTTCACATATCTCTGCGCTTCTTGACCTCCTGTAGGACATCAATATCTTTGGTTGGTTGTCTCTTTTCCATTTACTGTATGCACTAAGCTGTTCCTGGAATGCTTTTTCTTTTAAATGTAATTATTCAATAGGGAGTTTGGAGGTGCTCTCTTAATCCCAAGAACTCTATAGGAGTTGGGCCAAGAACAAAGCCTGACACTTTAGCAGAAGGAAGTGGGGCTCTGAAATGAGGAATGACAAAGATAGCTGAGCACAAAACATTGTCCTTTCTTTTCTGACGCTCTTTCAGATTTTCTGTATGCTTGGAACAGGTCCTCATTTACCTCACTTGTTTTTCTCATTGTTTTCTAGAAAAGCAATTGGCTTGGGCAGTTGTGTGAACTCTACACACATCTACGTGATAGACTCCTGATTCTCTGTGGTAAAATTTGCTGGTTTATTCTCTGTTTTTTATGTTTATGTAGCTTTTGCTTTCAATTGTGTGCTCAACAAAATGCTCTGCAGTATTCAACTTCTTTTTCCACAACAGTTACATGATTAGATAGCAAGTGTTTAATTAGAGTTCGGGTAGTTGGCTACGTATCTTGGTATCTGTAGTACGTGTCTGGTCACAATTAATAAAAGGGAACATACCCATGTAATTGTATAATCTTGTTTAAATATCCATGACCATGAGCAACAGTAATAAGTAGTTAAATAAGAATATTATGGTATTACCTCTGTGGGTAGAAGGATCATCTTAGAATTACACAGAACAATTTGGCATCGCTAACAGTAATAGCATAGCAGGTGATTTTACAATGAAAATTTTGTGTAATAATTGGTCTATTTGTTCTTTTTAGTGAATGCATTTTACAGCAAGTGCAATAAATCCTTGCCATTTATAGCACATGTTCAGGAGAATGTATCTGGTAATAGAAACTGTTCCATTATCATGTGCTTCAGATATTTTTAATATCCCCACACAAGGTAAGTACATTTGCTGAAATCACAGCGTAAATGAATGATCACAGTGAACCCAAAAATAGCAGGAGTGTACTCAGGTGATGCAGTAGCTCCCTCCAGTATTAAGACATAATCCCTTCAGATACCACCATGTATGGAAACAGCAGCTGGAAAAGCAAATGTACGACTCTGGCGTTGGAAGAACGATACTGTAATGACAGGCTGCAGAGACATCTTGAAACAGTGATGCTTTCTTTTTGCTTCCCCTCTGTCCTTGGTCTCCCATTTCCTTTGAAGGCACCCTGAAGCATCCTCAGATGCAAACAGTTATTGCTTTTTGACTAATATCTATGTTTTGGAAAGCTCATAATAATGTATGAGCCTTGCTAGGAGTATTGCTAAATGAAGGGACAATTATTCCAGCTTTTGGTTGTTCTGGTGAGAGAGGTGTGAAGGTACGAATGAGAGCGGGCACTGACAGACAAGCACCTTGAATGAAATTTTGTCTGTGTCCAAATGTAGCCTGTGTCTGAACCCCTCAAACCTTGTGATTTCCGTTTCCCTATTACCTGAGAAAACTCCATCTTAGAATTTTACAGGTGTAAGGAGAGGAGCTTTGGAGACCAGCTAAGAACAGGGTGTGTTTAAAAGGTCCGATATGAGATTTCATGTGGAATAAGAAAAGTGGCTGTTCCAGAAGGCTCAATTGCTTCATTATTAGGAGCATGTGATGGGAGTAAGTATAGTTATGGCAGCAGAGCTGTCTGGAAAAACACTGTCTCGTCGAAACCCAAGTTGTGGTGATTTCTTCATGAGTTTAACTATTTTGACATACTTTCCTGAGGGGAGAAAATTATCCAAATAGAACATACTTGCTCTGAAATAGAATTAAATTCTCGCTTGAAGGGTTCAGCCTGCTTTCTACCCTGACAATACAACAAAGCTCTGAATTCTGTTAAAAGACATCTCTGAGGAGGAAAACGGACCTCGAATCAGTTTTCACAGATTAGAAGAAAGGATTTATCGTGAAACTACATTATGTAGTTGGAGGGTCTATCAAGAGGAGATGGCTTTGCTGGGGGGAAACACGGACCACAAGGCTGTGGGAGAGATGAGGGGTAAAAAGAGAAAAAAGAAAACTGTTAATCATAGGGAAGTGTATACTGTGGTGAAAAAACAGAAAAGAAGAAAGTTGTGCTATTGTTTCTCTCGTAGTAGTCCTCTTCATGGTAACTTTTTTCCTGTAGGATGGTGTCATAGCATCACTCTTACATGTGACAATTAAGTTTCTGTGTACCTTGTATGTTTTTCTGCAAAAGTAAGGATGAAGTACATACAGGTAGCTTTGTGCCCAATTAAAAACCAACCAAACAAAAAACCAAAAATCACTTTTCCGTCTTTACAGTCATTTTAAATTGAAAACTGCAATGGCACATTTCAGCTTCAAAAGGAAAGTTATGACTAGGTTGTTGGGTGTTTTTGTGGTGGTTTGTGGGGGTTTTCTTGTTTGTGGTTTGGTTTTGGGTTGGGTTTTTTTGTTTGGTTGGTTGGTTTGGTTTGTTTTTTCACATTTTCCTTTTTGTAAGTAGCAGCTCCAATGCTCCAGAGAGCTGGGCTGGGCTCTCGTGTCCCCATCCTGCCCCACACCTTTTCATGGATCCTCCCCATCTTCTACAGGAAGCAAAGGCACTTTGTGGCATGCTGAGCTTTTCCAGCCAAGATCTCTGCCTCGTCTGCTTGAAATGCTCTCTCCAGCTGTCTGAAGATCACTCTCAGTCTTGAAATCCACCTGGGCATTTTCCTTCTGCTCGTAGCTGTGCGTCCTCACATGCTCTATTTTTGTTTCCTTGTTTCAGATCTTCCTGGGGGAGTTCTTAGTCTTTTTCTGTAGGTTTGTTTTTTTTTTTTTCATTGTGTTTTGCATTAATAATACTGGAAGGGGTCAAGGAGGAGGGAGAAGGAAGCTTCAATTCTGATGGAGTTTTTCCAAATCGGTTCATCATCATTAATCTTCCAGTGTTATTTCCCTCCCTGAAAGCTTCTTGGTTCATTGTTGCCATGAAAAAAAGAGAAAGCCTTTGTTCAGTAACAAGGGAATTTGTGTCTGTCAAGGCAACAGCTTTTTGCTCCAAATTCCATATTTAATTTTGCAGAAAAATATTGTCAGCAAATTGCTTGAGGTATTGCAGTGGAACACAGGGCTTATGTTACCAGCAAACATTCATTCTATTATGTAAATCTTTGCAGAGCTGTATTGTCAGAAAAATAAATAAATGGACTGACCAGAAAATATACCTTAAATGAGGATGTGATGGGCACAAAGAAGAGCTGGCTAGTGATGCTGTGAAACAATAGCTGTCTGCTTAAGTGATGCTTCCATTTCACTATACGCAGCATTAGCTTTATTCATTAGTTATCGAAAAATAACTTTGAATAGAAGAGTAATGCTTTCCCCATATGTGTAATCTGTGCTTGCAAAGCAAAAAATCCCAGCGGTTCAAGATGGAAATGTGTTTATTGGCATGCTTGGCAGCTCTCTTCTGCCAATGTGTGGAGTACTCAGTGTTTGATTTCCTTCATCTAGGCTTCCCAGCTCAGTTTGCTTGGGAACCACGAGCAGCAGCATACGCAGCAGCACTCTTAAGGTGCCATGCAAAGAGGCTGGTGCAGTAGTGTCCACGGTGGCATGCACAGTGAACCCCATGCCACGCTACTCTAGGCCTTGTGGCCCAGGCACTCAAAGGTATCTAGTTTCTAGCTGGAGGCCAGTAACTGCAAAAGATTATTTTTGGTTGCACAGAGATAAACACCACTCTTCTAAAGCTCGCATTTTCTCCAGCTTCTGGAAAATAGTTCTGTGACCGTATCTCTGTTCCAAGTGTTGCTACATTTATCATAATTGGCATTATATTTAGAAACTGGGTTGTCATGTTCTAGCGTTTTGAACTGTTTGTCTTCAAGTCGTTTGGAATATTGCACAGATCTCTGGGAAGACCTGCATCTAGAAAAACGAATAAAAATCCCCAAACATCACTTCTGTACCACCAAAGCTCCAAAAAATAGTTTCTGAGCTGCACTTGGGTTCTTCTCCAATTATTACTTACTGGATGGGACCCAAAAAGCCTAGTGTCCCAAGGACTTCACAAATTCGGTAAAATACTCAGTCAGCACAGCCCACATGCTACAAACCACCTCCCCCAGACATATGGCTGTGTTTTTTTGCCTATCACTGTATAAGGTTAGAGTAGGGCAGAAACGCTTCCCCCTCCTGCTCGACAGAATAAGTGTGATAGTTTTTCTAAATTAAAATAAAAAACAATTTACACTCAGGAGCGTGACTAATGCAACGTAACCCAAGCAATTTATAAGATATGCCAGTGGAGTAGTTGCTTCATTGACTTTGCTGTGTAGTGCAGTTGTTGGCTATGACTTGTTTTTTCTGTCTCTGTGGTTCAGGCGTGACTAGAAGCTCCCATCAGAGGTCAGGTATCTCAGTGCACATGATGAGACATGACCTTGTGAGAGGGAGATTGGTCGTGACAACTCTTCTTGAAATTTAGTGTTGAGTTCTCAGTACCTGTTGCTGTTGCTGGGATGGAAGTCTTATCTTCTCTGGTACTGAAATTCCTCCAACAGCTGCTAGTGCCTTGTCTGCCACACCGGGTAGCTGAATCAGAGAGATGGCAAGGGTGATGTTTACAGTAAAACTTTTGTTTTTCTCTTTACAGACATTGTTTTGTTCTAGTCTTACCTTAAGAAGTCTCATACACTTCAGAAATGCTCTACATAGAGATTGTCACTACCATTTAAATCCTTTTGTTGCTGGGAATTAAAAGGACAATTGCAGTAACACTGCCATGTCACTGGTAGAAAAATATTATCTCTGGATTCAGCAACCGCTGGCAGATAGCATGTGGGAAGCGTTTGAATACCAGGGCAAAAGTGGGGCCTTGTTGCCTTGGGAAAGGCATCGGCTCTGCTGGTTTCTGAACTCAGCTGGAGCTGGGAGTTATTGCTTTGCACTGGGACAAGATAACATTGCCTGGATGCATGGAGGCTTTTCATTCACAGAAGCTGCATCTCCAGGCTCTGCTGATCTTCTCTGAGGGTACTTACTGCCTTGATTTGGGACAGAATGAACGTTGTGTGCCATACTGCCTTTGGAGAGCTCCCCATCTGTGTGTTGTTTAATCAAACTGTGTCAATGATCTGATGAGTCCAAGCAATGTGCTTGTAAAGGATATCTGGGACATTGGAGACGTATAAATAAATAGAAATTATAGGAAGAGATTGAGCCTGCCATCAGAGTAAACACTGCTGCTGCTGTGCTGGAGAGTGAGTAACAATGTTCTCTGCAGGTTTCATGACTTGCCTTTGCTTCTTCAACAGTATTTCAAATATTTGGTGTCTTACAGCTACTGGGCAGGCTTATTCTTGCAAGCTTTTGGGAACAAAGTGGTTGAAGATGGGCATTGTTATGTTTAAGAGGATTTAGGACTGGGTTGAAGATTTGCATTCTCATTCAGCCAGAGTCTTCCTGTGCAAACTGCAGAGGGTCACTTGATCTCTCTATGCTTTGATTAATGTTTGTAGAAAAGAGATAATGGTCCTTTTCTCCTGTCTATATACATCAGAAACAATAAGGATATGGATTTTTGTATGTAAACACTTGATAATGCGGATTTTCTAGTTGTGATTTAGACTTCTTGTTGCTATTGTCCTACAAATAAGTAACAGGATGGCAATTTCTCTTGCATGGCTATAATGAGATCCCAAATGTAATTTTCATACAAAAATATTTTGGGGTTCAGTTCTATTTTCTTACATGCTAGTCATTAAACTTGATAATGTTTCCTAGTCAGTGTCTGTCCTACTTGAATCTTGAAAACATATTCACTGGGGGCTGGATGGGAAAGGAAGGAAGAGGAATTTAAAACTTTTATACTTCATAGATCATGTATAAGTCTCACAGGTTTTACTCAAAACTCATCATTGATTTTAATAGATCTGCTTAACAAGTGTTGGTCTGATATGCCTCAGGGTAATTAATGCTAATTTGTACATGGCTTTGACAGCTCTGCAAGAATTCCTTCTAAAAGGAATAACCAAGGGATAAGTTATTATTTTAGCATATATGATGATGTATTCCAGGAGTTAGGCTGTTAGAAACTAGATAACTAAGTTGAGATTAATTTCTTATACAATGAAAGCACTTCCTAATTAAAGTTCACAGATATCTTTCTAACCAACCTTACAAATATGTAATATGGCCAGAATCTACCTGTATTCAGCCCACAGAGAGAAGTAAAGATGGTTGAAAGAAGATACCTGTTTCCCTTCCCTATCCAAAGATGGACCAAATTCGGAAAGCATTGAATCACACACTTAGAGTCATACTTAAGTGTTTTCATTGGGGTCTAAAACAGTGAATTAGAGCAACTCTTACCCTTGTTCAAACCACATTGATGTCAGTGGAAAGACTCTCATTAACCTCTGAGGATTTTGCATTAGATCTGTGGGTAAAATTCTGTTTCCTTTGAAGTCAGTGGTGAAGCTTCCATTAACCTGTGCCTGGGACTTCATTTATTTTGCAAAAAAACCAAGTGTTCCTGGCATAAAACATATTATTGTGTCCTGATAAATATAAAGAAATTTCATGCTATTCATTTAGGAATATCCAGCACTACCAATTAGTAGGAAGTTTGAATACAGAAAAAAGCTAATCTAATTATGTGAAAATACTTGCTGTGTAATAAAATAGAAATGGTTTCTGCATGTCTTACTACAAATGAAAGATATCAGTATTCAGAAACATGTTTGAATTTATTTTAATACGTATTGAAAATATGTTTTCTCTCCAACTGCTTGGTAACCATTATAGTCTGTTTTTATGAGACATAAAGCTGCATTTGCCTTACAGTCTTTAGTTGTTTCTCTACTCCTAGTAAGGTTTTGCAGGCAACCTGTTCGTATTTTGTAAGGTGTTATAATGAAACCTGGAAGTTCTGTTCATTCCACGTTTCTGAGTCATTTTATGTGAAAACCTGTGAAAAAGAAAAGGAGTCTGAGACTTTGAGGACAGATAAAATTGGTCTTCAAAAGTTCAGGAAGAGCAGTTGCATCAATCTGGAAGAATATGGTTAGAGCTAGAATTTGCAAATACAGACTGAAAGAATCCGCATGCATTTAGCCTAAAGAAACCACAGTAAGGTGATGAAAAGGCACCCCGAGTTATCGTTTTCCTTCTGAGGGGAAAAAATATTAAGCACTAGTATAACAATAGAAAATTTGCAGGTCAAAGGAGGTGATTCTCCCCCTCCACTCTGCTCTTGTAAGACCCCACCTGGATTACTGTGTTCAGATGTGGGGCCCCCAAGATGAAAAAGACCTGGGCCTATGGGAGAGAGTCCAGATGAGAGCCACGAAATTGGTCAGAAGGCTGGAGCACCTCCCCTATGAGGACAGGCTGAAAGAGTTGGGGTTGTTCAGCCTGGAGAAGAGAAGGCTCCAAGGAGACTTAATAGCAGCCTTCCAGTACCTGAAGGGGGCTACAGGAGAGATGGGGAGGGACTCTGTATCAGGGACTGTAGTGAGAGAACAAGGGGTAACGGGTATAAGCTGAAAGAGGGTAGATTTAGGAAGAAATTTTTCACTGCCCCATCCCTGGAGGGGTTCAAGGCCAGTCTGGATGAAGCTTTGAGCAACCTGGGCTAGTGGGAGGTGTCCCTGCCCATGGCAGGGGGTTGGAACTTGATGATCTTTAAGGTCCTTTCCAACCCAAAGCATTCTGTGATTTTATGATTTATCAAGGGCTGTAAGCTATTATGTAGTGAATAGAAAAACTCTCTAAAATGGGTCTAGAGGCTGGCTAAATTATGGGCATGTATGCCAAATTATACTATAGGGAAACTGAAGTATAAATATTCTATATTTCTTTTAAGCTGTATGAAATTTATTTTCTTAATGGAGAAAATGTTATTTCTTCTAAGAAGTTGTATTTCAAAAAAAAACCCAACAAAAATAGCCAACCTTCAGAGATGGGCAGTGTCCACTGTGAAAAGCATATCTAGAGGATGAGATTTTCGAAAGCCTGTGAAGTGTTGGTAATCCTAAATACCTCAAGAGAAAAATAAATGGATCTTAATATGCAAAAGGGCTTTTAACCAATGTTTCCCAAGGAAGCCAGGAGGCAGCCTGCAGAGACCTGTAAGAGGGGTTTGAGAAGACTTGCAACACTGCCTCCTCACTTATGGAAAGTTTATGGAAGAGGGTGTTGCTGATACCAGGAGCAGGTCTGCATCCACTGGAGGGGCAAGTCCTCATGGCAGCCTGGCTGTGAGCATAGGCCTTCAAACTGACCATATTTTATAAAATGCAAGCAATCATATCAAGTCATGGCATGCTTTTGACATACTCTGTTTCGAATAGGATGATACACTTTGCAGGTAATTCACCAGCACTGCACAAAGTATTAACGCAGTTGCTGAACTCAAAAACTCATTCACTATGTCTTATGAGTCACATGCCCTGAGGTCTGGGAGCTGCCGAGTGTTCTAAGCTGATACTAAATTTGTTGGAATTGAGGGTGCTCAACAACCCCAGAGATCATGTCAGGATGATATCATCAGATGAAGTTATTATGGAGGAGTGGCTGCACGCAAACTTCCATGATAGCTCCCTGGCTTTCATTGCCAGCTCTGCAGTCCCTAGTGGCTGCAGTTAGGAAACCTGCATCAAAACAGGTGACATCATGTGACATCACACATTTGAAATCATTAATGCACGTGACTTTGAAACGCTGCATGTTTTTAAAGGTGACGGACGTTATCCTACCTGTATGAATTGCAGCCTTTTGTACTGGAAGATCTTCCTGTAACTTTCCTATGTGTCTCATAAACTTACAAATAAAGACATAAATGCAGGTCTTGAGAGAAGCCAAACAACTAAAATAAGACAGCCAATTAATGTGAAAGCTCATTTACCAGTTAATGAAGTGTTCCCGAGCTCCTGAGTGCTGACAAGGAACCTATGTTGGAAAGTATTCCTTGCTGCAAGGTATCTGTTTGTAAAAAAAAGTCCTGAATGGCAGCATCTGCTAAAGAGCTTCCCAGTTCATCCTCCTGGTTCAATTGTAGATCCCGTTTCAGTTGTATGTTGCTCACAGAATGTTTTCTTGACCAGGCTACAGTAAGTATATCTAGACTGTTTCCCGGGGTTGCTTATGAACTGTCAAGTAAAGCAACATTAAGAAATGTCAGAGAAAAGGAAATTACATGTGCTTTGTGTACTTGTTCTTCACAAATCCGTGTTGGCTATTGCTCATCTTCACGTCATCTTCTAGTTTCCTACAGGTTATTTATTCCAGTATTTCTCTGTGTACTGAATGATGCTTAAATCCCTGCATCTTCCCTTGCTTGTTTTCTAGCAATTGAGATTCTCACCTGTCTCAGCTTCTGCTCCAAAAACTGTACAACTAGTTCACTCAATACTCTTTGATTATTTTTTTTCCTGACCAACAGATACAGAAACTTAGCCAAGTATTCTTCAATCTTTTCTGATTTTTGTCACAGTTGATATACTCGTCTCTCTAAGCCAGCATTAATTTGGTATCCATCTGATCACCGTTAATCTTTTTAGTGAGGACTGAGGCAGAAGAGGGAGTAAATGCTTTGGCCTTCTCAGCATCATTTATTGAGACTTTTTTTCTTGTTAAGTAGCAGACTGACTTTCTTTGACCTTCCCCTTCCTACTAATACAGCCTGTTTTCTTGTTTCATTTTATGTCTTGTTAGCTGTGCCTTTCTTTTTTTTTTCTTCTTCTTTACACGCTGCAGCAGTTCTTTGACACATTCTTGGAAATTAGATGGGTAAATGGTGTGTTTTCTGATGCCTCTTGAAAGGGCTCAAAGTCTTTGCAGAACTCTAGAAATACTCCAGCTGCAGCTTTAGCCGCAGTCTGCTGTAAAAATCTTACGCATTAATGTTGAGAAGGAATAATGATCAGAGGATCAAGTAGGATTTGATTACTCTTTTGTGGAATATTTGTTGTAATATTTAGGGTACTGTAAAAATAACTTGCGAGGTCATTAAAGGACATATCCTTTCCTGGATTTCTAAACAGTATTTATAATTCAAGAGGGATGCCTATTGTATCTGAATACATATTAGGATTTCCTAAAAAATATCCTAGCTAGTAGACCTTTTTTTTTTTTGAGAGTTGACTGATTGGCAGATTTTTTTAAAACATTGATTTTTTTTTTTTGTCCAGCTTTTATCCTTTTTTATCCTTTTATTAGTGCTGTGCTTGAAAAGCTTCTTCAAATGTTGTCTACCACTGTTACTTTGTTTTTATAATAAGCATTGTAAAGCCACAGAGCTGCAATGTTAATACAACAGAAATAATTGCCACTGTATACGTATAAAGATTACAAATTCTTTCCCTAAATGTAACGGTAGCTTAACTGAGGCAAGAGAACCATTGAGTACCTTGTGTCACCTGTGATTTCCGAGGGACTGGCATGGCACAGCTCTTGTGGCCAGGCTGACAGTGCCTTACCTTTCTCTTGCCCAAACCAAAGTTGTTGGAAGTTATAAACTGTCGGATTTTCACTACTCACAACAGCTGTGTGCTATCAACAGTTCTGGCCTCTTCCCCTTTGAAACCATCTGGATTATTTGGTTATTGTCCACTGTAGGACCAAATGCTGTGTAACTATGAGTAGTAGAAAGTCTCTACATCCCCACGGGCTGATGAAAATTAAAGGTAGTACTATTTTTGTGTTTTTATTTAAAAATGATCAATTGTTTTTTAAAGCTGAATGCACCATTTGTATGGCCATAGAAAGTAATACTAGGAGTTAGTGCCCAAAT